>JAUMJK010000055.1:0-112311 GCA_033558105.1 Coccyzus lansbergi | reverse complement strand
CCTGTAGCCAAGCCCCGCCCCTATTCACGTATACCACGCCCACCAGACAAAACCACGCCCCCACCAAAGCTGGACGCATCCACCCAAGCCATGCTTCCGGCTCACAGACCACGCCCCTCCCTTACAACCACGCCCCCTTCGCTTAGACCACGCCCCCGCTATTACCCCCACCACCTACCTCCCTTAATTCCCGCCCCCGCCTTGCGCCGAGGCGCCGCGCATGGGGTGACGCGGCCCCGCCCGGCGCCAGCGCGGTGACGTCACGGCCCGCGTGCCCCGGCGGCGCCTGCGCGGTTGCCCGCGGCCGTTGGCGTCGCGCGCGCCCCCCCCTGGTCTCGACCCCCCCCTCCCCCTTCCCCCCCCCCCCTCGCTATCTCCCCCGTCGTTCCACCCCATGAGGCACTGAGGGTAGCGGCCCCCCCCGCCGCCGAGGCAGCGCCATGGAGGGCATGGACGTGGACCTGGACGCGGAGCTGATGCAGAAGTTCAGCTGCCTGGGCACCACCGACAAGGACGTGCTCATCGGCGAGTTCCAGCGCCTGCTCGGCTTCCAGCTCAGTCCCGCCGGATGCGCCTTCTTCCTCGACATGACCAACTGGTGAGGGGACGGGGAAGGGCGCCGAGGGACCGTGGGCCTTAGAGGGGGCGAGGTGGGGGAGAGGCGAGAACCCTGAGGGGGCTGGGGTAGAGTAGAGGGCTTGTGGGCCTAGGGAAGGGCCGAGTTGGGGAGCTTTGAGGGGGCTGGAGGGCTCTATAGGGGTGGGGGCCTTGGGGAGGGCCGAATTGGGGGGCTCAGAGGGAGCTGGGGGCGCTGAAGGGATCGGAGGCCTTGGGGAAGGCCGAGTTGGGGAGCTTTGAGGGGATTGTGGGGCTCTATACGGGTTGGGGGCTTGGATAAGGCCGAATTGGGCAGCTCTGAGAGAGCTGGGGGTTCTGAAGGGGTCGGGGGCCTTGGGGAAGGTCGAGTTGGGGAGCTTTGAAGGGGCTGGAGGGCTCTATACGGGTTGGGGGACTCGGGTAAGGCCGAGTTGGGTGGCTCTGAGAGGGCTGGGGGGCTCTGAAGGAGTCGGAGGCCTCGGGGAGGGCCGAGTTGGGGAGCTCAGAGGGAGCTGGGGGGCTCTAAAGGGGTCGGGGGCCTTGGGGAAGGCCGAGTTGGGGAGCTTTGAGGGGGTTGGGGGGCTCTATACGGGTTGGGGGCTCGGGTAAGGCCGAGCTGGGCGGCTCAGAGGGAACTGGGGGGCTCTGAAGGGGTCGGGGGCCTTGGGGAGGGCCGAGTTGGGGAGCTCAGAGGGGGCTGGGGGGCTCTGAAGGGGTCGAGGGCCTCGGGTAAGGCTGAGTTGGGGAGCTTTGAGGGGGTTGGGGGCACTCAGAGGGTTGGGGGCTGTGAAGTTGTTGTGGGCCTCGAGAAAGACCGAACTGGGGGCTCTGAGGGGGCTGAAAGTGCTTTGAGGAGGTTGGGGAGCTGTGAAGGGGTCGGGGCCTCAGGGAGGGTTGAGCTGGGGGGCTCTGAAGGACTGGAGGGAACTCTGAGAGGATTGGGGGGCCCAAGGAGGGCTGGGTTGGGGGGCCTTTGAGGAGGCTAGGGGGGCTCTGAGGGTCTTGGGGGGTTTTCTCAGGGCTTGTGGGTCTCGAGGAGGGTCGAGTTGTGGGGGTTGGGGAGGCCTTGGAGGGACTGGGGGGACCCTGAGGGTTTATGGGCCTAGGAGAGGACTGGGTTGGGGGGTCACTGAGGGGCCTCTGAGGGCTTGTGGGCCTCGGGGAGTGCCGAGCTGGGGTGGATGTGGGGTCTGAAGGAGTTTGGGGAGCCCTGAGGGCTTGTGGGTGTTAGGGAGAGTCGAGATGAGGGGACTGGGGGACCTCTGAGAGGTTTCAGGCCCTAGCGGGTGGAAGATGTGGGAGGGCTGGGCTCCCTGAGGAGGCCTAAGTCTTGGGAAGGATTCTGAGGGGGCTGGGAGAGGGTGCTGAGGACCTGTGGGCCTTGGAGAGAGCCGACTTGAGGGTCTGGGGGGCTCTGAGGGGTCCCAAGCCTTGGGGAGGGGTGTGTGAGGGCTTTTAGACCTCGGGAGAGGTGTCTGTGGGGGGTCCCTGGAGGCTGAGGGGATCACGAGGTGGGTCCCAAGCCTTGGGGAGGGGAAGGGCAGGAGGGGAGGGGGCTCTTGGTTGGCTTGGGGGACCCTGAAGGGTCGTAGGGCTTGGGGGGGGCTGTTAAGCACCGGCTGCCTTAGTCCCCCTCCCCTTTTAAACCATCTCCTTTCTCATTCTCCCATCTCAGCACCCCCCCTTTTTTCCTCCTGCCCTGCCAGGCCCCCAGCCCGGATGGGTTGGGAGGTGGTGTTTGTTTTAGGGGCCCCCCCTTTCCCCTGAGCGGTGGTGAAGCGGGGTGAGGGGGGTGTGCCCTGGGGAGGGAGCTATCACTCTCCTGGCACAGGGAGGAGGAGGAGGAGAGGAGCAGGACAGGGCTGAGAAGGGGCCGGGTTGGTCTCCCCATCCCTCGCTCCAGGCTGTAATTTTGCCAGTTCGTAGAGCTCATCGGTCAAAGGGCTACAAAGCTGTTAAAGAGTGACTAATTGATAGGAAGAGAGGTGTCTGTGATCCAGCGGACCCAGGAGCTCTTAAAGGGAGCTTTCTCTGGCTGATAAGCTGAATTTTAGGGTGGGTTATGGTGCCCTGGACCTTAAAATGGGCTTTCAGGAGGGAAAACTCCAGTAGAAAGGCTGCATGGGAGAGGTAAAGCTACCGTGGCCTCCATGTGA
Organism: Coccyzus lansbergi; assembly: GCA_033558105.1. Lineage (NCBI taxonomy): Eukaryota > Metazoa > Chordata > Aves > Cuculiformes > Coccyzidae > Coccyzus > Coccyzus lansbergi. The sequence continues at coordinate 109,558 of JAUMJK010000055.1, read as the reverse complement.
AAGTTACCCAGGGGTTTGATAAAAACTTAGTATCTCCTTGTAAACTGCAGGTCTCTAAATATTCTGGCTTTCAGTGTATGTTTTTGCTTTGTAAAGACAAGTCACTGCCCTAAAAAAAAAAAAAGCTGGTACAGGTTATCAGGGGAACTGCAGCTTTAGAAAAACACAAAATATAATGGTGAAAAACAAAGCTGGTGAAGAGGCTGGAGAACAGGCCCTATGAGGAATGACTGAGAGAGCTGGGGGGTGTTTAGCCTGGAGAAGAGGAGGCTGAGAGGAGACCTCATTGCTCTCTCCAACTCCCTGAAAGGAGGTTGTAGAGAGGAGGGAGCTGGGCTCTTCTCCCAAGGGACAGGGGACAGGATGAGAGGGAATGGCCTCAAGCTCCACCAGGGGAGGTTTAGGCTGGACATTAGGAGGAAGTTTTTCACAGAAAGGGTGATCGGGCACTGTCAGAGGCTGCCCAGGAAGATGGTTGATTCACCTTCCCTGGAGGTGTTTAAGGGACGGGTGGACGAGTTGCTAAGGGGGACTTGGTTTAGTGTTTGATAGGAATGGTTGGACTCGATGATCTGGTGGATCTCTTCCAACCTGATGATTCTATGAAAACACAAATCAGGAGTGGTAGTGGTGCAGTGAGCCTAGTGACTGCGAAAGAATGTTGTGAACTGTCTGAATTGTGGGGTTGGACTTGTTGCCGCTTGCATCTTGTAACCCATCTCTGACAACTTCGCTGTTGTGTGAGACACTAAACAGAACGTGACCCTCTCATTGAGGATTGTGTCTCTTCACAGGAATGGACACAGGAGAGCAAAGTGCTTTGTTTCAGATATTGTTAACAGAAATTATGTAGCTAGGTTGTCATTACTGTGTTTTTCTTAGTCGTAGGAGGTCAAATCCAGGAAACTCAGGCTTGAAACCTGAAATCTAAGGTCTTGATATCAACAGTTGGGCAAAAACTTGCAGAGAATCATTACGCTAATAATAATGAGACAATTTTGTCACCTTTTTCCTTTCACCTCTTCTTATAGCGCTGTATTAAATCATATTGGCAAATCTGCATCTGCAGAGGGAGTAAGGCAATAGCAAATAATACCATGTGTTTTGTAAGCTGATCCAATGATGTGAAGACAGGTCTCTCTTTTGAGGAGTTTGATTTGGAGAAGTGGATCAGAGCAGAAGATGTGTCCCCACTTTATTCCCCTGTTGATAATAAGAGTAAAACTACTGCAGCATTATACTGGTTTTAAACTGTGGTGCTCCATGGGAGAGCAGAAGGCTTACCAGAGCTGAGAGTTCTGGTGAAGGTACTCTGTAGAACCGTGGTATTCCTGGTTTGTGTTGAAGAAGGTCTTTCTTTTTCAAGAGTATTTAATTTCTTTTTGAAGTAACAATATCTCAAAATACAATCTTGTAACCAGTGTCTTTTTTTTTAAAAAAAAAAAGCCTTTAATTACGGTTGAAGAAACTCTTGGGTGATGAAAACAAGCTTCATTTTCACAGCTGTAGTGGCTACTTTGCTTCTGAAAACATCAGTTTTCACATTTGTTTTGAAGCATTAGTTGATAAGCCTTGTCGGTGGATGGGGGTGTGTAAAAAGGAAATCTGCTAAGTTAGTGTAATGTATATGGGAGTCTATGAAAATTAGTTCAGGCTGCAGGCCGATTCTTCTGAGAGGGAGCTTAGAGCCTGTGCGTGTTTAACCTTTCAGCAGTGGGGAGCTGAGTCAGGAATGCTGACAGGTGCTGCCAGTTTCTCGGGTGCTTTAGCCAGGGAGCTGCTTGTCTGACCTGGTGTTTGTTGGGCTTGCATTTGGGCAGTTCACAGTTCTAGCTGCTGTGTTTTTGTCCCATTCTCCCACATCTCAATATTGCTTTCGGGTTGTCTGCTTGAATATCCTAACCCTGCTGCAGTCATTGTAAAAATGCTGTGATAAAACCACGTTTTCCTTTTCTGGAAACACCTTTCCTTTGTTACATCAGGGGACCCTGTGTAACCCATGCTACCCAGGTAATCATAGAATCACCAGGTTGGAAGAGACCCACTGGATCATCGATTCCAACCATTCCTATCAAACACTAAACCATGTCCCTCAGCACCTTGTCTACCTGTCCCTTAAACCCCTCCAGGGAAGGTGAAACAACACCCTCCCTGGGCAGCCTGTTCCAATGCCCAATCACCCTTTCTGTGAAAAACTTCCTCCTAATGTCCAGCCTAAATCTCCCCTGGTGGAGGCTGTTCCCTCTTGTCCTGTCCCTTGAGAGAAGAGGCCAGCTCCCTCCTCTCTACAAACTCCTTTCAGGTAGTTGTAGAGAGCCAACCAGTGATGGTAGGCGGTGGCCTAGGTTTAGTTTTTGTGGCCTAGAATCAAGCTCAGCATCTTCTGCTGCCAGTCTGTCCTGGAAAAAATGTCTCATGAGATGACACGTCAAGTCACTTTTCACAACATCTTTCTGCAGTGATGATCCCTTCAGTCTCTTTTTACATCGGGGTTAACCTTCACCTGCAGGAAACAGTGATGGAGCTCAAAGCAGGAGGTGAGAGAGGTGCACTTAGGAGACTGGATTTTTTTCAACAATGCCCATGTCTGGATTAATTAGCAGACAAATAATTTTCACTAGAGCTTTGCACAGGTGTGGCAGGCTGCTCTTTGATGTAATTGTCGTCCCCCGAGCTGAAGTGACTTCCCTGTGGTCTGCCTTCCACATATTGTGTAGTAAATAAAACTCAGCTGTCATGTGTTTTGAAAGACAGATTTCCAAGGGTATTGTTAGTAATTGTATTTAAAGTGAATTTGCAGTTCTGCTGGAATAGAGGAGTTATGTCAAAATAGCTTGTTGAGCCACTTTGGGGAGAAAATTAGTGATTGATTATCATAGTATCATAGAATAACAAGGTTGGAAGAGACCCACAGGGTCATTGAGTCCAACCGTTCTTATCAAACACTAACCCATGTCCTTCAGCACCTCGTCCACCTGCACCTTAAACCCCTCCAGGGAAGGTGACTCAACCCCCTCCCTGGGCAGCAATCATGGAGCAATGCAGATACTTTTAAGTAGCATTTAGAGGTCTGTCCATTTCTGCAGTTTCCCTTGGATTGCTGGATGGGCTTGCAAGGTTCTGGCAGAGCTGGGACAGCTGCTTTCATTAACGATATTGCAAATTGCTTCAGGTAGAACATGTGCATCCTAAGCCTTCGAGACTGTTCCTTGATCTTCAAGAAATACAGGTTAAACACTGAGTTGTCTTTTCCACTGTTATTTAATAAACACTTTCCTAGAGTTCTGCCTCTTTTTAATTACGCGTTGAGTTCTGTTTGTGGGCTGCTCTAACTTCTGAGCTTTCTGCTACGTAAATCCGACTTTGCCCTCACTGCGAGTCCTGGCTTTACCTTCTGTAACAGCAGCACACGTTGTCCCTCTCTAGTATTTCTGTATTTATTTTTCATTAGGAGTTGTGAGGCTTTAGAGTGAGAGGTTGAGCTTTTGCTTTTGGCCTAAACCCAAAAAATAGCTTTTCCAAAAGATGTTTTGGCATCGAAGCATTGTTTCCTCTGGAGGAAAACCCAGGCGGTGTAGTTGGGAGGGTGTACCGCTGCCATCGCGCCTGGGATCAAAATCCACTCTCCGTTAAATGGCATTCTTAACTCTCCCTGCTCCCTTCCCCCCTCCAGATGTTATGCAATGCTGAAGCTAGGCTGAACGCATCCAGCGTCGCAGGCTTGAGGGAGGGGGCTGCTGGGAGCCCTTGTTGGGGGAGAGTGAGCGCCCTTCAGGTGTGACTGCAGCTCTGCAGGGTTATGGGAGAGTGTGGCCAGCAACAAGCCTCAACTTGTTCAGCCTCACTCTGCCCACATAAGAAACTCCTCTGCCAAACCCTCTATGCTGCTGTTTTAAAAATTGTGATTGTTCAAGTTGATGCTAACGAGTCTCTGCCATAATACCTCACTGGAGTCTTCCGAACTCAGGAACAGTTGTGGGTCCCTGTGTGGATGGCACCAGCGCAGATGGGACTTCCCAAAACCACTTGCACAACACAAGTTTTTAAATATCAGCCTGGCCTTGACTGCTTTGCAGCAACAGGGATTAACGTATATGTAAGAGCAGAGCAAACTTTGCACAGAAGACGTTTCATTTGTTACTGTCGTGGCATTTTTCGTGGAAGTCTTTAGATTCCTCTAAAGCTGGTATGGAAACTGTGTTGTGACAAAGGAGTTTTTTCTAATTGCAGAGTATCCCAACTTTGGGGCTGAGCAGCTGCAGCATAAGGCTTGAAGCTTCTTTAATTCTGTGAGAAAGTGAATTAATTTGATTTGAGGCAGCTAGTGGTGCTGGATTTAAAATCCATATTTCAACATAGTTGGCTGTGAAGGGATTCCTAATTTGGAAGACTTAATGTATGTATATTTCAGTAATTTACATGTAATACTACTTTACCTTCTCTTTTTAGCTTTTGTTTAGAAAGCTGAATTTTTATTAGTCGTGTAGGCGTGATATTTAATTGAAATGTGTCAGATAATGCAAGTTCCCATTGTGTAGGGGGGAAAAAGTTTTATTGTTGCAAACCCTGGCTTTTTTTGATCTAGCTTTCTGGTGAAAAAGGTCTTTTTAAGGTCATTGTTTATAAGGCAGTCGGGTATCTTCTGGAAGCCCTTGATGTTTTTCATATGGTTGGAAGAATTTGTAGCTGTATTGGGGGTTAACTAATACAATAAATACATTTTGCATGAGAGTATTTTAAGTTTCTCTGAAAATACTGCAGAATTCTACTGTAAACCTTTTTTCCGTATCGTGTAAGGTGCAGGGCATTTCTCTGTGAGCGAAGCAGGGATTAGCTACTGGAGAGATCAACGTTTACAGCAGAGACTGAAGTCTTTATAGTGAGGGAAACGTATCGAAGGCTTTTGTGCAAGTGCTTTAGTGGCCTTGGAGAACAGACACTGGCTTCTAAAAAAATTAAAATTGCCATATAAATGCACACTTTCATCCCTCTGGGTGGGCTGTTTAAATTGTTTATATCAAAAGAAGCACCTGTGTTGCCCAGAAGTGGATGTGCTTGATTGGGAGGCTAAAGACATGTTGTGGCTAATAGTTCTTTTTAAATTGCTTTTACAATGACTGTGTGTTTAATTTTTGCTTTCTAGCAAAGATGATGGTGTGCTACTTAGGTAAAACTCAATTTATGGATGAAAGTGTATCTATTCATACCTGATACTAGTGCTGGAGTGTAGGTACGATTTGGAGAAAAACTTGAAGCATGTTTAGGTGAAACATAAAGACATGCAGGATTTAACCTTTAATTTTTTAATTTAGACTTGCATCCAGTCATACATGATGCATCTTCCATGATGGATAATGCTGGTGCTCCTGGTCATCACTTTTAACCTTGCAGAACTGCCATTAAAACACACGTGAATGTCCTCTGTTAATGGATTTTTTTGACTGCTTTTCAGAAGAAGCTCTCCAGGTGTGTGTCAAGAAAAACTTGGGTTTGAAATCATAGAATCATAGAACAACCAGGTTGGAAGAGACCCACCGGATCATCGATTCCAACCATTCCCATCAAACACTAAACCATGTCCCTCAGCACCTGGTTCACCCATCCCTTAAACCCGCCAGGGGAAGGTGACTCAAACACCTCCCTCCACAGCCTCTGCCAGTGCCCAATTTCTTCTGTGAAAAATTTTTTCCTGATGTCTAGTCTGAACCTCCCCTGGTGGAGCTTGAGGCCATTCCCTCTTGTCCTGTCCCTTGGGAGAAGAGCCCAGCTCCCTCCTCTCCACAACCTCCTCTCAGGTAGTTATAGAAAGCAAATGCTCCCTCTCAGCTCGGATGCAGACAGGTTACCACGTGTTGGCCAGAGGATAGTGCTGGTGTGCAGGCAACAAGCCATTTGCCTCCGTGCCCTCGGCTGCCCTGCGCTTGCTGCGTTTAGAGGGTTTGCACGTACAACCTACCCAACCCTCCTATGGTAATTTTCCAGTCTTCGCATAGTTGGGTGTTGCATTTCAAGGATCTATGGAAAAACCATCTATGGAAGGCAGATACAAGGACAGGCAAAGTCAGACTACTCAGCCGTGGAGTCTTCAGGCATTGCCTGTCAAGATACGAATACCAAGGTGGCACATGAAACCTATAGCTTTGGTTGTGTGTTTGTATCAAAAGCCAGTTGTACTGATTACAGTGTCGCTCTACATGATTAGTCTGGTAGAGGGGTTCACTGTAGCTAATCGCTGCCCTTAAATACCTGTGGTTTATTCCAGCCCTTCCTTAAACACTAGCAACCCCCCAAGAGTTTAGTGCATCTCTTAAATCAAAACACAGGTTTTATATCATTCCTTAGATGCAAATATACATCTCTTTACTGATCAGACACCTGATTACAGACCTCACATGGTGTTAGATTGGTATTTGTTGTGGGGAGAAAGTCTGTTCGTGTCTCGTCTTATACCGAGATCTCTTATCTAGTTTTTGTTTGGGAATCCTGATTGGAGTGTGAATGAGTTAATTTAGTTTCCTTTGCTGTTTGAAGGCAACATTTTTATTAATGTCCATTAAACTAATCAACCACTATTGGAGAATTCCATCAGATTTTCAACAGTTGTTCTGTTTTGCTGTATTTACTGAGCTTTCCTCTTTCTCCATGTGTGAGAGTTCTGAGCAGAACTTCCACATTGAGCTGTGTAATTAGTTTTGATGCTGCTTTCCTTTTGGAAGGACGGTGGGGAGAGAATCCTCATGTTGTGGAGGGGCAAGACACCTGAGACCTGATCTTTCAAGACAATTCTTCTCCTTCCCAGGAAACTGGGTTTCTTCAATACTCATCCAGTCATCTGCTGGAAAGTGGTAGTGGTGGTTGACACATGCTTTTCTTCATCCTTTATCAGGTGATAAAAACAAAACAGTCATGTTTTTTGTTTCAGTGCCAAGGAAGCTTTTTAAGTAACTGCGGTCTTCATGCAACTCTGATCAGATTAACATTCATGGGTGGTGACCGGTTGAACAGAATGTGGTGAGAAGGGTGAAGCACTTGGTTTAAAACATCCTTGGGGTTTTGATAAAATTTATCAGGGAAGAGGAGGATTTGAACTTGGTATTCTTGCTCTGTTTGACGAACTGCTGTCCTTACAAGCACAACAGATACCATAGAAACAGGTCTAGTAGTTCTTGATGTCCTGTGGCCAAAATGTCGCGACACCCTGTCAGCCTGAGCTGATATTCATACCCTGATGGTTCTTGAACTGTTTAATCTGTTGTGGTTAACTTCAAGTACTAAGATGTCATCCACTGTGCTTTAACTATTACAGATTGTTGCATCTCTGGTGTCCACAACTGCCCCGATGCTACTTAAAATAACAGTTAATTAAAAATAGTTTCTTGGACAGCTTTTATCTAATGCATAACCCCCCCACACACACCTCCAGGATAATCTGAATACTTGACGGATTATTTCAAATAAAATGTAGACTTTAAGTATATTATATTTTTAACTGTGGCACAAGCTAGAGTTATGCTGTGCTCCACGTTACAAAACATTTATACATTGGGTGCCTGTGAAATAGAAGTGCAAGTAGACAACTGTAGCAGCAGGAATTGGGTCCAATATAATTTTAGTCCAGCTGGACTGCCTGACATGCCTGAACTTGTGCTCAGACAGTTTCTGCAGCTTAATCCCCTTTTACTTTTAACACAGACAGTTATAGATTGGTGACATAGTTTATACCAAGGAATCAGCAGTTACAGACTCTTTTGCGTTCCGGCACCTCTTCATTTCTTCCCACTGGGAAGAAGCGTTGTCTGTTTTCAGTGGCAGGGAGCAGAGCACAGCTCCTGCTGGGACGTTCTCCAAATATTTCCCCCTAGCCTAAAGCTCCTGGCCACCTGCTTTGGGAGGACTCAGCTGCTGGGGGGCTCTGTGCATTGGTGCTTATGGCAATGTTGGAGCATTGATTCTGTCCTCGTTTGCTGTTGTTTGCAGGGTACAGGAGCGGTTAAGCTGCTGGGGCACGGGTGTCTGTAAAAGCCTGCTAAAGGAAAACGATTTCCTTTGGTGGTTTAGGGGGTGCACTGAAAATGTTGTGCCTCTGCTGTGGCCTCTCAGTCTCTTTCCTCGTGCACAGAGTACAGTAGTGCTTCTGGTCACCACAGCTTTTTGTTGCCTTCCTGGAACTTCCCACTTGTATCTGGAACTGGCTGTTTTCAGCTAAGACAATGGCTTGGTTTGCTGTGGCTTCATGTGAGAAAATACATGAGCTTTGAATTAGGCAGCTGGTTTCTTTCCCCCATTCAGCTGTGTAAATTCAGTTTAAAGCTTACAGGCTCCCTGAGAGGTCCTTTTGGATCATCTTGCATCTTGTAAGGCAGTTTTCCAACCTCAGGGTTTAACATAAGAGCTGGTCGAGAATGAAGATATCGGATACCTAAATTTTGCTTTCTGAAATGATGCCTGTTGAAAGCTCTTTGCTGATTAAAATTCTAGTCCTTCAAAACGTCTTGAGACTTTCCACTTAATTGCCACGTATTATCTCTATTGAAAACGTTTGACTTGAAAACTCCAGGAACAAGTGCTTCCCTGTGGTGCAACGAGTGCATCACTTCCCCTACCCCTTCAGTGCTTTCTGAGGTGTTCTCCGCTCCGTGGCAGGAGAGCTGTGGGAGATGATGTAGCTCATCCAGTTCCCCAACAGCTGAAGCAGATACAATCCAGACAAATACTGGAGACTGAGATAAAAAAGATGGATTTAGGATTGCCTCATTTGGATGTCCTCCATAGAATCATAGAATCACCAGGTTGGAAGAGACCCACCGGATCATCGAGGCCAACCATTCCTATCAAACACTAAACCATGTCCCTCAGCACCTCATCCACCTGTGCCTTAAACCCCTCCAGGGAAGGTGAATCAACCCCCTCCCTGGGAAACCTCTCACACTGCCCAATGACCCTTCCCATGAAATTTTTTTTCCTAATGTCCAGCCTGAACCTCCCCTGGTGGAACTTGAGGCCATTTCCTCTTGTTCTGTCCCCTGTCCCTTGGGAGAAGAGCCCAGCTCCCTCCTCTCCACAACCTCCTTTCAGGGAGTTGGAGAGGGCAATGAGGTTTCCTCTTGGCCTTCTCTTCATGTATGTTTTTAGTCTCTCCCACCTGAATCTTGTAGAGATGTTCTATTATTTAGGAGTGAGAAATTACCCTTCTGCTGCCCTGTTTCTCTGGCATCTTTATTTCTGTTTTTAACAATAGGCACCTTATGAGGTATTACGGTGCCTGGTACAGGAATATTTCATTTGGAGAATGAGAGAAAGGTCCGTATAGGTTGAGAATTCAGTTACAGAAAGAGTACAAGGTGTTCTGTGTAGCGTGGTGTGCTTGAGGCTTTATTGTCCTTTCCTACCGCTGCTCAGTTTTCTCATTGCCACATTCCAGGAGAATGACACCCAAGTTGCTTTTCTCACGACAAAATATTGCACTGTGTGTGACTGCTGAAGCCACCCCAGACATACATCGCAGCTTGGACACTTGCCTGGCTTTCTTCCACCTCCAGAGAGGGAGGAAAATGTACCTTGGCGTTCACTTCATTACAGTTGCTCCGCACAATGAACCAGAGGAGCCCATTTGTCAAAGTGCTTTCTACTTGACTTAATAAATGTCCTCTCCTTACTGCCTGTGGATGATCTGCATCCTGGGTGAAACGCTGAATTGAAGGTTAGCTCAGCACTGTGCTGAGAAGCTTGGCCTTTGATTTTTTGGCCAGCTGAGGAGGATTGGACCACTGGACCCTGTCACCTCACCCTGTAGGTGACGGGTGGTGTGGCCAGAGGGGCGGGCAGGGCCAAAGAGCAAACTTTGTGGGCTGGGTTTTGAGCTTATGCTTTATTTTGGATTGTTATGCCCCTCAAAAATCAATCTTTAAAAAAAAAATCTTCAGCTCTTACATAAAACATTTTGACAATAAAAAAGAACTTAGATTCCTGTAACATCTGTAGTTAAAATTTTCAAGTTATGACTTTCTACTGTCAGTGTTATTTTGGAGAGGAATTCTTCTGCGTCACTACCTCAGACAGCCACCCTGCACATCATAAGGGCTTTTTTTTCCCCAAGTTCGGGTCTTGAAGCTGCTGGATTGAAAACAAAACCAAAATACCAAATCTTGTGTCAGCCCTGGTGGGAGAGCAGTGTGGGAGGGTTGCTGCTGCTGAATGGGAGACGGTTCCTGCAATTCCCTTTCCTTCTACCTGTTGTGAGACTCTCTCTTTGCCAAGGCTCTCGGGTCTCCTGTGTTAGAACAACCTGTTTGTGTTGCTTTCCTTCCAAGATGTTTCACTTGTGTCTGTTGAAAGAATCATGTGTTTTATTGGTAACAGCAGGATTAGATGCTGTACACGTGCCCTGCTCTGTGCAAGGCCATGGTAAGCATCAGGGCTTTACTTTCTTCATTTTCCTAAATAAAGAATCTGATTTAATTAATTAAAAACTATTTCCAGTTACCTGGATATTGCTTTTTTGTTTGCATAGCAGTCAGGTTGTATAAGGAGGCCTCTAGTGTGTGAATTGATTTGGGGGCGTTTCTTTGATTTTTTTTTTTTTTTTAATCCTGCGTGGTGACCTAGTTAATTGGGAGTAATTACTGTCTAAATCTATTGGTTTAACATAACAAAAGGCTGTCTAGGGGGGGAAAAAAAAACACGGGGAGGGAAAGAATGGCTTGAGCTAAACCACCTCCTTGCAAACACTTAAGAGTTGTTAAGGGACATCTCCAGAGCTATTAGCAGAGGAGGCTTTAACTTCACTATTGTAATTTAGCTCCTGAGGCTTGAAACAAAGCGCAGAGCAAAAGCATTGATCTGAAAAGAAGCACTTTCTCTGGGTTTGTGGGAAGTGTTTTGTTGAAGCACTTGACACGTCAGAGTCATGGGATGCCCCTAGTTAGAATGGATTTGGTTGCTATAAGGTTTGTACAGAGCTATAATCTTTATTTCCTGCATTCTCCTTTCTCCCTTTCCAGAACCTTGCTCTTAGGAGTAAAATCGAGCACTGTTTTGGTTTGAAGTAGGCTCCCTGGTGGCTGGGGGTTTGCAGGCTGGTTCAGGAGTTTGAGGCTGAATCCTGCCAGACCTGCTCTGTAAGTACAACAGCGACAGGCTGCTGCCGTCCAGGGCTGCTCTAAAAATGGAAAAATTGCTTAATTCAGGCGAGGTAAGGAGGGCCTGACACCCGAAGGGCTGTTTTAAGAAAGAGATGTGTGGCTACCCCTTTAATTAGGGTAAATCAGTCAGGTAAATTACACTGACTGGGTTTACTATGCTCATCTCTGTGTGTGTTGTTTGGTTTATAATGGTAATTTATCTCATAGGACAGAGCAAAGTGTGATGCAAGTCACACCTGTATGTGTATAATAAAAAAAAAAAAAATAGCACAAATCTTAGGGCCGAAAGTGTGTTTGACCTTGAAGCAATTTCTCCTTAATCCTTGTGTTTGTAAACCCCACTGCTGGTGTGCCTGCAGCAGAAAGGCAGAGCAGTAGGGTGCACTCCTTAGTTTGAAATGCCTGCAAATAATTAGATTGCGGATAGTTTGCCTCTGCACATGGCACTCATTTTCTGCATTCAAAATGATACTGGGACCTCAGGGGTCGGGAAGAGGGAGAGCCCCATCTTTTGGAAAGGGTGGAAGCAAAGCTAGCAGGGAGAAGGTGCTGCCTTTGCTGGTTGTGTAAGCAGAGAACATGACTAAAATGTGAGTGCTGAGTGTCTCGAGCCTCTCAGTGGCTCTTGGGGTTGTCTGTGTCAAAGAACTTGAACTTCAGTCAGATTTGCTTTGTCATCCTGACTTTGGCTCTAGCCACTTTCAATTTCTCTTCTGTTTCTGGAAGCTTCTTTTTATTTCCCTACTGGGAAGGCCAAGACATGCCCGAACACACAAAAAGGCTCACCCCAAACAAAACCCTCTGCACACTGATCAAAATGTGAGAGACTAGGGAGGTTGTTTTGGGAATATCTGATCACAGAAAGGTAGCAGATCTGTTTTTCAGCATGTGTTCTTCTTTAGTTAGTTTTTAACTAAGTGCTGCCGAGGACTGGGGTTGTTTCCTAATGGCAAAGCAAGCAATGAAATATGACACAGGGAGGGGAAGGGAGCTGGCAGAGAGCCCATGTGCACAAATAGCCCACTACCTTTTGAAGCGTATTTACAGCCAAGCAAACAAAAAGCGGTGCAGGCTGCCTTAGAAAGAATTACAGTAGAAAACCTCCCCTTGCAACTTTTAATTTTTCCCTTTCAATGTCAGGAAAACACCACTACCAGTGATTCCAGAGTCATAACTCCCAAGGTGATGTGGTCTGTCTTAAAAAAGTATTCACGTAGTAGTGGCTTTTCCTAAGAGCTCTCTTGCTGTCTTTTGTAGCTCTTGGAATACCTTTTGCCTTGGGTTGCTGGAATACGGGAAGAAATCCTCGTGAAAACTAAACTCCAGATCATGGTGTTAGCTGGTTGAGCGAACAGGAGTCTCTTGGCACAGCCCCGTTGTGAGTTATGTAAATCTTGTGCAGTGTATAAGCAACAGGCGGTTGGTGACGTAAAACTGAGCATTTGTCTCTATTTATTGGCTAATGTGACATGTAGCCTTCCTGTAGCATTTGACTGAGCTGGCTGTATTAAATATAGCCCTGACACTCCTAAGTAGAAAATGCCTCGAGCCGAATAATGGTTTCTGGTCTGGAATTCATTGTTCTAAATGTGGAAATCCTGCACGGTGGCTCTTTTGTCTCCCTTTCGTATCAAAGTCCATCCGTGTTCATGGCAAAAGGTCTCGCTGGAGGGCTCGCTTGGCCGGGTTTGCCCATCGATCTCGGTGACCATGTTGTGCAGGACATTCCTCCAGTGCCGCCTCTGCGCTCTGGGAGACTTAATGGGATGTCAGTGACTCCTGCCGTTAGCGCAGCGTGATTATCTTCTGTCATTCCTGATGGATTACCAAACTGATACATCTGTTGTTGTGGTCCTGCGGGTGCGTGGCCGATCTGCCTAATGCTGCTCTTGCCCCCTCTGACCCGAGCTCCAGTGCTGTCAGCTCCTGCAGTCTGAGTCCTCTCTGTTTGCTGTGATGCTTGTCCCTCGCATTCTGATTTGATCCAGAATGTCTGCTTTTATTTTTTTCCCCTCTTGAACACTGTTGGAATTGAACAGGAGGCAGCTTCTTTGCTCGCTGTTTCGAGCCTCTTTCCAGCTGGCAAGCAGTCCCCAAAGCCCTATGTTTGCTCTTTCCCAGGGTCACGCTGCAGATGTTTCTCTTGCTTTCACCTTGGCTTTCTGGCTTTGGTTTAGACACATGACACTGCACACAATACAAACCCTCAATATATCACTGCGCCCGTGTGGTGCAGCTTCTGACTGGCCTTCTGCAGCGCTTGGTTTTAGAGAGTGGTTCCCAGTTCTTGAAGGTTTTTCGCTTTTCTTTCCTGGCTCAAAAAAGCAACGCTGATTTTTGTAATAATAAATAAGAAACTTCTGTTATGCCCTTGCACGTGGTGGGATTTTACTCATCTCTGTGCTCGCAGCACCTACTCATACCGTGTAAATTAGGGCCACAACCTCTCAGGCATGCGTAAACAGGGGAATTACATGACTTGCCAAACACTTACATAATGACTTAATAGTATATCGTGGAACAGCAGCTCCTGCTCATGAATCCTCTTCCTGTTTGACTGCCCTGCCTCTTTTCAAATTAGTTAGCGTATGTGTTTCAGCTACACTGAGACTCAGGAATCAATAGCATTTGTGGCTTTCTGAACATCCTTAGCGTATCACAGTCCTCCATTGTCATTTGTCTTTATTTGCTAACAACTTCTGACTCAGGTGTTCTCTATGTTCCTTTGAGTTGTGACTTTCCAGAGTTGAGCAGGCACTTTAACGATTGATAAATAGTCTTAGAGTGCTCCTGGCTTGTACATTAATGATTGATAAATAGTCTTAGAGTACTTGTGGCTTGTACAGAGCTTTTTCAAAAGCAGCAAGGATTGAGCTATTATCTGTGGCTACTGATGCCCTTTGGCCCTGAGAGTTATCCTGAGAGCATTCTTTGTGTTTGGTTTATCTTATGCTCCTTTTGGACCTTCTGTACCAAAACAAAATGGAGAGGTGGAGTCCTTTTATAGTTATCTGATGTAAGGAACCTGCCCCATTGTTTACACGCTGCTGTGTAGCATTTCTCTCTATCTGTGGATCCTCCAGCAAACTTCATAAGGATCGGATCACAGAATCACTAGGTTGGAAAAGATCTCCAGGGTTGAGTCCAACCATTCCTATCAACCACTAAACTATGCCCTGATGCAGTAGAGGTCTCTGAGACTCATCAGTTCCAAGATTTCCAGTGAAAATAAGCAGCAGAGTAGGAAAGCGATGTGAAATTAGTGTTTATTTGTTTATATTATTAGTGTTAGATTTTAGTGTTTGATAGGAATGGTTGGACTTGATGATCCAATGGGTCTCTTCCAACCTGGTTCTAGGATTTTATGATTTCTATGAAATAGTGTCCCTGACAAGTGAAATGCTGTATTTTGAGCTCTGTTTGGAGGATCCCTGTATGAGAGAGATAAAAGCTACAAAAAAAGTGAGAGCAGTAGGGCTAATGTGGTCTGGATAATATTTTTGTGTCGCTTTTCAGGATGACATACACAAACCCATGGAAAGGACCTGACCTACCTGTACTTCTGGCTGTAAACTGCTCTTTTGCTTTCTAGGAATCTACAAGCTGCCATCGGAGCCTACTATGATTTCGAGAGTCCAAATATCAACGTGCCCTCCATGTCCTTTGTTGAAGATGTCACCATAGGGGAAGGAGAGTCCATCCCTCCTGATACCCAGTTTACAAAAACATGGAGGATACAAAACACAGGTGAGTCTTTTAGTAGCAAAAACCTGGGCAGCACGTATGTTATAGGATGGTGGATCTAAGAGAAGAGATGCTGGCTTCAGGTAGGAGGTTTGTGTGTGTGTGTGGAACCTGGAATGGAACCGCCTTGTTGCTGAAGGAGGCAGCTTGCCAATCCACACGTATTCTCCGTCTTACCTCGGCGCACACATTTTGTGGCTGGATGCGCAGCTTGATCGGTTCACCAGTCATGTTCCCTGTGGCACCACACAGACAAAAACTCTAGGAAACTTCTAGATAAAAGAATTGAAAACACAAGTTGCTTTTTTGGTGGTGTTTGTAGTTTTTTTTTTTTTTTTAATGGAAGTAGTTAGATTTAACAATAGATTGAAATCTATGGTTGGACTTGATGATCCGGTGGGTCTTTTCCAACCTGGTGATTCTGTGATTCTATCATCTTTGTCAGAATTGCTTTTTCATGCTTTGGGAGGATGCAAGACCGGGGAGACCACATTCCAGTATGAAATAAGTCAAAACAGTGACTGGAATCCAGGAAGTGAGACTGGGCAAAACGCATTCTCGGAGCTTGATCTGGTGGGATGTAGTCAGACAGAGAAGTGAGATCCATGGATACAAAGCGGAATAAATATCTTGTCTTAAGTGTTGCAATAACAGGACGTTGCATGAGTGTTTAAACTGTGTCTGAATTTAATTGAACTGCTTGCACTTTTGTGCAGAGGAATGATAGCACAACAGGGTGTATCACCATGAATCATAGTGAGTAAAGTTCATCTGTGTTGTTATTCCTGCTTGTCAATAACTGCAGTACTGGAATGCTGTGCAGGTTTATGCTAAAAAAATCAAAGTATAACAGACTGAAAACATACTGAAAATATAGGAGTATTTAATCCAGACAGGAGAGGCAAGAAGAAGGTGGTTGTGTGTGTTTAAGGACCCTAGTTTAGAGAGATGTTTTCTAGGGAAAGGGTTTAATTATTCACTTCACTTTTTACGCCTCCATTTGTTTGTCCTAACACAATGGAAGGGTGAGATGTATTGCTTGCTTAAACTCCAGCGATGTGAAAAATTGACTTGTAGTTTTTTTAATGACTGTGTCTACAATACAAGTCTTACAAATGCAGCAAGTTTGACAGATCTCGTTTCTCCACTATTAGTAACTTAATTTGTGTGTGTTCTGACTACACCTCTGTCTTGCTCCTTTCAAACTCCTCCTTCTCTTGCTCCTGATGTATTCTTTCCTGCATGCATATCCAGCCTGAATTTAACGTCCTAGTGCAAGCCGTGTTTCCTTGTTCTTGGAACGTTTAACCTTCTGAAATCTATGGGTCCTCTCAAATTAGGAAAGGGAGTCAATCTTGACTTACGAGTTCCTGGTGAGGCCAACATTTGTTCTGGCTGCTGTGTGGGTTAAAGATTGGCTTCTGTAAAAGTACATCTGTACTCTGACAGTGATGCTGTAGGCCAGATCTTGTTAAAACCATGCTGTTCAGGCACCTGTTAGCTAAATGCAGCTTCACAGACTGTTACAACCGAAGTTTAAGGAGGACTATAGCATTGAAAACCCTTTCATAGTTTAATTGAGGTACAGCATCAAAGGACTATAGTGATTCCAGATTAATATCTGTGTGTTAGGTAGGTAACTGAAGCAAAGCCAAGGTTTTAACAGCTCTGCAGGAACCCTTGATTAAATGACTTCAGTTCTAGAACATGAAATACCTGAGGCGTGTGTCACTGGAGCATTTAGTGTCTGACAAGCATGACAAGCAGAGCTCTGAGAGATTGTCAATTCTAAGCATGCAAGGAGTAAGCTAGGTGCTGTCAGGTTTTCATACCTGTTATTAAAAACAAGCAGCCTGTTCCAGTGTCTTCCAGGACAGTGCTTGGCTTGTCTGTCAAAAGACCAGTTTGTGTAGTAGACCTAAGAGCAGCAGGATTTAACAGACTGATTTCCTCCTCCCACTCTACCCCCGGCTGTTGCTGGCTCTGCAGGGCAGTTACTACAATTTATCATCTCCTGAGAGATGCGTATACTGAAATAGAATGACATAATCATCATTTCATTTTATGAGCCTTATCGGTTTCAGCGTTCTAGGCACCTTGCAAGCCTAAAGCCATTAGAACCGATAAAAATCACATAAATTATTTAAACTGAACCATGTTGCTGGGCTGCCAGCCTTTTCAGATGAGGCTTCATGCTCTGCTCCCACGCGCCACAGTCTGAGGTCAGCTCATCACTCGGTTGCTGTTCCAAAGACCTCCCTACCTCAGCACTGTTCCAACTGTAGCGATACATCCCCCACTCCGAATACCCCACGTTGCTTGTTCATGTTGCGCTTTCCCTCCTGGATTGTGAATTCTACGAATAAGGACTTGACTAGACAGCCTGTCTCTGCCATGTCTCTGAAGTATCCACAGGGATTAAATTAGCAGACAAGCTGTTGTGAAGGATGCTCTTTGGGGTAAACTGAGGTCAGGTCAGCATCCACTGTTCTCACCTTGGAGTAAGCATAGAGTGGTTCCAAGCTGCTTGGTGGGTCAGCTCTTTCTGTCGACCCTACCCAAGCAGGAGGTATTTCTAAAGTCCTTGACATGGTCCTGTCATGTTATTGGGGAAAGAAAATTCTGCTAAACTATTTTTTCATGGGTCTCAGAAACCTTTTTCTCTCAGTCCTGTTATCTTTGTCGGGGACGGCTGTGCCTGCGTGCAGGAACTGTTTCTATATCTCTGCAGATTGCCAGGTCACGCTGTCAGTGCCGGCGTCTGCAGTCTAAATGCTTTTCTCCACCAATAAATCATATGTTTGCCATCCCTTCTACCTTCGCATGAGGCTGAGAGAAGAGTTGGAGCAAGAAGGGAAATAAATCCATTTAGAAAATAGTACTATTAGTACTAATTATGGTTCCAAGTAATAGTTCCTCCTGAGACTGCTATAACAAAATGAATCCCTGAAAGAAAGTGTTTCCAGCGCTCTGTATTATTAACCTGTTTTTTGATGTCACAAGGCTTTGGAGCTTCGTGTAGAGAGGCAGAAAGAAATGAGGGGGAAAGCCCCACCTAGGTCTGTCCTTCTCTTTAGCAGTAGTGAAATACACATGCCTGTTGATTCTCATGACTTATTTTTTTGCAGCTCTTTCACTGTGACTTTGAGAATTTTTCAGTGTAAAGGAGTCTTAGAGATTTCACCTTCCATGGAGGTGTTTAAGGGACGGGTGGACAAGGTGCTGAGGGACATGGTTTAGTGTTTGATAGGAATGGTTGGACTCGATCTGGTGGGTCTCTTCCAACCTGGTGATTCTATGATTCTATGATTATTCCAGCAGAAATACAATTTGTCCTGCTGGTCTCGGAATGGGCCAGTTAAGCCTTGTGTGAAAACTCTACTGGTCTTCAACATCCGTTGCTGCAGTGTTGTATGTGTCTTGGTATTCCTGACTGTTGAACAATTGCACAACAGTTTTAATGAACATCTCTTTAGACAAACACGGAGCTTTTCCTGGTGAGCTGTCAGTAATTCTTTCTCTTGTTCCATCCCAGGGACGGAGGCTTGGCCCCCAGGGGTTTGCCTGAAGTACGTTGGGGGAGACCAGTTTGGCCACGTCAACATGGTGATGGTCAGGTCCCTGGAGCCCCAGGAGATCGCGGACGTCAGCGTTCAGATGTGCAGCCCCAGCACGGCAGGAATGTATCAGGGACAGTGGCGGATGTGCACCGCCACAGGACTCTATTACGGAGGTGAGTGATCCCTTTCCCTGCGCTCCAAGCTCTCCTTCAGGACTTTTCCTGAAATTACTGCAGTAATTTCTAACTTAATCTCATTTGGAGTTGTACTAAGAAACCAGAAATTCCTTGCTCACCCCTGGCCTGGGAGACGAAACCGTCCCTGCTGGAGGAGCACGTTCCCACACGGGAGGCTGAACCGTTGGGTTAAATCCCCCTTTGGATTTAATCCCCCCTCGATTCCATCTCGGACCAAGCTGTGGTTTGTCCCTTCCCCAGCTGCTCCCTCTCCTCCTCCTGCCCCACCGGCCGTCACCTTTTGTCCCCAGAACTGTCCCTCGTTTCTCAGCCGCCTCAACCTTCCAGCCAGAGCCCAATCCCTCGGGTGGGAGGCATATAACGAAGCCTGGGCAGCCCTAATGAGTTATATTAGGTTTCTGTGTGCTTCCAGAAATGAGGGGGGCGCCCTCGGAGCTCCCGCTGAGCGGCCACCACCTCAGATCCCACGGAGCCGGAGGCGCTCGGCTCCCGTTTGTGCCATTCCTTGACCATTTGCACTAAACTTGTGTTCCCCTTCGCTCTTCCCTCCGGCCTTTCCTCTCGTTCCTCCCCGTGCCATGGATTGCGTCTCTGTATCTTTGTCGCAAGTGTTTTTCTGTCAGGCTTTCGCCCCCGTTGACCCCCCCGGCGTCTGCTTATTCCAGATTGCTGATGCTTTTTTGGTTTGATTTCCGTTGGAGGATGCTCTGAGGGGTTGGGGGCGCGGGATCCCCTCCCGGTCCCCACGGCTCCTCGGTGGGATTCCTGCTCTCCTTGGAATGACAATTGCGGTTGGACTCGATGATCCGATGGGTCTCTTCCAACCTGGTTGTTCTATGATTCTATGATTCCCACCACAGGTGAAGTGGCCCCTCGCAGATGCTCTCCCCGTAACCGAATGGTGAGGGCAGAGGTCTGCCAGCGCTGGGGCTAAATATAGAAAATGGAACAGAGAAAACATCAAGTGAGCTGCTTTATTGTCCTGGTCAGCACAGAACTGTTTTATAAACACTGGAGCAAGCTGCAGATTGCACAAAGCTCTGAAAAACAAAGGGGCTTGCACAGTTCCCCAGCAGACTTTCCCACTCAGTCCCTGTCGCATTCTTCCTATTTTTCCATTGCTGAGCTACATACAGGCATAAAAATCTATCTTAAGTGGCAAAAACCTCATCTGAGATGTTTAGTTAGGGGACAGGTTTTAGTTGTGCAGCTTGGTGCATCTTCAGTGAACCGTTTTTGTATTTAAAAACCACCTTTTGAAAGTTTGCCTTGTGCTTCAGCCTAAGCCACCAGCGTCTTTGTTCATTTGGAGTCGTTTCAGTCAATTTAAACCTTTTCTAGTTTATAACGGGAACATCTTTGTGCCTGTGTTGGCACTTGGGAGTATCCCCAATTCGTGTGTCTGAGTGAGAGTTGAAAATACCTCTTTGCTCAGCAGTGCAGGGGCTTACGTAGGCTTGTCAGTGAAGAGAGGGTGAGGTGGGTGTCCCCTGTGGCTGAAGAACACACATCAATTCCTCTGTGGAGACAGAAAGGCTCAACCTGAGTTCCCTTTGTGTTTATGGAGCTGAGGTTTTCCCAAAAAGAAAGAAAAAACAAAACACTACATACAAATTCAAGTCCCCTTGGCTGCCAAGCCTGAGTCAAAGGTGTCCTTGCCCTGCCATGTAATTAATTGCTTTAATACTCATTATCCACGGAGGTGAGGTCTGGCATCTGTAGGGGTGTCCAGCCACTGACCAGGGCTGCTGTTTTCCATCCTGAGACAGCTTTGGTAGCACTGCGATCATTGTGGTGAGTGGCCAGGGCTGTTTCCCAGTGGCTTTGCCTCCTAACATAGCTTTGGTAGCATGGTGGCCACTGGCTAGTGGTCAGGACTGTTTCCTGGTGGTTTTACATCCTGACACAGCTTTGGGTAGCACTGTGGCAAGTGGCTGGGGCTGTTTACCGGTGGTTTTCCATCCTGACACGGTTTTGGTAGCAGTCAGGGTTGTTTCCCGGTGGTTTTGCATCCCCAAACGCCTTTGGTAGCGCTGTGGCCGCAGTGGCAAGTGCCTGGGACCTTTTCCCGGTGCTTTTCCAGCCCATCAGGGCTTTGGTTGCCCGGTGGCCACCGTGGCGAGCAGGCGGGCAGCAGGGGGCGCCGCTGCGCCACGAGGAGGGGGGTCCGCAATGCGAACTAATGAGCCTCGTTAAACCCGAGGAGAGCCTGGTTGGAGCTTTAGGGATTAAGGCTGCTTGGGAAGCAGTGGTGGTGCAACTGAAACAGCACAAGCACTGGCTGCCTCCTCCTCCAGACCAGCAGTGATGCTGAGGAGCCCCGTGTAGCTTAGCACTGGCTGCAGAGAGCCTGGAAATGGTAACATGGGCCACAAGGTGCTGTTATCAGAGCTGCTGGCATGAGATAAGGTGCTGCTGCTCTTTTTAAATCTCCCTTTCCGTGCAGCAAAACAATACGGGAGCACATTTAATGGATCGTGGAATGGTTTGGATTGAAAGGGACCTAAAGATTATCTAGTTGCACCCCTCTGCCGTAGGCAAGGACACCTCCCACTGGATCAGGGGCTCCAAGTCCCATTCAACCTGGCCTTGAACCCCTCCAGGGATGGGGCAGCCACCCCTGCTCTGGGCAACCTGTTCCAGGCCCTCCCCACCCTCTCAGTAAAACATTTCTTCCCAAGATCTCATCTCAATCTCCCATCTTGCAGCTGAAAGCTGTTCCCTCTTGTCCTATCCCTGTGCTCTCTGATAAAAAGCCCCTCCCCATGTAATCAGTGGAGGGGCGAGAAAAACAAAAAGAAGCAGTAGACTTGAATTTGGAGACATCCCAAGAAATGTATGTGTGTAAATAGGCTCTAGTGTTTGCATGGAGTGTGAATGAAAGGGTACACAGATAAGATTGTTGTTCTACTTGTGAGAGACAGACCCACGTTAGTTAGAACTGTAAATATGTTTCTTATTCTAACAAGTTTGTGAACTAGTTTGTGAACTCATGTAACAATCTACCAAGCCTGGGTATCTTGCCCACCTGCTGTGAGTGTTTTGGAACTGGAGTGGAGATGTTTTGCAGTGAGTTGTTGTAAACATAATTATCTTTGTTCTATTTTAATAGCCAAGCTTTTCAAAGCTGAACGAAAAACATTGCCTCTTCTTATCAGAGCAGACGACTAGCAGCAATACTTAGTCTGTTATTTCACTCTTGTGTAGCCTTGGATAAAGCCACTTCAGGTTTTCCTTTTTCAGTGCATTTGGTTGGGAAGCTGAAGTGTGGAGCTTCATGTTGTTGTGTCAGTTTGGCTTTAATATCATTAAAGCCAAAGAGAAGAGGAGACTGAGAGGAGACCTCATTGCTCTTTACAACTACCTGAAAGGAGGTTGTAGAGAGGAGGGAGCTGGGCTCTTCTCCCAAGGGACAGGGGACAGGACAAGAGGGAATGACCTCAAGCTCCACCAGGGGAGGTTCAACCTGGACGTTAGGAGGAAGTTTTTCACAGAAAGGGTCACTGGGCACTGGCAGAGGCTGCCCAGGGAGGTGGTTGATTCACCTTCCCTGGAGGGGTTTAAGGGACAGGTGGACGAAGTCCTGAGGGACATGGTTTAGTGTTTGATAGGAAAGTTTGGACTTGATGATGGTTCTCTTCCAACCTGGTGTTTCTATGATCTTAGCTGATTAATGTAAGTAAATCTACCCTAGGAGTTAAACTGACTATTTCTTGAAGGAATAAACCACTCAATTAGTGTTTAACTAGTTTATAAAAATGTATTTTAAACAATCAGTCTATTTCCTTGCTGTTGCAAAGGATGGGATTATCGTTCTGTTTTTCTTCTTCTACCCTCTTTTCCATGAACTCCACCTAGTGACAACCTACATGTCTCTCTTTTTCCACAGATGTCATCTGGGTGATCCTCAGCGTGGAAGTTGGAGGACTTCTAGGTGTAACACAGCAGCTGTCGTCCTTTGAGACGGAGTTCAACACGCAACCGCATCGCAAGGTAGAAGGAAACTTTAACCCGTTCGCCTCTCCGCAGAAGAACAGGCAACCAGATGAAAACAACCTAAAAGACCCTGGGGGTTCTGAGCTAGGCACAATCGGCAAAAACACATGGGGGCCTGCTCCTGACCAAATCGAACAAGATCAGAATGGACTGTCACAAAACTCTGTAAATCTCTCCCCCAGCAGTCACTCGAACAACTTGTCAGTAGTGACGTACAGTAAGGTAGGTGCCCTGGGCGAGCAGGAGAACGGGTAGGGGATGAGCCTGTGGTGTGTGTAATAGGTCCTCGTTACAAACTGCAAAGCCCTTCCCTTCTGCTTCTGCCAGACCTGCTAAGGAAGGTTTTGGATTTGACTGTCTGACTCTGCCAACTCCTCATGTTATATTACAATACTTTTGCCTCTGATAGACTCTACCAGATCCACCTTTTTTGTTTTTGCTTCAAGTCCTTCTTAAAATTTATATACTCTTGTCTGGGTGCTGTAACTATTAGTGGCTGGAGCCTGCTCCGGTTGCGTGTGCAAATAAGTCAAAATATCTCTCTAGATGTGCTCCTGAGTTTTTCATCATTTGGAAAGGAGGAAAAAAATCACCACACCCCTAAAACCTATGATTAACCACATAAACTTCTTTTTAGCTCATGTGGGGAGACTACAGAGCTCAACATTTTGATCCCAGGAGCTGTCAGGAACAGTCAATCAAAGGACTATTCCTGTCTGTGTCCTTGTCTTGTTTATAATTGTAGGTGACTTTTAAATTATCTTTACTTTAAATCTCTCAAAAGCTTGCTTGGTGGATGCTATATGAGTCTGAGTGATATTTTGACTGTTTTTATTTGCTTGTGTGTGACAAATGACTTGCAGGATTATTTACAATCCAGAATCCACCTGTTAATGCAGCCAGTATGTGTAGGTGTGTACTGTCGTATGTCAAACTAGTTCAATTCTTAAAAATCTTTTAAAAACGCTTTACTGTACTTTAAGCAGGCTGTGTAGGACAATAACACTTGGTTGCTGAATGACTTAATAAAGCCCTAATGTTAGTTCACCTACAGCACTTTAGTTCCTAACTGGATGAACTGCCTGTCTGCTGCCAGTGGATCATATTTTAGTGTCCTACTTTGCACCAGGGCTATGCATTTTTTTACTGATGGCATGCGCGGGATTAACTGTTTGACAGACCTACCCATCACCCTTTTTGTGTTTTGCACCCCCAACATAAATTGCTATCAAAGCTGTATTGGCTCCTGCTTCAAGATTCTCGCTCACTAAAGTTGAAATGGATGGCTTAGGAAATGATTAAAAAATAAAGCCTTTCACCTGTCGGTTTGAATATAGTCTGAGTTAGCCATGACTACAGACTAGGAGAAGTCTGTCTAGAAAGCTGCCTGGAGGAGAAGGACCTGGGGGTGTTGGTTGACAGCAACTGAACATGAACCAGCAGTGTGCCCAGGTGGCCAAGAAGGCCAATGGCATCTTGGCTTGGATCAGAAATGGTGTGGCCAGCAGGTCCAAGGAGCTTTTTCTCCCTCTGTACTTGGCACTGGTGAGACCAACCCTCAAAATCCTGTGTTCAGTTGTGGGTCCCTCAGCACAAGAAGGATGTTGAGGCTCTGGAGCGAGTCCAGAGAAGAGCCACGAAGCTGTTGAAGGGTCTGGAGAACAGACCTGGTGAGGAAGGACTGAGAGAGGTGGGGGTGTTTATCCTGGAGAAGATGAGGCTGAGAGGAGACCTCATTGCTTTCTATAACTCCCTGGAAGGAGGTTGTAGAGAGGAGGATTATGGCCTCTTCTGCCAAGGGACAGGGCACAGGACGAGAGGGAATGGCCTCAAGCTCCACCAGGGGAGATAAACATAAATTGCTATAAAAGCTGTATTGGCTCCTGCTTCGAGATTCTCACTCACTAAAATTGAAATGGATGGCTTAGGAAATGATTAAAAAATAAAGCCTTTCACCTATCAGTTTGAATAGTCTGAGTTAGCTGTGACTGAAAGTCACTGCCTATTAGTGGTTGCTGGGTGGGTAGAGGTGTTCCTCAAAGAGGCAGCATTGTCTGACTGCAGGGCCTGTCCCTTTATGGATTTACCTTCTCCATAAACTGTATCTCAGGTGCTTCAGGAGAAGAGCGCTGCAGGTCTGTTGTACACACCAACAGTTGGTAACGTCTCTGGGTGTCAGCTGATGGAAAATCGGTTACCAAGAGCAGCGTTGGTGAAATAGTGAGCTTACAGAGCTGAAATACTAGGCTTAATTTCAGTGGAAAAACTCAATTCCACCTTTGGTTGTCAACTCTAGGCTTTTTTTCCCCCCCTTTGCCTCTTTTCTGCTTGCAGAGCTTGGCAACTGCTTTGTAGTTGTGTTGCCCTTGCAGATGGATAAATGTGGAACTGCTGATCTGTGCCCTTCTGAGAGTTCTTATGTCTAAGTTTGGATGTGAGGCTTTGGCAGCAGCATGGCCTTCAGTTTGCATTAAGTCTCTCCCCGTGGTGGCTTTTGTTACCCTTCCTAGTGGAGAAGCGTGATGTGGGCACCTGGAGGTGAAGGGCACCAACAGACTCTCAGCTGAAGAACAGATCATTTGCCTTTTCTAAGGAAGAACTTAGGTGTAAGAATTCAATACTTGTTGAGGACGTGGCAAAGCTCAACTCTAGAGGATTTCACTAAATTTGAGTTTGCTGGTTTAGCTAGTAACCCAAAGCTCCTGATCAGTGCTTGTAGGAGTTGTGAGCCATTGCAGTTGAACCTTGGGTTCAAGGTAGGGGGCCTTTCTCTCATTTGTTTGGGGTATTTTTGTTTCCTTTTATACCTACAGAATATTCTTGGTTGGATTTAAGGTAGATCTTATGAGATAAAAGCAGAAATTTGGTTTCTTGCTTACTTCAGAAGGAAGAGCTTTATGGCCCTTTTCACAAATGGGTTGGAGGATATCAAAAGTTTGATTTTATGTTTTTTTTTTGGTCTCTGTTGCAGTGTTTCCACTTGTGACATAATAAAAAGTTAGCTTTTCCTTCAGAGGCTGTTACAAGGCAGGTCCGAAGATCAGAGTCCTGCTGCCCTGGCCAGGCCAAGATGCCGTTCTGCCACAGACACAACATTCCTGTGGATTCAGTGCTGTTTAGTGCACAAGTTTGAGTGGATTTGGGCATCCTGGTTGTTTGATCCTGTTGAAAATCACCAGGTGAATGTGGTCACCTCTCCTGGTGCGGGTCTAGTGCTATGCACACCTCCTTCCTCCAATCTGGAATTCATAGAATCATAGAACAACCAGGTTGGAAGAGACCCATTGGATCATCGAGTCCAACCATTCCTATCAAACACACAATTCCTTGTGGAAGAAGACTTTTTTTTTTTCCCCTAAAAAGGAGCAGTGTGTAGCAGTAATCTGAACCCCAAATGGGGATGAGTGGAAGAAGTTTATTGGGAGTGATGTCAGCAGTATTAAACCCCCTGATCAGCTGATGGTGTTCCTGTACCTCTTAGGAAAACCTGTCTTGCCCACCTTCCCCACTTTCCCATGTGACTCGACCTATGCTCTGCTGCTTGAGGAGAGGAAGACAAAGTATGATGCCTGGAGCTGTTGTCTTGTGATTTAATATTAATGTGAAATGCTGTATTTCAAGTTCTAGGAACAGATGGAGGATACTGTGGGTCAGTTACATAGTTGGACGTCAGGATTCCTGGATTTTACTTACCTTGGGCAGCAACTCCAATATTGTCGTCTGCTTTCACAGACCCAAAGGAATGAGTCCCTCGCGTTAGACACACCCTTTAGCGAGATGGAGCAGTTGGGGTGGGTAAAGCCTAGTAGAGGTGTTCAGAAGGGCCTATGTCCCCTGTTCAGATGCAGCATAAGCCCTTAAATATTTCTTGAATCATTGTGGAGGCTTCCTCTCTGCCAGGAGATCACGGAGAACCCCAGTGATGTAGTTACATGAGGTCATGAAATCTTTGAGTCAGAACTAGCAGGTTCTGGCATCTGCAGCTGTAAAACACACCAGAAGCTGCCAGACCTTGTCTGTGTTGGTTCTCCCTCTGGTGCTGCTGAGCAGGTGTGAATCATCCTCTGAAATTCCCAGTGGAGTCAGGATCTCAGTGACACGTATGTGCCATCTGCTGCTGGATTAGACAAGTATATCAGTGTTTCACACATGGAAACTTTGAAAATGCTTTTATACAGCAGTGCAGAGCGTGTGGTTTGGATGCTCTGCTCAGCGAGACGAGCTGTCCTAGGAAAACAAAACAAACAAAATAAGAGACTGAGTTCCCCGTAAGCAGAGAAGCTGAAACCTGTGGGTGAAGCGAATGGCTCGTGATCTTTATTCCTGCTGTAGTGTATGCCCTCCCTGGGGCCACCTTGCCCACCATCATCACATAAACTGCCGGAAGGGTCTGTGTTCAAGGCATCACTCCAAGCAGGTTGTTACATCCCATCCTAGTGGAGTTTTGCATGCTCTGAGAATTAAAGATGTGCTTAAGCGCAGGATGCTTATCTCAGGATAGGGATGAGCTCTATTAGAGTCCAGATATGCCCATGCATGGGTATTTTATTCTTCTCGTTGGCAATCGTTTTCTCTCTGTATTCTTGAGAAAGATAAAGCTGATATAGCTTCCTTCTATTCACCCGCTCCTGTCTCATAGCAACGCTGCCGAGGTCACTGCTGCTCTCTTGTGACAGTCTTTTACATTAAAAGCACAAGATGCAGTCTTACTGTGCCTGGGGAGTTAGAGTTATATTTCTTAACTAAAGAAAAAACCAGTCAGGTTTAAAGTGTCTAAAAAATCGGAAGTGGATAGCCATATACCGACATTCAAATTGTACTTGTCACCTATATATAAATATTAAAAAAATATGTATCTCTAAATCTATTGCCCATATGAATTGAGGAATTGCTATGTGTAGAGAAAAATACAGATATAAGTAGTGATTCTGAAAGATTTGCCTGTACAGAACAGTTTGCATCGTTGCTGCTGTAGCAAAGGACATTCTGCACTTCGTCTGGTGTGAATCTGCTGTTTGCTACTGTGCTACTCATACAACTCCAATGAAATATAAGCAGCTTTGGAGTTCCAACAGAATGAGAGTCTTAACACCTTTTTTTCCCTGCTGTATTGATGCTCCATATCTTACATCTGTGTGGAGCCGAGCTCTCATCCATGCTACGTGACAGCTTTCTGTACCTAAGGGGAAAACAGACCTCTTGGTTTCCTTAGAGCCTTTAACTGACTTCCCCTCTCAGAGTTTAAATGTTGCTGCTGCGTTAGATATGTGCTTCTTCCCAACCAGGCCGTGCCAGTTTGCATTATTTTGAATACCTCCATATATGTTCGAACTCTTTTCACCGGAAGCTATTTGGGTACTAAATTACATTTGTTGGGTAAGGAAGATGCCCCAGAAATGTTTGCGTCTGTGTAGAACAGAAGCTCCTTCCATCCTAGTCTCTGGGCTCGAAACCGGGCTGGTTACCATGTGGTTAAATCCATTTAGAGCAAAGTAGGAGAAGGCTGGACTCGATCCCCCCATAGCCACACTGCTGCGCAGCATCTGCAGGCTACACTGGTGTTGCATGAGCTGGTTTGCTTCTCCGGTTAAAGAATAATGTGTTTGGATGCTGCATGTTAGCTCATCCATGAAAACCGGCGGTCTGTGTGCTTTTGGACTGTGGGAAATGTGAGATAATCTGATTTCAGCTTAACTTTGCTCCATTGCAGGCCAACAGTGTTCCCCTGTTCTTTTATCTCTGAGGACTAAAAGCACGCACTTGATTAAGTTACAAGAGCTGAGTTGTTGCATGGTAACTTAACCCTGTACCTGAGCCCTCGCGTTCTTCATCAGCTCTCTGCATCCGAACCAGCCCCGCGAGCGGCTGCGCAGCGAGGAGGCTCTTAACTTCCCGGGGGTCTTAACCACCACCCAGTGTTGGCACAGCACGTGTGGAATTAAAAACCAGCACCCAGTGCTTTATTTCTTCTGTTTGTGTTGGGTTCGTGTCAGTTAGTCGAGAGAGCTCAGCGTCATTTGGAGAAGCGCTGGGTTAGGAGCGGCCCTGGAGGTGGTGGCAAGGAAGCGGGGACTTGTAGCGCTGTCTGTGCTGCTGTCGGTGCGCCCGGGGAGACTCCTGTATCGCTTTGCAGCCGCACATCACAAACTCCTCTCTCTCAAAGTGTACCTTTTGTTGGTCTGACTCGGTCACCAAGGTGAAATAAAGATAGCTGTTTGAAAGCCTGCCTCGTGATGCTTTATCAAAGATTAACTTCATCTTCCTTTCATTTCTAGCACAGGTGCCTTCATTTTAAGCGCTTGGTATTTACAAAGGCTTTTAACTTTCTGAAATGTCTGTCACTGTCTAGATACACAAGTCAAATTACTGGTACAAATGATCATTTTCATTTAAAGGCTTTTCTTGAAAAAAAACACCGTCCTCTGCTCTCACATATTTATCTGTATGAATAGCCCATGTGCGTTCGCTAGCGAGTTAGCAATTACTTCTGTAGAAGATCTCGGAAGAACTGCAAGTAAATTTTTGCAAAGCTGCAGCTGAGCTTTTCATAAGGCCAGTGATCTCATTGTGAGCATAGAAGGGAATTCACCAAAAATAGGGTGAGTAATTCTCAGCTGAAATAACTCAGACAAATTGCACTTGCATGCAGAATTATTTTTGCATGTCGATGACGTAAAACGTTGCGTACGAGGGGTAAATATTCTGGAAAATGTCATGTAATGGAGTTTGGTGTTTGCATTGCGCCAGGAACTGGAGTGTTCAGGTATCGAGACACTGCTGCACTGTGCACCTTGAGTAAACGTAAGGAGAAACACCTTAAAGCTCACACCTTATCAAGGAAGAAGAAAGTTTTCTCCTTTAACAAAGGGGACTGAGAGTTTCTTGTCCAGGATCTGATATTAAGTGAAGACTCTGCTTGATCTTACAATATGAAAAGACACTTTTTCTGTAAATTCTCCTGTACGCTAATAAATCTCAGTGGTAAGTGAAACGCAGAGGCTATCCCAAAAGTAAAGATTTGGGGCTTTTTCTTCTTGCTGAAATTCATTGCACCAGGAGACGGTTGAACGTGATCCCAGATTCCAGGCCTGGTCTTGGAAGGTCTGGAGAGAGCAGCTTATCCTGGGATGTCAGCCTGGGAAGACAGTGTAGCTGGCAGTACAAAGGTCTATGTGCCTGGTAATTTGATACTCTGAAGGTGAGCTAAATTCTGGTTTTAATCAGCATGTGATTAGCATAATGGTGTAGCTTTAACTTAGATGCTACAGAAAACAGTATCTGCAGCTCCAGAGGATTTCCCTGAAAATAAGGTTAATGCCTTTTTGCTGAGTTTCTCTGCATACAAAAAGATCAGTCAACCGTTCTCATGACCGACTTCAGCTGAAGACTCCGAACCGTGTACTGATTAACTGTTAATTGTTTGTGTCATGGGGTAATGCATATGTCTTGGCTCATGGGTGAGCGTACATTAAATCAGGAAGGTTTTGCCTGTGAGATAAACTGTAAAACGCATAACTGGTGCCAGGCTGGCTCTGCGGAGCTGGGGCAGCTGGGAGCAGGGGATGTTTGAGCTGCTCTCCTGAGCCTGGCGAGTGTTGCCAGTCAGTACCTGCAGACAGAGCCTTATGTGCAGGGAACTAGAAGATGAAGCAAATTCTGGCAAGTGTGTCTGTGCAGGTAATCGGCAACAAATGCTGATTTTCTTCTGCAGAGCACTAAGTGAAACCGCTTAACCCCTTGGAGGCGAGACTGCTCAGGATTTTGCTTATAACATGGCTTTCCTTCTGTGTCCTTTAGGGATTTTTTTGTTTGTTTGTTTGCCTGCTCACCTTCCCTGGAGGGGTTTAAGGGGCAGGTGGACAAGGTCTTGAGGGACATGGTTTAGTGTTTGATAGGAATGGTTGGACTCGATGATCCGGTGGGTCTCTTCCAACCTGGTGATTCTATGATTATTTAATGTTTCTCTACCCATTCCCCTGATTTTTTCAGACATGTTGCTTATCTTGGTCTCTGATTTTGGTGGGAGCTTCTCCTTGCTGAATTGTTGTGCTGGAGTCTGCTGCGTGTTGCCTTCTCAAAAGCTTCCTCTACAAACTAGGAGTGCAACATTTTCCTGCAGCAGAAGCCTGTTTGTTTTTCCGTCAGACCTGTGTTTCTGCCTGCAAACAGCAATTCCCAAGCTTCTAGTTGTCTTCCCACACAGTTCATGAGATGTCATGTTTAATTGTCGGCTAATCCTTCTCTTGGTTGAGTTTGGAGAGATGCTGAGAGGTGCTTCGTTTTACCATTGTCTTGCATTTTGCCATTTCACATCCTGAAGAATTAACTTTTTTTTATCAGCCCTAGAGAGCTCTTGAACTTGGGTTTTTGCAACTGGGCTTGAGCTAATGAATCTGTTACTTTATATGAGTTTTATTTAAGCCTTGTGGCTCTTGCGGTGAGGTTGTTCTAGAGCTGTAGGAGAACATGCAGGAAACTGCTTTTAGATTGCCCTGTTAAAGGCGAAAGGCTGAAAACTGAAGTCAGAGCTTCACTTAAAGGCTGAGAGCGGCTTTATGCTAAATGGGGTCTTTGTCTTGCTCACCACTGTGCTCAAGAGAAGCTGGACTGTGTCTAAAAATCATTTGCATAATGGTCTCCCGACTTTGACAATGGAATATAATGAGTTTTTCTCCTTCTTCTCACTTCTGACCCTGTGTCTGGATCTGACAGGAGGATTCTGTGTGTGGTTTGTACCTTCACTGTTACAACAAACTTTCTATCTCTGTGATCTGGGGGAACCTCTTTCCTGCTTGCTGGTCACTTTGCTTCTTGATGATACCTCCAGTGGCTGATTGGAATAAGAGAAATAAAAGGAATCACGTTAGTTTGAGTTTTCTTAACTCAGTCTGTCACTTAGGCAACTCAGCTCAGGAGGGAGAATGGATTCTGTAGTAAGCAGTTTGATATTTTTTTTTTTTTTTTTTTTTTGATTAAATGTTGTGGTTGGTTTTTCACTTGAGGAGAATGTTTATTAAAGTGCCAGTTATGGGAGATAGATTTCCAAGTCCTGTTTGTTTTTTATTCTTAAACAGTCTCTTTTATCCATTCTCAGCCCTTTATTGAACTGTTTGCTGTGATCTTCAGCATGAATCATTAGGTGAACCTGCAATTTTGTGGTTACTGCAGCTTCATGGGACCTTGAGCAGCCTGATCTAGTGGGAGGTGTCCCTGCCCATGGCAGGGGGGGTTGGAACTGGGTGGTCTTTAGCTTCCCTTCCAACCCAAACTATTCTATGAGTCTAAGATCTATAGGGGATTTTTGCTCTGGTGTAGAAAAAAACCACAAGTTACTGTGTGAGCCAGTAACCCTTGGCTGTATCCTGGCCTCAATAGCACCTGAAAGAGGTAAGTAGTTGGCATCTGGCATCTCTGGGGAAACCAGCTGCAAGCACTGAAACCACCTGCAAACACTGAAACCCACGTTTTAAGAGTCTTTTGTAAGGCCGGACAGCAAGGGTCGCACTGGTGGGTATCGAACTGTGTTTAGTTGAGAAGTACTTAGATGGGATGGTTGTATTTATAGGCGTACACTGATCCATTTTATTTCTTGCCTGCTGACATTGATTGTCTCCAACTTTTCTTTCAGGGTTTCCACGGTCCTTATCCCTTCGGACAGTCTTAAAACACAAAAACACAAAACGGGTATCGGCAAGAGGAGAATTTAACAAAGAACTGACTCTGGGGGGAAGGGAGACGGGGGATTCACGTGGCAGACAGACACAACGTGGACCCCCCTTCTCTGCCTCTGTGTTCTGGATAAAGAAGAAAAAACAAAATCCCAATAACTTAAGTCTAGCTGTGTCCAGAGAATATGAAATCTAAGGATGCATGTGTGAATGCTGGATTTCAGGAGTGTTGTTCAGTGCTATGAGAAAGAAAACATACCCACACCATGGGGTTATTTTTAGAAGTCGTTTTCACACGTAGTAGGTAGCTTAAAAAGAAGTTTAAGCAAGGACAATGAAAAAGCCATCTTTAAAAGAAATATTTTGCCTACAGAGCGGTTGTAGCTTGAGCAAATGTTTAATTTGTTTGTTTCTTGTTCATCTTTTTTTTGAACTGAGGGACAGCGTGCATTTTTATGGAACTGTCGTCTTTTGCTTGTTACCGAATGGGAATTTGCCTGGCAGCTTCTGACGCTTATGCAGTGACTTCTTTCTGTTGAGATGTTTGGTTTTTTTTAATGACAGGTTGGGTCTGCACCCAGCTCTGCGTTTTTAATATCGTCTGCTGGTTTTAGTTACCAACTTTTTAATCTCTCTTTCCCCCCTTTTTGGATTGAGTGTTGCCGTTGGTTGAACCTTGTGTCACTAGAGACGAGGCTGAGAACCAGGTCTCAGTGTGGAAGCTGGAGAGAGACTGGGAATTCTAGGATAATGCAGAGGGCTCATTTTCCCTTCCCCTTGTATATAAATACACACAAATACACACCCGTATTAATAAGGAGTGGATCTATTAAAGCTCCTGAGCTGTCCTATGTGGTTACCATTTTAAAATACCTTTTTGTTAACTCTTGATGTACAGTAGCTGTGCTTAGAGCAACCGAGCAAGCGAATCAGTCATGTGCCAAGAGGAAACTTCTTCTGTAGCCGTAACGTGCTTGCTAGTAGCTGCAAAGCCTTACAGAAGTCATGTCCTTTTAATTTTGAATCCTCATCTCTCTCTCTCTCTTAGAGTCTTGAGTTTGAATTCATTTCTCCTGTGATAAAGCATTAGCTTAGGGGCTAATTGTTGGTGTTTGACTGCAGTGCAAGCGTTAGCATCATCAGCTGGATTCCACGCTATCCCTTGTATTCATTTACCTCTATCATCCTGGCTTGTACCTTCCTTGAGGTTCTTGCCTTCCAGATGGGCTGGATGTTAGAGGAGGTGTTGCTTCTCCAAAGACAGGGGTTGTTCTGCTGCTCCTCCAGTGTGTTTTCATCCAGTTATGAATTGGGAAGCTTAGTGTGAGGTGAAGACAAATGGGCTGGAGTGGTGTGGTGCATTTCTAATCCACCACAGATCCTGTGGAGGGGCCGAGGTGAGGGGACGCCGGAGTTGTCTGCCAAAGATACACCAATATGCAAAGCTCCCAATATCTTCCAGATCTCTCCAGGGAAGACAGTTGGCCTTGCTGGAGCAGAGCGATAGGTCTTCTGGGAGGACAGTGGGAGTTTCTTGTATCCAAAGAGGAAGAACAGATTTTGTTTGTATTTCAGAGGTTCTGTTTTAAAGGACACTGTTATCTGAAGTCTGTCTTCTAAGATCTGTTTGCTGGAAGGAACAAGTTTCATGTAAGGAATTATCTGTGTGGAAGAGGCTTTGCAGGATCTGTAATGCTGGTCATCAGCACATGGAGTTTGGTGAGCACTGGGGCCTATCTCTGCAGCTCACTGGAGCTGGGGGAGTGTTCAGATCCAGAGCAAACCAGTGGAAGGTGATGCTGTGCTGCTCAGTGCAGCTGTAGTGTCCAGTTATTGTCCTGTAGGATCATTTTGCTTTGAATTGGTTATCTCCTCTTAGCATTCAGCTTAGGGAATGATTTGCATCGCCGTAGAGTAGCCTGGGCAAGCAGACCCTTCCTTCGCTCCCAGTTTTCCGAGCAGGTGACTGTTGTGACCAGCTCTAACGGCACAAACAGGTGCCTGACCATCAAACCTCTTGCAATCCTGATGCTTCCCTTCTGGAGGAGTCGGAAACACCGGAGCCTACTGTTTGACCAAGTGACAAGGTGATTCCTTATCTTTATTGGTTCCTTTTATCAGCTGCGTAGCGGAAGGGGAGCAAAAATTAAGATCTGAGTGTGTCATAGCTGGTGCTGCAACCTTTGCCTTGTGTCAGCTGAGAAATCTGGAGACGCTTGAACTCGGATACCCCCAAGCTTCCAGCTACATGTATGCCTCCTGCGTGTAATACCTGCCACATTCATGTTCCTGTGCTCCTCTTTGGACTGAGGTGTTCCTTTCTAGAAAATCACCCTTGCATGCACCCCAAGTAGCTGTGTACTTTCCCACTCAGAAGGCAGCTTGTTCTGCGCAGCCTTGAATTCTCTCAAGTGTTTTCAGTTGATGGTGTCAAGGGTCACTTGCTGCAGGGTGTGTGAGAAGAGCAGGGCCAGATCTGAGTTGCTGCTGAAATCTGCAACCTCTTGCTGCTCCCTGCTCTTCCCCAGCTAGCTGAGCACCAACGCTCTTGTCTGCAGGAATGATCTCTCTGCAAACGATGGCGCAGAGCTCTGGATGCTTTGAGAGCTGGGGCTGTAACCTCGACCGTGACAGCAGGCGAATGTTTGAATTCATGGTTGCTCTACCTCTGGGTTTGTCATCGAGTAAAAACTGTTTTGCTGAGGCCAAAGGTGGGTTTATCTCCTGTGGTTCCTTGGAGCTTAGCGGTGCAGCCAGCCCTCAAATTGCTCTTGCTGTCAGGTTTCCAGCTTTTAAATGGGAAGATTTGAGATGTGTGCAGCAAAGCTCTTCCCAGCTGACTACATGGTACAGTGATTATTGGTTTCTGTAGGATTCACGCCTTCGAACTCATGGAGTCTTAACATCAAATACAGGAATGCAACGGCCCGATTTTTCCTAAGTGCTAAATGCCAAATATTTTGGTGACCCTAAAGTGTGTGCAGCTGCTCAGATAACCTTATCCAGGTGAGTTATACCTGCAGAACTCAAGCCTGTTAGAAATGGGGAAACCCTTACTGGGTTGAGACTGGTGAACCAGTAAAGAGGCTGTTCCCCCAGTGAGGCTGGTGTTCCTGACTGGGGCAGGGATGGGGCTGGTGCAGAGATAGAGAGGCTGCAACTGGCTCCATTCTGATTTAACACCCACCTGCCTTGAGGTTCTGAGGGTCGAGAGGGAGATCTTCCTTACCCTGCAGGAATAAAAAGGTCGTGCAGAACATCTGTGTCTAAATGGATCCCTGTGTCACTGTGAGCCACGTAGGATGTGTCACATCACAGATAAGAGTTGAGCAGTGACAGACCATGCACCTCTCAGCCTGAAAACGGAGCACGATATCCCCAGGGATACCCCAAAACTGGCAGTGCCATGTTGAGGGAGTGCGGGGAGCTCGAAGCTGCTGTCCACGTCGCAGGAGAGTTGGATTCAGACCCCTCCAGGGTTTAGAAGCTTCTGCTCCACCACTGAGGGGCAAAGCCGTTACGGTCAGAGAGCATGAGAGCAACCGGAGTGTGCAGGGTTCAGAAATGCACGCTGTCCCACCTCTGGGTTTCTGTTGTGTGTTTTAATTTTTTTTCCGTGTGCAAGTGCCGCGTGGGTGGTTCTGCAGCCTGTCTGTTGGCTCCGGGGGGAGCGCGTGCGTGGAGCAGGATGGTTGGTGTGTTGCCTCATTGAGTCTGGGAGAAGTCCTGTGATAGCACATTGGGGGTAAAAAAAATAAAGGAAGCTTTTTCCTTAATGTATAAATGAATATTTGTATGATTAAATTAACACAGAAAAAAAAATGTTCTATAGCTTTTGAGAGTTTTATTCAAGCTGCAAAACCTCCTGTCATCTTGCAGTTAAATGTACCCAGCTTGTTCCTGTCTCCAGGGTGTTTTCAGGCATTAGGGCACTCAAACCCACTTTTAGCTCTGCCTTTATCCCAAACCGAGTGCCTACTGAGTGTATCAAACAACCTTTTCCAGCCCAGGCAGTCAGAGAGACTCATCCGGATTTCTTTATGGTGCTGGGGACAGAGAGCCTGGGAAGAAAGAAAAGAAGGAGCTGCGCTGGGTGCACGGTGGATGCATTTATAGCTAATAACCGATGCCAGCAGGGAGCTTCCCTTCTTACAAGGACAGGCAATGTCTCCACAGTGGGGCTGTGGATGGAGGTCAACACCAGGTAAGCCCAGCATGAGCTGCCAGCACCTGCGATCAAGTTAGAAGCTGGAGGGGAGGTGACAAAGCAGCCCTTGCTGTTTCATGAGGCTCTCGGAGAGGAATTTTCAGTGGAGGAATTCTGTTGTTTTCTTTTTTTCTTGCTATCTCTAAGGCAACATCTGCTGCTCCAGTGGATCAGGAAGAGGCATGTGCAGGTCTCTGCTTTGCCGGGCGCTTGCATGATCATCTTGGGCTGGTTCCATTTCCCAGCCAAGAGCACACCTGGCATCCAGCCCAAAGGTTTGCCTATATAAACTATACTGTGGGGCAGTTGAGCTGAAGGCGTTCTCTTGCTTACATGTGACTTTGCTGCTAATCCTTGCGAGAAGTCTCAGTGTGTGTGTGTGCTGGGTTTGAACATTTGAATGAATGCCTGGAGCTTTCCTGTGCTGTTTAAGCTTCACTGGGAACAGACATCCTGCTGCCTGTGCCTGTAGGTATTTATTTTGTGCCTTGAAAAGAACGCACCCCTTGAGCTCCTGCTGCTCGTGGGTGTCTTTAAGATCACTCTGTTTGGGTAGGTGAGGATTTGCCTCCCAGTCTCCCTGCCCAAGCTTTTCATTTACTGGTTGTTTGCTTGAAAGAATCTGTTTGTCTTTAGGGTTGCAACCTGTCAAAGTTTGCCGGTGCAGGACAATGCCAACACACCTTCTCCTCCTGTCTCCTGAGCAGGCAAATAATTCGAGGGATTGCTCTAACGGAGGTGATCCCACCACCGCGATCCCCGGGTGTGGTGTGGGGTGGCAAGGCAGGAGGCCAAGGCAAACGGCTCTGCAGTCACCGATGGGTTTGCTTTACCGGCTTCGTTATTTTTGATGAGTAACCAGATCGCTGTCCATTAAAAGCTATAAGAATAGTTCTGTTCTTAAGGAGCTTTTTGTGGTCCCCGAAGCACTGGTTGAGGTAGGCAGGGGGGTTGTTCCCCACTCTGTGGGCAGTGAGATGAATTACAGCAAAGAAGGTGAGGATTGAAGCAGCAGGGGAAGGATCATAGAATCATAGAACAACCAGGTTGGAAGAGACCCATCAGATCATTGAGTCCAACCATTCCTATCAAACACTAACCCATGTCCCTCAGCACCTTATCTACCCGTCCCTTAAACACCTCCAGGGAAGGTGAATCAACCACCCCCCTGGGCAGCCTGTTCCAATGCCCAGTGACCCTCTGTGTGAAAAAATTCCTCCTAATCTCTAGCCTAAATCTGCCCTGGTGGAGCTTGAGGCCATTCCCTCTTGTCCTGTCCCCTGTCACTTGGGAGAAGAGCCCAGCTCCCTCCTCTCTACAACCTCCTTTCAGGTAGTTGGAGAGAGCAATGCCTGTGCTCTTCTTGGCCCGTGCCTCTGGTTTAAGGGAAAAATTTCTTCCCCAAAAGAGTTATCAAGCCTTGGGTAGCCTGATCTAGTGGGATGTGTCCCTCCCCATGGCAAGGGGGTTGGAATGAGATGACCTTTAAGGTCCCTTCCAACCCAAACTATTCTATGATTCTATTCTACGATTCAAGTGGTGGAGTCCCCATCCCTGGAGGGAGTTAAAAGCCATGTGGATGTGTTGTGGATTGAGTCTGGGAGAATCATAAAATGGTTTGGGTTTGGGAAGGACCTCAAAGCCATGGGCAGGGGCTCCAAGCCCCATCCAACCTGCCCTTGAACCCCTCCAGGGATGAGGCAGCCACCACTGCTCTCAGCAACCTGGGCCAGGGCCTCCCTGCACTCACAGCAAAACATTTTTGCCTAGGATCTCATCTCAATCTTCCCTCTTTCAGCTGAAAACTGTTCTCCCTCATCCTGTCTCTGCCCTCCTTGATCCAGACCCCCTCCCCTGCTTTCCTGGAACCTCTTTCAGCACTGGAAGCTCCTCCAAGTACTCTCTGGAACCTTCTCCAGGCTGAACAACCCCAACAAGAGCATCCCCAACCCAGGTCCTTTCCACCCCAGATCAGCTGTAAGTGCCACAGAGAGGAGAAGGGCAGGGTCTGTGATTTTTAGGGCTTCCCCCTACTCTCTTATCTGCTCTGTGCAGCAAATCATGTGGCACGAAGCATGCAGTGCACAGCATGACGCTGAGGGAGAGGTTTTGTGCTCGCTTCACCTCTTCCTTCTCTGCAAATCCTTTGGGAATGCGCAGTGAAATATCAAAGGGTCAAGTGGGAATCCAGGCTGTGCTGGTGAAGGGGATGCTGTGAGTCTATGGGGAATGAGGATGGGGTCTGCGCATACAGAGACATGGTCAGGGATAACTCAGTGTGAGCATTCACTCACCTGTAGTCTGTGCTCTGCATGCGTATTTAGTTGGAAAATATCCGGTTAAACAGGAATTATTGATGGAAATCTAATCTTAAATATTTCCTACCCCATTCATGAGCCAGCTGAGTAGTCAACACACTCAGTGGAGCTGAGCAAGGCAGCAGATGGCACGTGCAGGTGAGGACCAGCCTGGTTTGCCCCATGAAATCATAGAATCACCAGGTTGGAAGAGACCCACCGGATCATCGAGTCCAACCATTCCCATCAATCACTAACCCATGTCCCTCAGCACCTCATCCACCCGTCCCTTAAACACCTCCAGGGAAGGTGACTCAACCACCTCCCTGGGCAGCCTGTTCCAATGCCCAATGACTCTTTCTGTGAAAAACTTCCTCCTGATGTCCAACCTAAATCTCCCCTGGTGGAGCTTGAGGCCATGGGCTCAACCCTACTGACCAGGTCTGGCTTCAAAACCATCTCACTTGTGGAGTGTCCTTGTTCTGATTGTGTCTTCCCTGCAAATGTGATACCTTCACTATGATTTAAAAGGTTCAAGTAGGTGAAAAACTCACTTTTTACCCTCATTTATAAATGGAGTAAGCAGTGCAGCATCCTACAGGACAGCTCAGCTGGGCTGTGAACTGGTGACACTATGGAAATCGTCTTCTACCCTGGAAATCGTCTTCTACCCTTGAAATCATCTTCTACCATGGAAATGGTCTTCTACCACAGTGATTGGCTTGGGGAAAGGGCAAATCTGAGACATGGCAAGTTGGTTTGATGTGGACGGCGTATTTTTAGAGGCAGCAGTCCAGACATAAAACTCCTGCATAAAACCAACTGTAGAACCAGCTTCCCGGAGTCTGCTTGGGCTCTTCTCCCAGCCGAGGTGTGCTGCCGTGGAAGTTGAGGGTGTTTGAACAAGCCTGAGGCTGGAAATTGGATGTAATTATTCTCCTTCAACAAGCAGTGTGTGTGTTTTCCAGCAGTCAAGTGCCAATTCTTCATCTCTGGGGCTGTGCTAGATGGGCTGTTCAGGGCAATTCATTAAGGTTCTCTACAAATGTGGATAAAAACCTTCTCAAGAGCTTTCCCTCTTGCTGGCAGGACTCAGCTCTGTGTGAGCTTGCTCGGCTGACTCCATATCATAGAATCATAGAACAACCAGGTTGGAAGAGACCCATCACATCATCAAGTCCAACCATTCCTATCAAACACTAAACCATGTCCCTTCAGCACCTCATCCACCCATCCCTGAAACACCTCCAGGGAAGGTGAATCAACCACCTCCCTGGGCAGCCTATTCCAATGACCCTTTCTGGGAAAAACTTCCTCCTAATCTCTAGCCTAAATCTCCCCTGGTGGAGCTTGAGGCCATTCCCTCTCGTCCTGTCCCTTGGGAGAAGAGCCCAGCTCCCTCCTCTCCACAACCTCCTTTCAGGGAGTTGGAGAGAGTAATGAGGTTTCCTCTCAGCCTCCTCTTCTCCACGATAAACACCCCCAGCTCTCTCAACTGCTCCTCATAGGGCCTGTTCTCCAGCCCCTTCACCAGCTTTGTTGCTCTTCTCTGGACTCGTTGTGCCAGGAACAATCCAAGTGCTGCTGATGCACCCCCGAAATCACAGTAAAACCCTAAAGAGCCACCCATCTTTTGCAGGCAGCTGTTGGAAACACCGTTAAAGTGTCCATAAACTCCAAGTAAACCCTGAATTTGGATGGCTGAGAGTGCAGGTGTGTGGGTGGAGGAGGCAGCATGGGATACCTCGCAGAGCCACTCGTGCTGGAGGCTGCCTTGTCTCCATAGCAATCGCTATTTATTGACTTAAAGCCAAGCCTCCTGCTTCCCAGCTGCTGGTGCTGCTCTGGACTGTGGCCGCTGTGGGTTGAGCAGGGCAGGTTGGATCCGAGCGTTGTCCTCATGTGCTTTCCCCTCTGCCCTGCTAAAACGTGACTGACGTGCGTTGCTGGTGGCTAAGAATGCTTTGGTCCCAGCCAGGTCAGCGCCTACTGTTTTATAGGTGAGAGAGGCAGGAGGTCCTGAGTCCCCATCCAGGTCTCCAGCTGTGCAACCACCCTCTGTCCCACAGGGCTCATGTAATACCAGGAAAAGAGTTTGTGGGCTAGAAAGGTCAGAGGGTTGGAGCACCTCCCATGCGAGGACAGGCTGAGAGAGCTGGGGCTGTTCAGAGAAGGCTCCGAGGAGACCTTAGAGCAGCTTCCAGTACCTTAAGGGGTTACAAGAAAGCTGGGGAGGGACTGTTCATGAAGACTTGTAGGGGTAGGACAAGGGGCAATGGGGATAAACTGGAGAGGGACAGATTTAGACTAGACATAAGGTAGAATTTCTTCACTGTGAGGGTGTGGTGAGGCCCTGGAACATGTTACCCAGGGAAGTTGTCTCTGCCCCATCCTGGAGAGGTTCAAGGTCAGGTTGGATGGGGCTTGGAGCCCCAGATCCAGTGGGAGGTGACCCTGCCCATGGCAGAGGGTTGGAACTGGATGATCTTTGGGGTCCCTTCCAACCCAAACTACTCTGTGATTCTCCCCAGGTCTGTGCAGACATGCAGTGCGACCTCATCCCTGCTGTGCCCAGCTCTGCTCTGCCCCAGCTGACCCTTAAGCAAGCAGTTTCTTCACCTCTAAGACAAGCATGAGTGTGTTAGATGGGCAAGTTGTGTGCCTGTTTGTTTAACAGGCTGCTTGTGCTTGGTCACGGTGTGTGGCAGGAGCTGGGGAGCATCTCCCTGGCTTTGGGCTGGGCAGGTGGCACCATGACCTGCTGGAAGGTACTGAGGGATCTTAGTTACAAGCAAGGTTTGCTGGGGAAGGGCCTGACCTGGAGCAGGTGCCAGCAGAGGGAGCTGAGGTTGTTCCTCATCTGTAAAACCCTCCAGAGCTGCTGGAGAAGAGGAGGCTGAGGGGAGACCTCATTGCTCTTTACAACTCCCTGAGAGGA
This sequence comes from Coccyzus lansbergi, assembly GCA_033558105.1. Classification (NCBI taxonomy): domain Eukaryota; kingdom Metazoa; phylum Chordata; class Aves; order Cuculiformes; family Coccyzidae; genus Coccyzus; species Coccyzus lansbergi. The sequence goes on along the minus strand of JAUMJK010000055.1, from coordinate 67,810 downwards.
GGTTGTGGAGAGGAGGGAGCTGGGCTCTTCTCCCAAGGGACAGGGGACAGGACGAGAGGGAATGGCCTCAAGCTCCACCAGGGGAGGTTCAGGCTGGACATTAGGAAAAAATTTTTCATGGAAAGGGTCATTGTGCACTGGCAGAGGCTGCCCAGGGAGGTGGTTGATTCACCTTCCCTGGAGGTGTTTAAGGGACGGGTGGACGAGGTGCTGAGGGACATGGTTTAGTGATTGATGGGAATGGTTGGACTCGATGATCCGATGGGTCTTTTCCAAACTGGTGATACTATGATTCTAAGTTTGGAGAGTGACGTCCTGCTGAGGAGCCAAGGGGTCTGGGTAGTGCAACCTGTTGCTGTCATGGGGAGGCTGGGATGCAGCTAGATGGGATAGAGTTAGAGTTTCCCCTTTGCTGGGACTCTATTCCTGTTATAGTCACAGAATCACAGAACAACCAGGTTGGAAGGGACCCATCGGATCTTCTAGTCCAACCATTCCTATCTAACACTAGTGCAGCATGGACAGTGATCCTGCTGGCCAGGACCCTCTTCCCCAGGTTGAAGCAGCAGGTTTTGTCCCCTCATACCCTGTGTCTCCACCAGCAGTGATGGGCAGCAGAGAAAGGACCTCTGCTCTTGCTGTCCACCCCAGGGCAAGGCTCTGTGGGAGGGAGGAGAGCCCCAGACTGGAAGGCTGAGTTACGCAGACCCTTTTTTAGCAAAGCTGCCCCACAGAAGAGGGATTTCATCCTCTCCTGGGGCTGAGCTCCCTGCGCTGCTGGCAAGGAGCAGTCCAGGCTCAGCAACGTCTGTGGCCAAGTGGGCAAGGCTTGTAATCCAGGGGGAAAACACAGCGAGAACTTCGCATTCCTTGTTATCTAATCTGCCCCGTTTTCCCTCCTCGTTGTTTGCCGTGGCTGGGTTTCCTCAATTAATTCTGACAGCTGCAGGCTGGGCTGTGACGTCAACCTGCGGCAGCAAAGCCCGAAGCCCTGGGTGGTGTTGGACAGGACCTTGGGGACGAGCCCCTCACACCCAGCATCGAACCCCTTTTGCAGGGGATGGTGAGACCTGTACGTGGACCAATGCTCCCAAACTCAACAGCAGAGACGCTCTTGTTCCCAGAAGGGCTGAAGGGATGCCCCATGGCCATGGGAGGCTTGAGCCCATCCCATGTTCACCTCCAGCAGCTCTAGGTGCTGCTGTGGTGGATGCTGCTAATAGCCGAGAGCCGTGCTTGGCTGGACTTTGCACCGGGTGTTGGGTAATCGTGGCCAGATCATTTCCAGCTACCTGGATGAGCACCCATGGCTCCTTTTGCCCCGGGGGACCGAGCAGCAGTGGGGGTAAAGGAGGCTTGGGCAGCGCCAGGCTCATCCTTGCTCTCTTCAGTACCAGGTGAAAGCCTCGTGCAGCGACTCCAAAACCTCTCCATGATGGGCAGTGGGTGTGTAATGTCACCTCCCTTCCTGACCCCCTTCCTGGTGATCCCCCAGAGCTCAGCAGGACTCGGAGCAGCTCCGAGGTTTCTCTCTTTGCTGCTGTGGTGGGGACAGGAGAACGAGCACCTCAAACCATGGCTTTTGGAGCATCCTGCATTGTCCATCTCAGAAAGGAATCATAGAATCATAGAATCACTAGGTTGGAAGAGACCCACTGGATCATTGAGTCCAACCATTCCTATCAAACACTAAACCATGTCCCTCAGCACCTCATCTACCTGTGCCTTAAACACCTCCAGGGAAGGTGAATCAACCACCTCTCTGGGCAGACTATTCCAATGCCCAATGACCCTCTGTGAGAAAAACTTCCTCCTAATCTCCAGCCTAAATCTCCCCTAGTGGAGCTTGAGGCCATTCCCTCTTGTCCTGTCCCCTGTCCCTTGGGAGAAGAGCCCAGCTCCCTCCTCTCTACAACCTCGGAGGCTCCAAACTCCTCGTGGACCTCCTGGAGCAGGGGTGTCCCCTCCTGGGACTGGCCGTGCTCTGCCTTGCCCACAGGGAGCAGGGTGGGAGGAAGCTGGTGACGGTGCCTGAGAAGCAGGTTTGTCAGAATTTTAAAGGGATCTAAATAAATAGCGATAAGGAAACAATTATTTAAAGAGCAAACAAATGGAAACTGCTAAATGTACTCTCTCTTTTTTCTTTTTTTTTTTTCCCCTTGAGGGTGAAGGGTGCAAGGCTGATGCAGTCAAGTGCCTGGAGCAGGTCCCTGCAGGGGTTGGGTGGTGTGGCTAGTGGTGGTCGGGGGCTTGGCCACCCTGGGGTGGGGAGTAAGAAGTGCTCAGCCTGCAGCCGCAGCCACGCTGGGTACGAGCCTCATCAGGGTGAAATTTCATTTCATCCCACCAGGAACGAGGTCTTATGGCTCTGAAAATGCCTCAGGTGAGCTCACTCCTGGTGGGTTCCCAGTGTTGCAGCCGAGAGTGGGGATGTGGGACAGGGATGGATGGACCGTGCTGTGCAGGAAAACCTTTTGGCTTTGGTTTGCTTGAAAGAATCACAGAATCACAGAATGGTTTGGGTTGGAAGGGATCTTAAAGCCCACACAGATCCACCCCTGCCATGGGCAGGGACACCTCCCACTGGATCAGGGGCTCCAAGCCCCATCCAACCTGCCCTTGAACCTCTCCAGGGATGGGGCAGTCACCACTGCTCTGGGCAACCTGTTCCAGGACCTCCACACCTTCATGAGAAGAAGAGAATGAGAAGCCTGGATTTGCTGCTGGCACCAGGCAATGGCTCCGGAGCTCGGATGATCCTTAAGGTCCCTTCCAACCCAAACTGTTCTACCATTCCATGTGTTTCTTGCAGCTCCTATATGGTTCTCGGACTCCTGCTGGTGTTTAAGAAGACGCATGGGTTGGTGGAAAGCTACAGCTGGAGAGCCATCCCCCCTTCCCATCTCCTTCCTAGGAATGGTTGGACTTGATGATCCGGTGGGTCTCTTCTAACCTTGTGATTCTATGATTCTATGATTCCTTTGGTGCTGGGGCTGCAAAGCACATTCACGGCCTGGGGTGCTGGTGGGGACAACCCATTCTCCCTGTCTCCCCAGCTGCCCAACGCCCCGGAGATGCCATCCCCTCCTCCAGGGCTGTGGCTGTCACCATCAGGGCTTTGTTTCAAAGGGCAGCTCATTCCCATCCTTCCCCCTCTATGGCTTTTTTCATCGGGTTTTGGTTGGGGATTAGGCACGTGTTGACAGAACAAACATTTTGCTGCCCTCAAAATCCACCACTGAGGAGAGAAGCGACGTCCTCGCTCTACCAGTGCCCCAAGCCAGCGCTGGGACTGGGAGAACCGTGCTTGGAGCTGGAGCCATTTCGGGTCACGTCCTGCACCGGGGCTGGAGCTTGGCTCCTGCTCTCTTGCAGAGTGTTAATCGCTTTCTGCTTTAATATCCTGACCTGCGAAACCAGGGATGCGACCGAGGAATGCTGCCTGTCTCCAGGGCTTTGGGGTGTGCTGGTGGCCCAGGTCTGCTGAGAGATTTATCTCACGGTATCAGTCCCGGCTTTGTTCTCCCCAAGCCACACTCGACGAACTGGGGCTCCTCGTGATGTTGGGAGGTTGATCAGGCTCTGGCTGCCCATGGATTGTTCCCAGCAGCTTGTGTTTGCCTGGGAAAAACCAATTCCCCCAAGCTTCAAGGCTACCCAGTGCCTGGGGAATGGGTGAAGGCAAGATAGAATCATAGAATCATAGAACAACCAGGCTGGGAGGGACCCATAGGATCTTCTAGTCCAACCATTCCTATCAAACACTAAACCAAATCCCTCAAGACCTCATCCACCTGTGCCTTAAACACCTCCAGGGAAGGTGACTCAACCCCCTCCCTGGGCAGCCTATTCCAATGCCCAATGACCCTTTCTGTGAAAAGATGCTGCTGTGACTCCCTGTCCCCAGGCACAGGATCTTGTTTGGGGTCCTGTCCCCCTCCTGCAGCCCTGTTTTACGTAAGCGAGCTCCCTGCTGACCCCCAGGATGGGGTTACCTGACCCAGGCGATGCTCCCCGCGAAGGCCACGTTTCCTTAGGAGCTGGATGACTCACGGCTGAGTCACAGCTCACTCTGCGCAGCTCGACGCAGTTTCCATCCCCAGCTCTCTTCCAGCCCTGCAGGGTTTTCTCTGGCCCCACCACAACCTGCGAGGGGCTGCTGCCTTCATCCCAGAGCTGTGGCTCCATGGGATGCTGCTGGGGATGGAGCAGCCTCATCCCTCGTGGGGTCCCTGCCCTCTCCTCCCCCAGGAGCCGCAAACCTGGCTCGGCAGGGCTGGGGCTTCCTGATCCCAAGGGTGATGGGAGCAGGTGGCTTTGGTCCCTGCTGAACCTTCCCTTCTCCCTGCAGCCAGCTCTTGCTTTGAGCCGAGATGGGGATGAGTTATGGGATTGAGGGTTATTTTTAGGGATTTTTCCCTCTGGAGCAAAATCTCCTGGGACGGGAATCATAGAATCATAGAACAACCAGGTTGGAAGAGACCCATCTGATCATCGAGTCCAACCATTCCTATCAAACACTAAACCATGTCCCTCAGCACCTCATCTACCTGTGCCTTAAACACCTCCAGGGAAGGTGAATCAACCACCTCCCTGGGCAGCCTGTTCCAATGTCCAATCACCCTTTCTGTGAAAAACTTCCTCCAAATCTCCAGCCTAAATCTCCCCTGGTGGAGCTTGAGGCCATTCCCTCTTGTCCTGTCCCCTGTCCCTTGGGAGAAGAGCCCAGCTCCCTCCTCTCTACAACCTCCTTTCAGGGAGTTGGAGAGAGCAGGACTGAAGAGGGAAACACAGCCAAGAGCCTCTCCTGCTCTCTGGGGCATCACGTGCTGCCCTGTCTCTCCTTGGCTTTGAGATCATTTGAACTGCTCGTGCCTCTTGCTCCCACCCAGGATGGGTTTCTCTGCCCCAGCAGCTCCCACGCTCTCCGAGGCCGCCGCTCCGTGGGGCCGTTCTGCCCAAGGATCGCTTTGCATGCAGGGGGAAAAAAAAGCAGCAGGAGCAGAAGAAAAATGAATTTGCATTTCTTCATGTCAACCCGTGTGGGAAACAAAGCCGCCAAGGGTTCTGCTGCCGCTCGGCCCCGCACCGGAGCTGTGTGAAAAGACAACATCCCGTCTGCTGGCACCGAGCCCTCCTCGTCTCACCTGGCTGCCTGTGTGTGCCTGGGAACCGCGGCCACCAAAGGGCTCGGGGCACGAGGAGTTGATGCTGGCTCCATCATGCAACCCGTGCTGGTGGGGCAGGCGAGTGGTGGTGAGGAAAAAGGGGTACAGTGCTTGTGGGGGCTGAATTGTGGAGTGGGTTGGGTTGGAAGGGGCCTCAAAACCCACCCAGATCCACCCCTGCCATGGGCAGGGACATCTCCCACTGGATCAGGGGCTCCAAGCCCCATCCAACCTGCCCTTGAACCCCTCCAGGGATGGGGCAGCCACCACTGCTCTGGGCAACCTGGGCCAGGGCTTCCCCAGCCTCACAGGAGAACATTTCTCCATAAAATCTCATCTCAATCTCTCCTCTTGCAGCTGAAAACCATTCTCCTTTATTCTATCCTTGCCCTCCTGATCCAGAGCCCCTCCCCGGCTTTCCTGGAGCCCCTTTCAGCACTGGAAGCTGCTCTAAGGTCTCCTCGGAGCCTCCTCTTCTCCAGGCTGAACAACACCAACTCTCTCAATCTGTCCTCATACAGCAGGTTCTCCAGCCCTTGGATCATCTTTGCAGCCTCCCCTGGACCTGCTCCAACAGCTCCGTGTCCTTCTTATGTTGTGGATTCCAGAAATGGACGCAGGACTCCAAGTGAGATCTACCAAGAGTGGAGCAGAGAATTACAGAGTCACTAAGTTGGAAAAGACCAATTGGATCGAGTCCAACCATTCCCATCAATCACTAACCCATGTCCCTCAGCACCTCATCCGCTCGTCCCTTAAGCCCCTCCAGGGAAGGTGACTCAACCCCCTCCCTGGGCAGCCTGAGGGTCAAGGTTTTATGGGATTTGGCGTTTGTGCGGTGCAGTGGCAGCCCTGCAGGTGGGGTTCCTCCCTCTGCACCCCAAATCACCCTTGCAGAGGGGCTGTGACCCTTCCCTCCTCCCTGCCGTGGAGCTGGGCGCACCCATGCAGTGCTGAGCCCTCTCTTCCTGGCACCACCGAGCGATGCACAGATATTTCCAGGCTTTTAATCCCGAGAGACAAAAGCAGGAACTTAAGGTGACTGGAGGAAGAAAAGAGCAGGGCTTTGAGCAGGGAACAGCAAACATGCCGGTGGAACTCGCTGCTCCCAGCCTGGCTCGGCACCCTGCGACCTCCCTGCCAACGTCATTCGGGGTTTGCGCTGGTGTGGGAGAGTCTGTGGGGCTTGGGGGATACAAAAGTCAGAGGGCTGGAGCACCTCCCATGTGAGGACAGGCTGAGAGGGTTGGGGTTGTTCAGCCTGGAGAAGAGAAGGTGATTCTCTGTACTCAGCACTGGTGAGGCCGCTCCTTGAGTCTTGCGTTCAGTTCTGGGCCCCTCAGCACAAGAAGGATGTCGAGGTTCTGGAGCGAGTCCAGAGAAGAGCAACAAAGCTGGTGAAGGGGCTGGAGAACAGGCCCTATGAGGAGCGGCTGAGAGAGCTGGGGATGTTTAGCCTGGAGAAGAGGAGGTTGAGAGGAGACCTCATTGCTCTCTGCAACTGCCTGAAAGGAGGTTGTGGAGAGGAGGGAGCTGGGCTCTTCTCCCAAGTGACAGTGGACAGGACAAGAGGGAATGGCCTCAAGCTCCACCAGGGGAGATTTAGGTTAGAGATTAGGAGGAAGTTTTTCACGGAGAGGGTCATTGGGCATTGGAATAGGTTGCCCAGGGAGGTGACTGATTCCCCTTCCCTGGAGGTGTTTAAGGCACAGGTGGATGAGGTCTTGAGGGACTTGGTTTAGTGTTTGATAGAAATGGTTGGACTAGAAGATCTGATGGGTCTCTTCCAACCTGGTTGTTCTATGATTCTAAGGCTCTGAGGAGACCTTAGAGCAACCTCCCAATACCTGAAGGGGCTACAGGGAAACTGGGGAGAGACTGTTCATAAAGACTTGTAGGGATAGGATGAGGGGCAATGGGGATAAACTGAAGAGGGGTAGATTTAGATTAGACATAAGGTAGAATTTCTGCACTATGAGGGTGTGGTGAGGCCCAGGAACGTGTTGCCCAGGAAAATTGTGGCTGCCCCATCCCTGGAGGGGTTCAAGGGCAGGTTGGACGGGGCTTGGAGCCCCTGATCCAGTGGGAGGCATCCCTGCCCATCATAGGAGTTGGAACTGGTTGATTTTTAAGGTCTCTTCCAACACAAACAATTCTATGATACTATCCCTGCACCCCTGATGGAACTGGGCTCTCCAACACCCTCCACTTGCCCCATCAAGGTCCAACTCTGAGTCACAATGCCATTATTTCTCCTGCTGCTGTTTTTCTTTTTCATTCAGGTCCCCGCACCGCAGCATGAGGATGCTGGAAGCCACCTCGTGCAGAAGGGACCGAGCATGGGAGCAGTGGCCACGGCTCAGAGCTCCAGCTCTTTTATCAGGGTGGGCCCCGCAGGCGGTTGCCAGCGGCAATAACTGTGGCTGTTTGCTTGGAGCACACACGCATCCCCCGTAAACAGGATTTATAGCAGCATCTGGGAGATGGGGAAACCTGGCAAAGGCAGCTCCGTGCGAGGCAATAAAGAGGAACGGCTCTGCAGCACGGGCTGCTCGGGAAATCATGGAATCATAGAATCATAGAACAACCAGGTTGGAAGAGACCCATTGGATCATTGAGTCCAACCACTCCTATCAAATACTAAATTGTTAAGGTTGGTAGAAGATCTCTAAGCTCATCCAGTCCAATCTCCTTGTGCCTTGGCTGGGAGGAATTTAAGGGGATTTGATTGGTCTCTATTCTCTGGAGCGAGTCCAGAGAAAAGCAACAAAGTTGGTGAAGGGGCTGGAGAACAGGCCCTATGAGGAGCGGCTGAGAGAGCTGGGGGGGGTTTAACCTAGAGAAGAGGAGGCTGAGGGAAGACCTCATTACTCTCTACAACTCCCTGAAAGGAGGTTGTGGAGAGGAGGGAGCTGGGCTCTTCTCCCAAGGGACAGGGGACAGGACAAGAGGGAATGGTCTCAAACTCCACCAGGGGAGATTTAGGCTAGAGTTTAGGAGGAGGTTTTTCATGGAAAGGGTGATTGGGCATTGGAATAGGCTGCCCAGGGAGGTGGTTGATTCACCTTCCCTGGAGGTGTTTAAGGGACGGGTGGATGAGGTGCTGAGGGACATGGTTTAGTGTTTGATGGGAATGGTTGGACTCGATGATCCTGTGGGTCTCTTCCAACCAGGTTGTTCTATGATTCTATGGTTCTAAGGGAGGTGGAAACCTTGGCTGATCCCCAGCTCGTGAGGGTGTGCTCAGCTCTACTATGCAACAGGAGCACTCGTTCCGAGCATCCGAGCCAGAGCTTGGCTCCCTTTCCCTGCAATGGTGGCTATTTGTGCCATTCCGCAGGGATTCTAGGGGGAGATCCCATGGGCAGCAGCTCATCTGGATGCCCCCACGCTGCTACCTGCTCTTTGCTCTGGTTTGGTGGCGCGGGAGGGTACCCGAGCGCTTTTAAAGCTTCTCTGCAGAGTCAGCCTGGCCCATCGCTTCTCCCTGGAGAGCAGGACAGCCAGTTTGACTGGGGAGCCGTGCAGAAGCAGAGGGACCTCTCCAAGAGTGGCACCAAGGTGTGACTGTAAAGCAGGTGGGAGCTGGGATGGAAAATGTAACTGGTATTCCCACCTTCTACCAAACCCACTGCCCTTTTCAGGGAAAGAGGAGCCGCGAGCGAGATGTGTGTGAGTCCCAGTGGCTCCCAGATCCTCTGCTCGCTCCTCGCTTTGCTCCTACCGCCGAGACTCTTTCTAGGATCACAGGGAACACTCCAGGCTCTGACCTTCCATGCATGTGTTAGCTGGAAATACACACGAGCCAGGGTGATAAACCCTCTCGCTGAGGGCCTGGAGGAAACGAGTTGCTGTTAGCAAACAGCCAGCGAAGGGTAATTAAGATTACAGGTAGCAGGAGGGGAGTGAGCAGCCACCACTTCCCGCTGGGACCTTCCTCCTGCACCCATGACTCCAGCTCCAGGATCCCAGGGCTGTGCCTTTTCCCTCTGCACAGATTCCCTGTGTCCTGGTGCTTTCATAGAATCATAGAATCATAGAACAACCAGGTTGGAAGGGACCCATCGGATCTTCTAGTCCAACCATTCCTATCTAACACTAAACCATGTCCCTCAGCACCTCATCCACCTGTGCCTTAAACCCCTTCAGGGAAGGGGAATCAACCACCTCCCTGGGCAGCCTATTCCAATGCCCAATGACCCTCTGTGTGAAAAACTTCCTCCTAATGTCCAGCCTAAGTCAGGTAGTTGTAGAGAGTAATGAGGTCTCCTCTCAGCCTCCTCTTCTCCAGGATAAACACCTCCAGCTCTCTCAGCCTCTCCTCATAGGTTCTGTTCTCCAGACCCTTTGTGGCTCTTCTCTGGACTTGCTCCAGAGCCTCAACATTCTTCTTGTGGTGAGGGCCCAGAACTGAACACAGGATTTGAGGTTTGGTCTCGCCAGTGCTGAGTACAGAGGGAGAATCACCTCCCTGGCCCTGCTGGTCACACCATTTCTGATCCAAGCCAGGATGCCATTGGCCTTCTTGGCCACCTGGGCACACTGCTGGCTCATGGTCAGTCACTGTTGACCAACACCCCCAGGTCCCTCTCCTCCTGGCAGTTTTCCAGCCAGGCTTCTCCCAGTCTGTAGCTCTGCATAGGATTGTTGTGCCCCAAGTGCAGGACCCGGCATTTGGCCGTGTTAAACCTCATGCCATTGGACTCTGCCCAGCACTCCAGCCTGTTTAGGTCCCTTTGCAGAGCCTCCCTACCCTCCAGCAGATTGACATTTCCACCCAGCTTTGTGTCATCTGCAAACTTGCTAAGGGTACCCTCAATGCCCTCATCCAGGTCATTGATGAAGACATTGAACAGGGCTGGACCCAGCACTGAGCCTTGGGGAACACCACTTGTCACTGGCCTCTAGCTGGACTTAACACCATTTACCACCACTCTCTGGGCCCGGCCATCCAGCCAGTTTTCTACCCAGAATTCTTCTAACACAGCGCCCACTCAGTCCTGCTCTGCATTAGCCACATCAGCACCTCAGTCCATGCCAGCCCCAGATCTCATGGATATTTTTATCCCGAGACACACACACCGCAGCTCCAGGTTGGAACGTGAGGAGGACAGATAATCCCCTTGGGTTCCCTCCTCCCCAGCTCCATCGTCTCTGGCACACACAGCAGCTCTGGGTGCAGAGAGATGCTCCCAATTCTGGGCTGAGCCAAGGCAGAATCCAACCGCCAAATCAACAGAAACCAGTGGGAAATGCCAAATGCCGGGTCCTGCACTTGGGGCACAACAATCCTATGCAGAGCTACAGACTGGGAGAAGTCTGGCTGGAAAACTGCCAGGAGGAGAGGGACCTGGGGGTGTTGGTCGACAGCCGACTGAACATGAGCCAGCAGTGTGCCCAGGGGGCCAAGAAGGCCAATGGCATCCTGACTTGGATCAGAAATGGTGTGACCAGCAGGGCCAGGGAGGTGATTCTCCCTCTGGACTCTGCACTGGTGAGGTTGCTCCTTGAATCCTGTGTTCAGTTGTGGGCCCCTCAGCACAAGAAGGATGTTGAGGCTCTGGAGTAAGTCCAGAGAAGAGCCACAAAACTAGTGAAGGGGCTGGAGAACAGGCCTGATGAGGAAGGGCTGAGAGAGCTGGAGGTGTTTATCCTGGAGAAGAGGAGGCTGAGACGAGACCTCATTGCTCTCTACCACTACCTGGAAGGAGGTTGTAGAGAGGAGGGAGCTGGGCTCTTCTCCCAAGTGACAGGGGACAGGACGAGAGGGAATGGCCTCAAGCTCCGCCAGGGGAGATTTAGGCTGGAGATTAGGAGGAAGTTTTTCACACAGAGGGTCATTGGGCATTGGAATAGGCTGCCCAGGGAGGTGGTTGATTCACCTTCCCTGGAGGGGTTTAAGGCACAGGTAGATGAGGTGCTGAGGGATTTGGTTTAGTGTTTGATTGGGATGGTTGGACTCGATGATCTGGTGGGTCCCTTCCAACCTGGTTGTTCTATGATTCTATGATTCCAAGCATTTCCAGTTTCTTCAGGTTGGAGAAAAGCCTGAGGGAGCCCGTCCTGCAACCTGGGAGCAGGGATCCTCTGAGCATCACCCAGAGGGCATGAACATGGGATACAGGATGAGGCCTCTTAGAGGGACTTTTCTCTGCACGAGGACCCCAGCTGTCCCCAAGGGCTGCGCAGGAGCTGACGCAGAGGAAATTCTGCTGCTGCAGGAGATAAGGAAGCAGCACTCAGCTTGAGGACAAATCAGGCTCTATGGCCTCTGTGGTTTCTGCAGTGACATCAAGTGCCTTCAATAGTTTTATTATATGTTACAAGCTGCTTATCTATTATTCTTGCGATGGAGCCAGAGATTAGCTGCAGGCAGGTGGGTAGAGAGATTCTTCCAGGCTGATTCATGAGCCCTTTCTCCATCCATCCCCTCCGGCTGCGTTCCCAAGCGTTGAAGTTTCAGCCGTAGCAAAAGGCTCTGGAATCAGAGCTGAGGGGTTGACAGGGAGGACAAGGAAAAAAAATCCTCACAAACTGCGCACACAGGACAGAAACACCAGATTTCATTTCCCCTCTTTTGTTGTTTCTCCAGTGTTGCAACCTCATCTTTTCCTGGTTTGCATATGCAAGCAGAGCTGTGCCGACCCACGATTGCGAAAGGAGGCAAGAGCAGAGCCAGGATGGTGACACCGACAGGTTGCAGCCACCAAACCTGCTCTGGGAGGAAAACAGAACTCTCACTTTAGGGCCTTTTGCCTGGTTTTCCTCACTGTGTTACATCCCCATCCTATTCACCTACCCACGGCAGAGCCTGGAAACTGGGGGCCTCCTCACCTCAGCTGCTTGCTCACTGTGTCTGGAGCGAGTCCAGAGAAGAGCAACAAAGCTGGGGAAGGGGCTGGAGAACAGGCCTGATGAGGAAAGGCTGAGAGAGCTGGGGGTGTTTATCCTGGAGAAGAGGAGGCTGAGGGGAGACCTCATTGCTCTCTACAACTCCCTGAAAGGAGGTTGTGGAGAGGAGGGAGCTGGGCTCTTCTCCCAAGGGACAGGGGACAGGACGAGAGGGAATGGCCTCAAGCTCCACTAGGGGAGGTTCAGGCTTGACGTTAGGAAAAAAATTTTCATGGAAAGGGTCATTAGGCATTGGAATAGGCTGCCCAGGGAGGTGGTTGATTCAACTTCCCTGGAGAGGTTTAAGGGACGGGTGGATGAGGTACTAAGGAACATGGTTTAGTGATTGATGGGAATGGTTGGACTCGATGATCCAGTGGGTCTCGTCCAAGTTGGTGATTCTATGATTATATGTTCTATTCTATTCTTCTAGCCTAGAGAAGAGGAAACTGAGAGGAGACCTCATTACTCTCTACAACTCCCTGAAAGGAGGTTGTAGGGAGGAGGGAACTGGGCTCTTCTCCCAAGGGACAGGGGACAGGACGAGAGGGAATGGCCTCAAGCTCCACCAGGGGAGGGTCAGGCTGGACATTAGGAAGGACTTTTTCATGGAAATGGTGATTGGGCATTGGAACAGGCTACCCAGGGAGGGGATTGATTCACCTTCCCTGGAGGGGTTTAAGGGACGAGTGGACGAGGTGCTGAGGGACATGGGTTAGTGTTTGATGGGAATGGTTGGACTCGATGATCCGATGGGTCTCTTCCAACCTGGTTGTTCTATGATTCTATGTGTCCTCCCCAGCCCACGTCTCCCCATACCTGCCCCCATGTCCACTGGGCCTGGCTGTGTTTACCAAAACAGGGAAGAAAACCTCCCCTCACACTGCAGGAACCCCAATCCAGGGGGAACTTTTTCCTCACCGATAAGATAACATTGAACCATTTCAAAAGAGAGGCAGAAACTCCTGGTGCTGGAGATAGCGTGGATGAAGCGCTTTGCCAAGACGCCGGGAGCGCCAGGGAAGCCATAACACAGGGGTCGCCATCCTACGAGGTTTTATTGTCCTCCAGGCAAACAATTCCCATGCGATGGCTTATCGGCTGTGCCTCAGCTGCCGTGCACCGGCCCTGGGGTCAGGGCAGCTGTGGGATGCCAGCTCGGCCACGGCTGCCCATGCCAAGCCCAGACATGGTGACCGTGTGGCCACCAGGATGCTGTGTGGACTGAGCTGGGTTGCATCACAAGGGTTTGAGGCTGGGGTTGTGCCTGATGTGGGTTTTTAAGGCACAGGGGGAGTTGGGTTTCAGCAGTGCTACGTGCACGGGAGAACTGCTTGAACCGTCCTGCGTTCTTCACGTGTTAAAAAAGAGACAATAAATACCAACTCGGTGTCTGGCTCGGTCAAAACAGCTTTTTCCTGCTTATGCCGGTGAAGACAACCCAGGCCTGGAGTGCTGCACGTTGCGGCCGTGCCCCCAGCACCTCCTCCTGCACACAGGCAGCGGCAACGCAGACCCTTGAGGGGGAGACGGAGCTGTATCCCTGCTGTGAGGGATGGTTTGGTTGATGAGAGGGGCTCCTTCTGTGCCCAACGGGCTGTCAGCATCTTCGCTCGCAGTCTCTGTCACAAGACCAGTGTGGCCACGGGGCTGGTGTAGGTGATGCTTGAGGGGTATCGGTTGGGGTTCTACTGGAGTATCAGTTGGGGATGCTCCTGGGGTATCGGTTGAGGTTCTCTGGGAGTATCAGTTGGGGACGATCCAGGGGTATTGATCGGGGATGCTTCTAGGGTATCATTTGGGGTTCTCCTGGGATATCAGTTCTGGGTCCCTCAGCACAAGAAGGATGTTGAGATTCTGGAGCGAGTCCAGAGAAGAGCAACAAAGATGGGGAAGGGGCTGGAGAACAGACCTGATGAGGAGCGGCTGAGAGAGCTCGGGGTGTTTATCCTGGAGAAGAGGAAGCTGAGGGGAGACCTCATTGCTCTCTCCAACTCCCTGAAAAGTGGTTGTGGAGAGGAGGGAGCTGGGCTCTTCTCCCAAGTGCCAGGGGACAGGACAAGAGGGAATGGCCTCAAGCTCCACCATGGAAGGGTCAGGCTGGTCATTAGGAAAAAATTTTACACAGAAAGGATCATTGGGCAGTGACAGAGGCTGCCCAGGGAGGTGGTTGATTCACCTTCCCTGGAGGGGTTTAAGGTTCAGGTGGATGAGGTGCTGAGAGACATGGTTTAGTGTTTGATAGGAATGGTTGGACTCGATGATCCAGTGGGTCTCTTCCAGCCTGGTTGTTCTATGATTCTGTGATTCTATGATCAGTCAGGGATGATCCAGGGGTATCAATTGGGGATGCTCCTGGGGTATCGGTTGGGGATGCTCCTGGGGTATTGGTTCGGGGAGCTCCATGGGTATCAGTCGGGGATGCTCCTGGCCCACAACATCCCAGCCTGTGCTGGGGAGCGATGTTGTGCCGCAGGGTCAGTCAGGGACTCTCGTTTATCCAACAGGTCCCTGTGCTGCAGAGACTAGGAGGAGCTTTGGTCTTGACCCCAGTGGCATCGCCATCTCTCGGATGGGTGTCCCAGATCATAGAATCATAGAACAACCAGGTTGGAAGGGACCCATCGGATCTTCTAGTCCAACCATTCCTATCAAACACTAAACCAAGTCCCTCAAGACCTCATCCACCCTTCCCTTAAACCACTCCAGGGAAGGTGACTCATTCCAATGCCCAATGACCCTTTCTGTGAAAAACTTCCTCCTAATCTCTAGCCTAAATCTCCCCTGGTGGAGCTTGAGGCCATTCCCTCTCATCCTGTCCCTTGGGAGAAGAGCCCAGCTCCCTCCTCTCTACAACCTCCTTTCAGGTAGTTGGAGAGAGCAATGAGGTCTCCTCTCAGCCTCCTCTTCTCCAGGATAAACACCCCCAGCTCTCTCAGCCGCTCCTCATAGGGCCTGTTCTCCAGCCCCTTCCCCAGCTTTGTTGCTCTTCTCTGGACTCGCTCCAGAGCCTCAACATCCTTCTTGTGCTGAGGGACCCAGAACTGAACACAGGATTCAAGGAGCAGCCTCACCAGTGCTCAGGCTGGGAAGGGGTTAACAGCACCTGGATTTGTCCCTCTCCGGCTGCCAGGGCACGTTTGTGTTTGAGCCCGATGTCTCCACGCACCCTCCAAGGGTTAAGCCCAGCTTGGGCTGTTCAAACACCTCCAGCTGAGGTAAGCACCAGCTTGTTTGTTCAGGTAAATAAGGAAGGAATTGGATATAATGGGCAAAGCACTCGCCGAGCACCTTGCACACTGCTGGGCTGCCGGCTTCCCCTTTGCATTCCTCCAAACAGCCTTCCACTGCCTACCTTCACCCCTGGGAGCATCTCGGGGTGCTCTGTCCTCATCCCTGTCCCTGTCCCCATCCTGCTGGTGCCCAGCAAGAGCCCATGTGTCTCAGCCTGGCTGCTCTGCTGCGGCAGTGCCGACATTGAGCAGCCCTCCCCATCAGTGCCGGGACACCCTTCTTCGGTCCATGCCCACCCCAACCGTCGTGCCCAGCGCCGCGGGGATGGCTCTTCCCACCCTAAGACAGGACTCATGTGGTTTCTGAGCCACCTGCACTCCCTCGAGGTAAGCCCCATGCTGCTGCCATCACCCTCTGGATGCTCCAGCACCACCTTCTCTACCTCCTGAGGCTTCTTCAGCCCTTTCGGCTCCGATTTGGGGCAGACACGGTGCCAGCCCCTGGGAGCATCGCATCCCAAGGCTCTTCACACCTCCGGGTGTCATCGGGTGAAATAAGGCATAGGTTGTCGCTGGCTACGAGGCTTCTGGCTCTTCTGGCACGGTGCCACCTGAAATAAAATGGGATTTGCAGATTTTGTGGCTTCGCAACCCCCTCTGGCTCCTGGGGCTGCCTCCTCTCAGCCCACCCAGTACCAGCTGAGACCCTGGGAAGGTTCTCATGAGATCCAGTGGTTGGTGGGATGATGTGTTTTGGGACACAGTAAGGAACAGGGACACTTTACAGAGCATTCCAGGTCCTGGGTGACCATCCAGGACCCGCCAGCTCAGGGGTGTCTCTATTAAGACACGAGCCCAGGTTGCCCAGAGCAGTGGTGGCTGCCCCATCCCTGGAGGGGTTCAAGGGCAGGTTGGATGGGGCTTGGAGCCCCTGATCCAGCGGGAGATGTCCCTGCCCATGGCAGGGATGTTGGAACTGGCTGGCTTTGCAGTCCCTTCCAACCCAAACCTCTCTGTGTTTCTCTGATTTTTCACTTTTATGATTCTCTGTTTCACTTTGAACCCCTTTAGGGCCGTCTGAGCGCTTCTCTGCTTTTCCGCTGGGTGATTTTTTTGTCAGTGCGACAGGATCCTTGGCTCTGGGTTTGATTTTTATGGTTCTGCTTGGTTAGTGAAACACAAACGCTGCTCGGCTGCCAAACCCCCCACAATCCAGGCTTTCTCATGGGCAGGGAGCTCACGGGGGAGGAAGGTGCCGTTATAAATAGGGGCTCCCTGGCCCTGCATGGGGAACAGCAAGCTCCGCTGCTCACCTGGGGGACACCGAGCACTGGGGCTTCGCTCAGGCTACTGGCGTCTCTCGTGCCCACACCCCTCCCTGCTGCTGTTTGCCTCCCTGCGCTGAGGGAGAGAGAGGGCAGCCTGACCCAGGGCGCGGGGACCTGTGGGGACACTCAGTCCCCACAGCAGCATCCATGCAGGTAACGGCAGGAGGAGCTGGGGGAGCCTGGATGGTTTAGGGTTTGATAGGGATGGTTGGACTCCATGATCTGGTGTGTCTCTTCCAACCTGGTTGTTCTATGATTCTATGATTCTTCTCCCAAGGGACAGGGGATGGATGGGACAAGAGGGAATGGCCTCAAGCACCACCAGGGGAGATTCAGGCTGGACATTAGGAAAAAATTTTTTATGGAAAGGGTGATTGGGCAGTGGGAGAGGCCGCCCAGGGAGGGGGTTGAGTCACCTTCCCTGGAGGGGTTTAAGGGACGGGTGGACGAGGTGCTGAGGGACATGGGTTAGTGATTGATGGGAATGGTTGGACTCGATGATCCGGTGGGTCTCTTCCAACCTGGTCACTCTATGATCCTGCTGGTGTCCCTGGGTGTTAGCGATGCCCAGACCCCAGCTCCAGGTTGCACAACCCTGAGCTGCAGCAGAGCTTCGGTCCATGTACTGGTGCATCCATCCCTTCCTCCCTCCCCAGATCTATGATTCTATGATGCTGTCGGAGAAAGCTGGAGAGGAGCAGAGCTCCAGGACCTCTGAGATGGGCTGTGTTCCTCCTGGGTGTCCATCCAAACCCTGGACTTGCCCTGGTCCCTACTCCATTACCAAGCAGCGTATTGGAGTGAGACCCCTGGGCTGTCCCATCCCAAGCCCCTGACCTGGCTGTGGGGTGATATCCTTCCTTCCTCCACCCAGAGAGAAATGGGGTGTGTGGCACCGATTTGCAGCCGGGAGGGACGTGGCATGGTGAGGCTGGCAGGGTGGGTGGGACGTGTTGGCAGAACCCTAAGTTCTCAGTAGCCTCTGAGCGCCCGGTTGCCCTCAAAAGCCCCAGCTCACACAGGGACCACAGGTCCCTTCATCTGCTTCATCTGAGCCCCCGAAAGTCATAGAATCATAGAACAACCAGGTTGGAAGAGACCCATCGGATCATCGAGTCCAATCATTCCTATCAAACACTAAACCAAGTCCCTCAAGACCTCATCCACCTGTGCCTTTAACACCTCCAGGGAAGGTGAATCAACCACCTCCCTGGGCAGCCTATTCCAAATGGTTCGTGTCTCCACCTGGTTGAGCTGACAGAGTCCGTCACTTCTCTGTGTCTTAGTGCGGTTGGCCTTGGGGTGTTCTTCATGGCGTGGTTGACCCTTCCTTGGATGGAGAAGGTTTTCCTCAGAGATGGAGACCTGACCCCAAGAAGGGGATTGGGGCAGGAGGAGTTGAACCAGAGCAGAAAACAGGGAAACACGACCTGAATCGTTGGAATAGGCTGCCCAGGGAGGGGGTTGAGTCACCTTCCCTGGAGGTGTTTAAGGCACAGGCGGATGAGGTCCTGAGGGACTTGGTTTAGTGTTTGATAGGAATGGTTGGACTAGAAGATCCGATGGGTCCCTTCCAACCTGGTTGTTCTATGATTCTATGATTCTATGAATCCCAGCTCCAGGTGAGCTTGCGGACATCTGGGTCTGCGGGTTGCCCGTCCTCTCCCACCTCCGGGATCCCAGTTTGTTTGGCTGTGGGCGTGTGGAGTGGGTGAGGCTTAAAGGCTCACTTTAAGATAAATCCCACTGCATACAGCTCTGCCCTGGGACAACGTTGGATCCCACACCTCTCTGGTTGATAGAATCATAGAATCGCCAGGTTGGAAAAGCCCCACAGGATCATTGAGTCCCTGGACAGCACTGCAGGTCTCCATCCCTGTCTCTGTTCGCATCTCCGATGCGAACAGAGACAGGGATGGAGACCTGCAGTGCTGTCCAAGGACCCAACCTGGGGGCTGACGATGACCCCGGAGCCTGGTCCCCCGACCTGGCTGCCCGCGAAGGCCTTTCAGGAGCACCCAGGGATTTGGGAGCCACCCTGGACCCTGCAGGCAGCACCTCGAGCCAAGAGCCACCGGTCCCACGGGCTTCCCAAGCTGTGCTCCCGGCACAACCTGTTTAACCGCAGATTTAATTGGAATTAACGGGCCCATTGTTCGAGGGTGGCGGTTGGGTGGATTTCTTATTTATTTTGGTTTTCTTGCTCCCCGAGGGCTGAGCTCAGCTCTCCCCGGCGCTGGCATCCACGTCGCTTCCCTGAGGGATGGTGGGTTGGGAAAGCTCAGGGTGATACAGGAGGTCCTTGTCCCCATCCTCATCTCCTTGGACCACGGCATCCGCTGCCTCCCCAGGCTCTGGATGGGGCTGAGTCCTTGCAACCCTGTGGAGCTGAGCCGTGACCCAGCACCACCCGCACCCCTGGGCTTGCTGCTGGTCCTACACCTCAGGATCCAGTCCCAGCCCTGCTTAAAGGCAACGTCTGGGTTCATTCTCTCGGCTTTTGTTGGAGTTGCTTGGGGATGAGATGTCCTGGTGCCCTTTGGTGGTGGCTTCTGCCGGAAGCCTGGCTGGAAAACTACCAGGAGGAGAGGGACCTGGGGTGTTGGTCAACAGCCGACTGACCATGAGGCAGCAGTGTGCCCAGGTGGCCAAGAAGGCCAATGGCATCCTGGCTTGGATCAGAAATGGTGTGACCAGCAGGGCCAGGGAGGTTCTTCTCCCTCTGGACTCAGCACTGGTGAGGCTGCTCCTTGAATCCTGTGTTCAGTTGTGGGCCCCTCAGCACAAGAAGGATGTTGAGGCTCTGGAGCAAGTCCAGAGAAGAGCCACGAGGTTGGTGAAGGGGCTGGAGAACAGGCCCTATGAGGAGCGGCTGAGAGAGCTGGGGGTGTTTATCCTGGAGAAGAGGAGGCTGAGGGGAGACCTCATTACTCTCTACAACTACCGGAAAAGAGGTTGTAGAGAGGAGGGAGCTGGGCTCTTCTCCCAAGGGACAGGGGACAGGACAAGAGGGAATGACCTCAAGCTCCACCAGGGGAGATTTAGGCTGGAGATTAGGAGGAAGTTTTTCCCAGAAAGGGTCATTGGGCATTGGAATAGGCTGCCCAGGGAGGTGGTTGATTCCCCTTCCCTGGAGGTGTTTAAGGGACGGGTGGATGAGGTCTTGAGGGACTTGGTTTTGTGTTTGATAGGAATGGTTGGACTGGAGGATCCGATGGGTCTCTTCCAACCTGGTTGTTCTATGATTCTATGAGAGTGGTGCCATCCCTGGGGTGCTGGGTGGAGCTGGGACACCCTCAGAACACGCACCCCAGCCCTGGCATCATCACCCACACTTCCCAACATACCTGCAGAGCAGCAGAGGAGCAGATACTAAACCATCATGGAGCCATCCAGCCCCCCGAAGGTGTTTTTCCATGTCCTACCACAAAGCTCTATCAGTCCAAGGCATGGCCATCTCCCCTCTTGTCCTGTCTTCTGTCACTTGGGAGAAGAGCCCAGCTCCCTCCTCTCTACAACCTCCTTTCAGGTAGTTGTAGAGAGTAATGAGGTCTCCGCTCAGCCTCCTCTTCTCCAGGATAAACACCCCCAGCTCTCTCAGCCGTTCCTCATAGGGCCTGTTCTCCAGCCCCTTCACCAGCTTCGTGGCTCTTCTCTGGACTTGCTCCAGAGCCTCAACCCAGAGCCTCAACCCAGAGCTCTCGCCCGGAGCCTTCCCATAGAATCACAGACTCACCAGGTTGGAAAGGACCCACCGGATCATCGAGTCCAACCATTCCCATCAATCACTAACCCATGTCCCTCCGCACCTCATCCACCCGTCCCCATGGGCTGCTGAGCTCCTGGCATCGAGGAGAGCATTTTCCAGGGCTGATGCAACTGCAAGCACAACCCTGTTTAGCTCGAGTGAGGAACGTGAAGGTTTTTAGGTTGTCACGCGGGTCAGTGCTCCCCATGAGCATCTCAATGGGCTCAAGGTTGCCTTCCCAGCTCTCCTTTTCCAGGAAAAAGTGTCCCCCCCACCCAGAAAAAAAAAAAAAAAAAAAAAAAGGAGAGGAGAGGGAAAGAGCCACCCAAAGAGGTTTCTTAGAGCAAACAGGTCCCCACCCAGCCTGGCCACCTGCGTGCCAGCCAGGGAGAAAGGCAAACAAAGGCCCCCGCCCTGAGCCTACAGCACCGCTTGGCAGGTGATTGCTTGGGATCCTGGGGCCGCTTGCCCAAGGGATTGGATCCTTCTGGTCCCAGCTGGGAGGAGTGGGATGAGGATGGGGATGGGATAGGGATAGGGATAGGGATAGGGATAGGGATAGGGATAGGGATAGAGATAGGGATAGGGATAGGGATAGGAATGGGATGGGATTGGGGTTGGGGTTGGGATTGGGGTTGGGGTTGGGGTTGGGATAGGGAGGGGATGGGATTGAGATGAGGATGGGAATGGGATTGGAATGAGGATGGGGTGGGATGAGGATGAGGATCAGGTGGCATGAGGATGGGATGGGATTTTGGTGAAGATGGCGATGGGAATGGGATTGAGATGAAGATGGTAATGGGAATTGGAATGGGAATGGGATTGGGATGAGGATGGGTTGGGATGAGGATGGGATTGGGATTGGGATGAGGATGGGGTGGGATGAGGATGAGGATCAGGTGGCATGAGGATGGGATAGGATCTTGGTGAAGATGGCAACAGGAATGGGATGAGGATGGGATGGGATTGGGATTAGGATGAAGATGAGGATGAGAATGAGGATGGGGATGGGTTGGGATGAGGATGGGGATGGGTTGGGATGAGGATGAAAATAGGATGGCATGAGGATGGAATGGGATTAGGATTTGGATTGGGAGTGGGATGAGGATGGGGATGGGATTGGGGATGGGTTTCGGATTGGGATTGGGACTGGGATGAGGACGAGGATGGATATGGGATTGAGATGAAGATGAGGTGGGATGAGGCTGGCAGTGGGTCCATCCATCCATCCTGCCCTGTGACCAGGAACAGCTCCGCAGCTCTTCTCCTCCATCCATCTGGTTCGCTGCTGCAGGAGAGGAGCCCGAAGGAGGCTGCACCAACAACCTCAGAGCATCCTGGAGGGGCTGGAGATGAGACTCCCCCTCCTCATCCTAACAAGACCCCACGGCCAGTGCTGTGCACTGGGGCTGGAGCCGGGCAAGCTGTTACCTCTTTTGTGCTGCGAACAGCGTGAGGCTGGATTTGGGGCTGATCTCCTAAAGCTCTTCTTTTAATCTAGAGCAAATCACAGAGAGGTTTGGAAGCCGATGCCATCTCTCGGGGAAACTCTTTGGGCACCGAGGTTAGCTTGGAGATGCAGGCACCTCTTCCTCCTCCTCTTCACTGTGGTGCCACCAAAACCCTTTGGGGATGTGGGTTTCAGCCCCTGACCCCGTGTCCTCTCCCAGGGTCCCTGTGGGATCAGGCTGGCGCGGGTCCTGCTCAGGTGGCCATGGTTTCTCCATATTTTTTTTTTCCAAGTTTTACGGATTTTTCCAAGACTGAAAAGTTGGGCAGAGCTTCCTCATGGTGCAAAACCTCAAAAAAAAATCATACTTCTGAGAGTGTTAAGAGCCTCAGCGCGTGCTCTAAACTCTAAGGTACCCACCCTGTGGTCTATTTCCCCCTTTTTAAAACCCTTTTTCCCCCCTGAGCTGGGATTTAGAGCAAACAGGGCACCCCCTTTCCCTGGCCACTGCCCCTCATGTCCCTTTAGGGGCTGTCTGGCATCCTTAGAGGGATTTGGGGTCCGTTCAGGCTTTGCACACTCCTTTTTTATCGCAGACTCCACTGCAAAAATTGCTACTTTTTCTGCCTTGAGTGTGGGAAAAGCTTTTTTCACTCCTTGTAAAGAGCAGTGTCGGAGGCAGGCAAGTTGCTCAGCAGTGCTCTGGTCACCAGCATTTCTCTTCCCAAAGCCTGAGGATGGTTCTTTGGGGGTTTTCTCCACGGACGGAGCTGTTTTCTAGTGTTGCCATGGCAATTCAGCAGGCTCAGCCTCTTCTCCGTGACCTCCAGGACCCCCGGGTACCAGAGACAGATCATAGAATCATAGAATCATAGAACAACCAGGTTGGAAGGGACCCATCGGATCTTCTAGTCCAACGATTCCTATCAAAATGGATATCGAGTTCCTATCAAAAGATGGGGATGGGCTCATTTTGGGGTAGTTTTTCTTCCAAAAGAGTAAAAAGAGATGTTCTCTGGGTGCCAGTTGCAGTGACTGAGAGCTGAGCTCGGTCCTAGTTGAGTTCAGGCACTGTCACCACTGGAGAACCCTCGTGTGAAAGCTGTGGGTGGTGTTTCCATGCATGGGATAGGATAGGAATGGTTGGACTCGATGATCCGGTGGGTCTCTTCCAACCTGGAGATTCTATGATTCTATGAGAAATGAGCTGGAGTGGTTCAGGCATCCTACAGCCATCGATGCCCACGGATCTCCCTGGAGAGGTGCCTTGGACACACTCCCACGTGCTCCACTGCCTCCCACAAGGATATCCAGCCCTAACTGGGACTAAACAGCTGCCAACCCAGTGTGCAGCTCAGGGATAGACCCTAAAATCCTGCAATATTCTGGAACCCCCATGCCTGGGGGCTCCTTGTCCCTGCTGGCTGCTGCAGCCCCCTCAAAAACCTTGGGGGAGGCCTCCTTGAATACTGTGTCCAGTTCTGGGCCCCTCAGCACAAGAAGGATGTTGAGGCTCTGGAGCAAGTCCAGAGAAGAGCCACGAAGCTGGTGAAGGGGCTGGAGAACAGAACCTTTGAGGAGCGGCTGAGAGAGCTGGGAGTGTTGAGAGGAGACCTCATTACTCTCTACCACTACCTGAA
Source organism: Coccyzus lansbergi (assembly GCA_033558105.1). Classification (NCBI taxonomy): domain Eukaryota; kingdom Metazoa; phylum Chordata; class Aves; order Cuculiformes; family Coccyzidae; genus Coccyzus; species Coccyzus lansbergi. The sequence goes on along the minus strand of JAUMJK010000055.1, from coordinate 44,352 downwards.
AGGAGGTTTTAGAGAGGAGGGAGCTGGGCTCTTCTCCCAAGGGACAGGGGACAGGACAAGAGGGAATGGCCTCAAGCTCCGCCAAGGGAGGTTTAGGTTGGAGATTAGGAGGAAGTTTTTCACAGAAAGGGTCATTGGGTATTGGAATAGGCTGCCCAGGGAGGTGATTGATTCCCCTTCCCTGGAGGTGTTCCAGGGATGGGTGGATGAGGTCTTGAGGGACTTGGTTTAGTGTTAGATAGGAATGGTTGGACTGGAGGATCCGATGGGTCTCTTCCAACCTGGTTGTTCTATGATTCTATGAAAAACAGGATCAGTCCCGCGGCTGATCCCCAGCCTGCCTTTATCCGAGGGCTCACAGGGCAGTGTGCATCTCTTTGGAGTTTTTTTCCCCTCTAACAGGCTTAATTCCTCCTTTTGTGGCTGCTTGCTGGGTGGGACAGCAGGGATCGGTGCCTGAGTGAGTCTCTTCTCTCCTCCTCTCCAGGTTTGGAGCTGGTGCCGAGCGGAGGGATGGGCAGTGCCAGCCCTGGGCTGACAGCTCTGCCCCACAGCCGCCTCTCCCGGCCGGACGCTGCTCTCCTGCCCCCCCTGAGGGACCCCAACCTGCGGAGCTGGGGCTGCTCGGAGAGCCCCAGCCCCCCCGCCACCCCCGAGCAGCCCCTGCCTGCCTTCTGCCTCCACTACTTCGACATGCTCTACACCGAGGACATCGCCTGGGCCACCAAGGGCACGGGGGAACCGTCCCAAAGCGGCAGCCAGGGAGGGCGAGGGGAGCCCCAGAAGGAGCCGGAGCAATGTCCCATCATCGACAGCCAGGGCTTCGGGCTGGGGGCCGAGGGGGACCTGGAGGAGCACTCGCTGGAGCAGGTGCAGAGCATGGTGCTGGGAGAAGTGCTCAAGGACATCGAGACGGCCTGCAAGCTCCTCAACATCGCTGCAGGTGGGTGCCTGCACAGCTCTCCCTGGGGGAAAGAGGGTGACCTGGATGCTGCCGTGGGGTCTGGGGAGGGAGGGAGGGAGGGAGGGATGAACCAGTGCATGGACCGAAACTCTGCTGCAGCTCAGGGTTGTGCAACCTGGAGCTGGGGTCTGGGCATCGCTAACACCCAGGGATGCCTGCAGAATCAGGGAATCATAGAACAACCAGGTTGGAAGAGACCCACCGGATCATCGAGTCCAACCATTCCCATCAATCACTAAACCATGTCCCTCAGGACCTCATCTACCTGTCCCTTAAACCACTCCAGGGAAGGTGACTCAACCCCCTCGCTGGGCAGCCTCTGATGCTGCCCAATCACCCTTTCCATAAAAAATTTTTTCCTAATGTCCAGCCTGACCCTCCCCTGGTGGAGCTTGAGGCCATTCCCTCTCGTCCTGTCCCCTGTCCCTTGGGAGAAGAATCATAGAATCATAGAATCATAGAAAAACCAGGTTGGAAGAGACCCATCGGATCATTGAGTCCAACCATTCCCATCAAACACTAAACCATGTCCCTCAGCACCTCATCTACCCATCCCTTAAACCCCTCCAGGGAAGGGGAATCAACCACCTCCCTGGGTAACCTGTTCCAATGCCCAATGACCCTTTCCATGAAAAACTTCCTCCTAATCTCTAGCCTAAATCTCCCCTGATGGAGCTTGAGGCCATTCCCTCTCGTCCTGTCCCCTGTCCCTTGGGAGAAGAGCCCAACTCCCTCCTCTCCACAACCTCCTCTCAGGCAGCTGGAGAGAGCAATGAGGTCTATGGGGTGATGTGAGTGTCCCATGCTCTCCCGCTGCCTCCAGACCCTGCAGACTGGAGCCCCAGCAACGTCCAGAAGTGGATCCTGTGGACGGAGCACCAGTACCGGCTGCCGCAGATTGGGAAGTCTTTCCAAGAGCTGTCGGGGAAGGACCTGTGTGCAATGTCCGAGGAGCAGTTCTGCCAGCGCTCGCCTGCCTGTGGTGACATCCTGCACGCCCACCTCGACATCTGGAAGTCTGGTAGGTGCCAGGGACTGGGAGGGAGTTGAGTGGGTGACGTTGTGAGGTGGGACATGCCCCATTGACAGCCTGCTCCTTCCTTCCAGCCACCTGGATGAAGGAAAAAATCGCTCCGGGAGATGTGAGATACTGTGGTGAGTTCTGTACGGGCTCAGCTTTGGCCTCAGGCAGGTCTGGGTCTCACTGCATCACTGCAATTATATGGAGGGTTGGAGTGGCTGCTGTGCCATTGTTGCACTCCTGGAGCAGCCCCTGGGCTGTTTGCAAGGTGCAGCGAAGGGGAAATGGTTGTGGGACCCTCTCCAGTCTTTCCCTGCACCCTGCACATCATAGAATCATAGAACAACCAGGTTGGAAGGGACCCATAAGATCATCTAGTCCAACCATTCCTATCAAACACTAAACCAAGTCCCTCAATACTTCATCCACCCATCCCTTAAACACCTCCAGGGAAGGGGAATCAACCACCTCCCTGGGCAGCCTGTTCCAATGCCCAATGACCCTTTCCATGAAAAACCTCCTCCTAATCTCCAGCCTAAATCTCCCCTGGTGGAGCTTGAGGCCATTCCCTCTTGTCCTGTCCCCTGACACTTGGGAGAAGAGCCCAGCTCCCTCCTCTCCACAACCTCCCTTCAGGGAGTTGTAGAGAGTAATGAGGTCTCCTCTCAGCCTCCTTTTCTCCATTGCCTGAGAGAAACCCCAGCTCTCTCAGTCGCTCCTCATAGGTTCTGTTCTCCAGCCCCTTCACCAGTTTTGTGGCTCTTCTCTGGACTCTCTCCAGAGCCTCAACATCCTTCTTGTGGTGAGGGGCCCACAACTGTACACAGTATTCAAGGAGAATAGAAAGAAAGGCAGAACTGAGTTGTTTTCTCTGCTCCAAAAAAGAGAGAAGAAAGTGATACTTCCAGACCCAGCATCTGGGGATCAAACTGGGGTTCCCCAGACAAGGACTCGTGTGATTCCTTGGGGTGGTGCAAAGCAGTGAGGTGTCTCTCCCCCATCCCACCCCACTCCATTCCACTCCACCACATCCCATTGCATCGCATCCCATCCCACCCCACTCCACTCCACTCCACTCCACTCCATCCCATCCCATCCCATCCCTTTCCCGCGGCAGGAGGTGATGCCAGCTGGGCCGACAGCAAGGTGGACTCATCCTGCGCCGGCCAACCCATCCACCTCTGGCAGTTCCTCAAAGAGCTCCTGCTGAAACCCCACAACTACGGCCGCTTCATCCGCTGGCTCAACAAGGAGAAAGGTGAGTGGGTGCTCTGGCAGCCCCGGGGTGAGCACCGGGGGGTGGCTGGTGAGGCTTTAGAATCATAGAACAACCAGGTTGGAAGGGACCCATCGGATCTTCGAGTCCAACCATTCCTATCAAACACTAAACCATGTCCCTCAAGACCTCATCCACCTGTACTTAAACATCTCCAGGGAAGGTGACTCAACCACCTCCCTGGGCAGCCTATTCCAATGCCCAATGACCCTCTGTGTGAAAAAATTCCTCCTAATCTCCAGCCTAAGTCTCCCCTGGCAGAGCTTGAGGCCATTCCCTCTTGTCCTGTCCCCTGGCACTTGGGAGAAGAGCCCAGCTCCCTCCTCTCCACAATCTCCTTTCTGGGAGTTGTAGAGAGTAATGAGGTCTCCTCTCAGCCTCCTCTTCTCCAGGATAAACATCCCCAGCTCTCTCAGCTGCTCCTCATAGGTTCTGTTCTCCAGCCCCTTCACCAGTTTTGTGGCTCTTCTCTGGACTTGCTCCAGAGCCTCAACATCCTTTTTGTGTTGAGGGACCCACAACTGAACACAAGATTCAAGGAGCGGCCTCACCGCTCCCTTCTGTTCCCTTCTTCCCTCCCAGGCATCTTCAAGATTGAGGACTCGGCGCAAGTGGCTCGTCTGTGGGGCATCCGCAAGAACCGCCCGGCCATGAACTACGACAAGCTGAGCCGCTCCATCCGCCAGTATTACAAGAAAGGCATCATCCGCAAACCCGACATCTCCCAGCGCCTCGTCTACCAGTTTGTCCACCCAGTCTGAGTGGTGGTGGTGCTGGTGGCTCCAGGAGGGGCAGGGGACATTTACTGCCTCCCTCTGCCTCCCAGCCACAGAAACCATCTTCCAGCGCCAAAGGACCATGGCTGGGGTGCCGAGAGGCTCCATCTCCTCAGGACCTGCTGGTGATGGACCATGGGACCCTCCAGCTTTCTCCCAGCCTTGGAGGGGAGGAATGAGCCCCTCGAGCTAAGGGACAACCACTGGTGTACCCAGGAGTGGGGCAAGGACGGTGCAGAGCCCTCGTCTCCCAGCAGCGCTCCCGGGGGAGGGTGGGGATGGAATTGGGTCCAGGCAGAAGAGATGTGGGGTTGATCAGGGCGAGATCAAGGCAAATGAATCTGTGGCTGTCACAGGACACAACCTTGGAGACTTTTGGAAGGGATTGAAGGTGGGAGGGTCTCTGGGGGAACCGAGGGGAGGACATGGGGATGCAGGATTCCCTGCCCTCAGGTCTCTTGCCCCCCAGCACATGTTCCTCTCACGGTGTAGCCCCAGGGCATCATCCGGGCACAGAGTCATAGAATCATAGAATCATAGAACAACCAGGTTGGAAGAGACCCACCGGATCATCAAGTCCAACCATTCCTATCAAACACTAAACCATGTCCCTCAGTACCTCATCTGCCTTAAACACCTCCAGGGAAGGTGAATCAACCACCTCCCTGGGCAGCCTATTCCAATGCCCAATGACCCTCTGTGTGAAAAACTTCCTCCTAATCTCCAGCCTAAATCTCCCCTGGTGGAGCTTGAGGCCATTCCCTCTCGTCCTGTCCCCTGTCCCTTGGGAGAAGAGCCCAGCTCCCTCCTCTCCACAACCTCTTTTCAGGTAGTTGTAGAGAGTAATGAGGTCTCCTCTCAGCCTCCTCTTCTCCAGACTTCTATGAGTCCAAGGGCACATCACAGCAGGAGACCTCAACAACCCCCTGTCACCATTCCCCAGGGTTGCTGTGCCAGGGGAACAGTCCCCCACCAGCCAGACCCCTGTCCCTGTGCCTGGCTGTGGGAACCGTGGCCCACGGTGCCCGTTAGGAGTCACCCTGGGTGCTGCAGCCGCTCTGGATTCACCCCATCCAGCAGCTCTGGATTCACCTCAGCAGCCTCTCTGGATTCACCCCATCCTGTAACTCTGGATTCACTCCAGCAGCAACTCTGGATTCACCTCAGCAACAGCTCTGGATTTGCCTCATCCAGCAGCTCAGGATTTGCCCCATCCTGTAACTCTGGATTCACTCCAGCAGAAGCTCTGGATTCACCCCATCCAGCAGCAGCTCTGGATTCATCCCCTCCAACAGCTCTGGATTCACCCCATCCAGCAGCAGCTCTGGATTCATCCCCTCCAACAGCTCTGGATTCACCCCAACAGCAGCTCTGGATTTGCCCCATCCAGCAGCTCAGGATTCGCCCCATCCAGTCCCTCTGGATTCACTCCAGCAGCAGCTCTGGACTCACTCCAGCAGCTGCTCTGGATTCACCCCATCCAGCCCCTCTGGATTCATCCCCTCCAACAACTCTGGATTCACCTCATGCAGCAGCAGCTCTGGATTCCCCCCATCCAGTAGCTCTGTTGAAGGAGAGCAGCAGTGTGATGGGGGCTCTGCCTTTTGCAGCCCCTCAGCTGCAGAGAAAGCGGCTGCCTGAATTTTGGGGTCTGGACTCGTCTCTTCCTCCTCCATCCCTCCTGGGTGCTGTCTGCGGGTGGCTTCTCCCAGGCCATTGCTCCCGGAGGACAATGACACCCACAGGGACAAGGGCAGCTGTGGGAGCAGCCTGACACCAGCAGCACTTGGGCTGCTGAATGCGGTGGGAGCTGGATGTGGGGTAACCCTGCACCCCCTCTTTGCATGCCACTTGGGGACAGGCTCAGCTTCTCCCTTTCGCTGGGATCTGGGGCTGAGAAGGGATCTTTTGGAAAGGAAGCGGCTGTAAACCATGGGACTGTGTGCACCCAGGTAACCCTGCAGGTGTAGGGGTACCCTGAGCCAGGGCCCCCATCCTTGGGAACGGAGACACCCAAGCTCCCAAAGCCCCCAGATCCTTGGCCCTGACACAAGGCTCTTCCCTTAATTTGGATTTTAATTGGATTCCTGAGATTGGGAGAAGGGACCGGCAGCTTTGCCATTTCCATCCGGACACTAAATCTGAACCCAGACTGGGACAGAAACCCTGCGACTACTCCAACTGCACAGTTCACGAGAGTCTGAGTTACCTGGCACCGTTGATCTTTTATATATTAATTGGTTTTTTTATTTTGTTTATTTGCTTTTGGATTTTGGCTGGTGGTGAGTTGTGGTTTAGGTTCAAATGATGAGGGTAGATGGGTGGCCTGGGTACCCATGAGATGCTTTGTGGGAGGAAAAAAAAAACCCACCTGGTTGTTTGTCTTTTGGATTTTTTTTTTTTACTTAAAACAGCTGCCTGGGGTGGCTCCTGCTTTTTTTCTTTCCATCCTGCCTGTTTCACACCTTTGACATGGCAGAGGTGTGGATGCATCTCTGCTGGAGGGAGGAGCAGGAGGAGAAAAACTGCCTTGGCCACTGGAGAAAAGGGGGGAAAAGTAGAAATGAGGAGGGGGAAAGAAACAAGAAATCTTGCGATTCACTGCGTGCGAGGGACACAGGGAGCAGCAGGAGGCTGGGCTGGGGGTGCTGGTGCCCAGATCTCGTGTCCATCATGCGGGTCCATTGCTTGGTGGGGTGGGTGAAGGTTAGGTGGTTGCACGTCCCAGCAGGAGAAGTGGGGCAGAAGAGGGGTTAAATGGTGAGGAGAGGTGCTACCGGCTGGGTTGGGGAGGTGAACCCAAAGTCACCGTGTCCCCAAAGTCACAGTGTCCCCAGGGATCACAGAATCACAGAACAACCAGGTTGGAAGAGACCCATCGGATCATCGAGTCCAACCATTCCTATCAAACACTAAACCAAGTCCCTCAAGACCTCATCCACCCGTCCCTTAAACACCTCCAGGGAAGGGGAATCAACCACCTCCCTGGGCAGCCTATTCCAGTGCCCAATGACCCTTTCCATGAAAAACCTCCTCCTAATCTCTAGCCTAAATCTCCCCTGGTGGAGCTTGAGGCCATTCCCTCTTGTCCTGTCCCCTGACCCTTGGGAGAAGAGCCCAGCTCCCTCCTCTCCACAACCTCCTTTCAGGTAGTTGTAGAGAGTAATGAGGTCTCCTCTCAGCCTCCTCTTCTCCAGGATGAACACCCCCAGCTCTCTCAGCCGCTTTTCATAGGGCCTGTTCTCCAGCCCCTTCACCAGCCTCGTTGCTCTTCTCTGGACTCACTCCAGAGCCTCAACATCCTTCTTGTGCTGAGGGGCCCACAACTGAACACATGATTCAAGGAGCGGCCTCACCAGTGCTGAGTTCAGAGAGAGAATCACCTCCCTGGCCCTGCTGGTCACACCATTTCTGATCCAAGCCAGGATGCCATTGGCCTTCTTGGCCACCTGGGCCACTGCTGCCTCATGTTCAGTCGGCTGTCGACCCCCAGGTCCCTCTCCTCCAGGACCTGACCCAGTACATGCCTGTTGGGGTGGGATGGGCAGCCAGCATAGCAGGGCTCGTAGATGAGGTTTCTCCCTAAACCCCTTGCAGCTTCAGCCCTTAAATAAGGGAAAATACATCTCTCTTCTCCAGGAGGAGCTCAGCAAAGTGCTCCCCAAATCCCAGCAGGTGCCACTCCCTCCACCCCATACCCTCGGCCTCTACCTTCTCCTGGGGCTGCCCCTGATTACCAGGGACGGGAGAGGGGTGGACAATCTGAAAATTGCCTTCTCCAAGGTTTTGGTGCTGCTTTCCAAGGAAGGGAGAAGGGTGGACAACCTGAAAATTGGTTTCCCCAAGGTTTTGAGGCTGCTTTCCGGGGAAGGGAGAGGGGTGGGCAACCTGAAAATTGGCTTCCCCAAGGTTTCAAGGCTGCTTTCCAGGGAAGGGAGAGGGGTGGGCAACCTGAAAATTGGCTTCCCCAAGGTTTTGAGGCTGCTTTCCAAGGAAGGGAGAGAGGTAGACAATCTGAAAATTGGTTTTCCTAAGGTTTTGAGGCTGCTTTCTAGGGAAGGGAGAGGGTTGGATAATCTGAAAATTGGCTTCCCCAAGGTTTCGAGGCTGCTTTCCAGGGAAGGGAGAGGGTTGGACGATCTGAAAATTGGTTTTCCTAAGGTTTTGAGGCTGCTTTCTAGGGAAGGGAGAGGGTTGGATAATCTGAAAATTGGCTTCCCCAAGGTTTCGAGGCTGCTTTCCAGGGAAGGGAGAGGGTTGGACGATCTGAAAACTGTTTTCCCCAAGGTTTCGAGGCTCTTGGGCAGCCAGGGGAGCTCCATCCGCTCTCTTAGCATCAACTCCCTTTGCCAGGGGACTGGGGAGCTCTGGATTGGGAGCTGCTGCTTTTCCTGACCCCGGGAATTGCCCCCAAAGTCATTTATCTTGTGGTATCACCTGGTTTTGCCTGGCATGATGGCATTGAGGGGGTCCCCAAGGTCATCGGCTTATCCCCAGGACCCCAGCAACGCACCCGCTGCACCCCAAAGCCTCCGGGTGGGGGTGTCCCTACCTGCGGTTGTGACAGTGGCTTCCCTGCCCCAACCAAGGGGGTTGTAGCCCCAACTTCTGCCTCCAACGGGGTGAGGGATGAGACTGGCGCATGGAGGCGAACGAGGACCCAGACCCAGATGACACTGACAGAGCTCAGTTGTTTTCAGTTGCTGCTTTTTTTTTTGTTGTTGTTGTTGCTGTATCCACGGTAATACAATCACGATATATATATATATATTCTTATATATATACTTCTTAAATTACACAATCAATGTACAAAAAACCGGGGTGCATTGCTGAGACAGGTGGTCGGTTGGGTTGGTTTTTTTCTGACTTTTTCTGTGTTTTTTTTTCCCCTGTTTGTGGACCAGGCAGGGCTGGGTGGTTCTCACCCATCGCGCGCAGCCCGTGGGGCATCTCCTGCCTCCCCGAGAACGCTCGCTCCCTGGGGCCAAAAAAATTCCACAGAGGAGGGCAGGAGAGGGAGGAACGTGCGGGAAGAAACAACGATGGCATCGATGCTGCTGAGATGAGAAAAGATGAGATGACTGTAGGGTGGCTGATGCGCCCAGGGCACAGGGGTTGGGGTGGTGGTGCTGAGGGGGTCATGTCCACATCGGAGGTGGTTGCAGGGCCCAAGAGCAAGAGGGGAGAGCCACAGAGGGAGAAGCGAAGGGCAAAGCCTGCGGCTGTTCCCCTGCTTTGGCTTCTTGTTTTCATCCATCTTCCACCAGGCTTTGCTACCCAAGCTGGAATGTGCTGCCTGCACCAAGCCCTCTTCATCCTCCTGCTGGATACAGCTCCTGCAAGGCTGGACACTACTTATTCTCCATCCTGGGCTGCTCCTGCCGTGGACCAACCCGAGCAGCTGGTCCCCATTTTCGCAGCACTGGGTTGTGGTGGGTCCTTCTCATTTGAGGGTCAGCTCCCCCTGGAGCTGCTGAGTGCTGAGCACCTTCCTTCATGAAGGGCGACGCTGCTCCCTGCATCACCTTGGGAGCCTCCACCTGCTCCCAAGGACACATTGGAGGCCAAGAGGAGAAAGCTGAGGAGATGCCACTAAGCTCCATGCATCACCTTGGGAGCCTCCACCTGCTCCCAAGGACACATTGGAGGCCAAGAGGAGAAAGCTGAGGAGATGCCACCAAGCTCCATGCATCACCTTGGGAGCCTCCACCTGCTCCAGACACGTTGGAGACCAAGAGGAGAAAGCTGAGGAGATGCCACCAAGCTCCACATCAGTGCTCACCGCACTGAGCACATCACCACCAGAACAGGAGGAAGCCAGGAGGGGATGTTCCCCTTTCTTTGGGGAGGGAGGATGAATTGGGGAGAAGAATATGAAGACACCCAAAAAAAAAAAAAAAGGGAATCAAACTCCATGCCCTCTTGTTGTTTTTTTTTTTTCTGGGATGAATTTGATTGGTCCCGGGAGCTTGTGCATTTTGGAACAGTTCCAGCCAATCAGAAGGCGGCTCATGATTTCAGTATCTTTAAAAACCAACCAATCGGGAGCTCTCACTGGTTGGGCTTTAAGATCTTGAGGTATTGGCTTTTCGCTTGGAAAAAAAAAAGAAATCAACTAACGTAGACGAACGGGCGACGTCATCTTTCGCTTCACGTTATCTTAGAAGAAGAAGAAGAAGAAGAAGAAAGCGACTATGCAAAATACTCTTCGGAGACAACTCTTAAAAAAATAAAAGCTTGGTCGGAAAATATGTCTGAATCTCTAAGTGTGAGGAGTGAAGGACCAGACGGCAAAATGACTGGTTGGCTGGTGGAGAGATGGAGACAACGGAGGGTGGATTTATCTGCTGACGGCGACGAGGAGCACACCACAAGACTTAGATTGCCTCCACATAGTTGGCAGGGTAGAGACCTAGCTGCCCGTTGTCTAAGCGCCCTTTGCACCATCCTTGCTCGTCCTCTTCACCAAGTTTGGTTAGTTCATCACCTGGAGAGGAAGGTGGGAAAGGGAGAGCTCGTTGCAGGCGATGGAATCATAGCATCATAGAACGACCAGGTTGGAAGAGACCCATGGGATCATCGAGTCCAACCATTCCTATCAAACACTAAACCATGTCCCTCAGCACCTCATCTACCCGTCCCTTAAACCCCTCCAGGGAAGGTGAATCAACCACCTCCCTGGGCAGCCTATTCCAATGCCCAATGACCCTCTGTGTGAAAAACTTCCTCCTAATCTCCAGCCTAAATCTCCCCTGGTGGAGCTTGAGGCCATTCCCTCTTGTCCTGTCCCCTGTCCCTTGGGAGAAGAGCCCAGCTCCCTCCTCTCCACAACCTCCTTTCAGGGAGTTGTAGAGAGTAATGAGGTCTCCTCTCAGCCTCCTCTTCTCTAGGCTAAGAGGGATCCTTGTGGGTCCCTTCCAGCTCAAGACGTTCAATGATTCTATGATTCTAAGCATCTTGCACCAAAAAGCAGAGCAGTGTGGGACTCACAACTCCAGCAGACGAACCCCAAGCCCACTTGGCTCCGGTGATGGACGATACCTGCTTTGAAGCTGAGCTCATCCTGCTCCTGCCCATCGTAGTCGTACAGAGCCCGCACCCGCACGCCCTTCCCTGCCGACTCCTCGTCGAAGGGGTTGGTGCCGCCGTTGGCCTCACTGGTGTTGAAGGAGTTGCTGCCTTCGTCATCGGACCACTCGGCACTGTAGGTCTGCCCACGGTCATGGCTGCTCACGCTGCAGGGGGGGAAGGAGGGAAAGGAACCATCAGAGTGGGTGGTGGGGTGGTGGGATGGGCAGGTTGTGCTGCTGGCATCTGGGAGGACGCTGTGACATTCCTGAGGTTACAGAGAAGCAGAGGCTCATCACATGTCCAGCAAGACCTCATCGAGGTCCTCATTGTGGACATCTCGCATCCTTTAGGCTAGAGATTAGGAGGAGGTTTTTCACGGAAAGGGTCATTGGGCATTGAAATAGACTGCCCAGGGAGGGGCTTGAGTCACCTTCCCTGGAGGTAAGACATGGGTGGATGAGGTCCTGAGACACTTGATTTAGTGTTTGATAGGAATGGTTGGACTCGATGATCCGATGGGTCTCTTCCAACCTGGTTGTTCTATGATTCTACGATCTCACCTCCCGCTCTTTAGGGTTTTACTGTGATTTTGGGGGTGCATCAGCAGCACTTGGATTGTTCCTGGGACAGCGAGTCCAGAGAAGAGCAACGAAGCTGGTGAAGGGGCTGGAGAACAGGTCCTACGAGGAGCGGCTGAGAGAGCTGGGGTTGTTTATCATGGAGAAGAGGAGGCTGAGAGGAGACCTTATTACTCTCTACAACTACCTGAAAGGAGTTTGTGGAGAGGAGGAAGCTGGGCTCTTCTCCCAAGGGACAGGATGAGAGGGAATGGCCTCAAGTTCTGCCAGGGGAGATTTAGGCTAGAGATTAGGAGGAAGTTTTTCACAGAAAGGGTGATTGGGCATTGGAACAGGCTGCCCAGGGAGGTGGTTGATTCCCCTTCCCTGGAGGTGTTTAAGGGACAGGTAGATGAGGCCCTGAGGGTCATGGGTTAGTGTTTGATAGGAACGGTTGGACTAGATGATCCGATGGGTTTCTTCCAACCTGGTTGTTCTATGATTCTATGATCTCACCTCCCGCGCTCTCCTGCTGACGCCCCTGTCTCTCCTGTGCTGCTGGCGTTGGTCAGGGCCACACCATCGCCCTTCTTCTGCTTCTCCTTCCTCGTTATCGTGTGCGTCAGGTCTGGGTTCCACTCCTGCAAGCACAAAGCAACCGTCCCTGAGTGCCCAGCTGCCCCCACGGGGCTGCCGGCAGCCCAGCCAGTGTCCCCAGTCTCACCTCAAACTGGGGCCAGTTCATGGGCATCCCCGGGCCGCTGGTGCTGCGGAACCACCGGAGATCCTCCTGCGCGTCCGAGATGCGGATGGTCTGTTCCAGCTCCCGGTAGACGTTGGCATAGCTGCGAGGAGAGACATGGGTGAGGGGGCTGGGAGGGGACCCCAGTGGGGTGACTCGGGTATGGGGTGGGATAGGGACACACACAGGTTGTACCATGTTCTTTGAGGCACTGGAGGGCACCAGACTCCCACAAAGCCCTGTTGCCACTCCGCTACCTCTTAGAAACATGGAATCATTAATCATAGAATCATAGAATCACCAGGTTGGAAGAGACCCATCGGATCATCGAGCCCAACCATTCCCACCAATCTCTAAACCTTGTCCACCAATTTCCTTGCAAACATTAGTGCAAGTGACTGTAAGAAATTTAGATAGTTTGTTGGTTTGTATGTGCATCCCTGCATGTTTTACATTGCTGTGTTATTTTTAAGCTATTAAAAAGCTATTAAAGCAGTGTGCCCAGGTGGCCAAGAAGGCCAGTGGCATCCTGGCTTGGATCACAAATGGTGTGACCAGCAGGGCCAGGGAGGTGATTCTCCCTCTGGACTCAGCACTGGTGAGGCCACTCCTTGAATCCTGTCTTCATTTGTGGGCCCCTCAGCACAAGAAGGATGTTGAGGCTCTGGAGGGAGTCCAGAGAAGAGCAACGAAGCTGGTGAAGGGGCTGGAGAACAGGCCCTATGAGGAGCGGCTGAGAGAGCTGGGGGTGTTTAGCCTAGAGAAGAGGTGGCTGAGGGGAGACCTCATTACTCTCTCCAAGTCCCTGAAGGGAGGCTATAGAGAGGAGGGGGCTGGGTTCTTCTCCCAAGGGACAGGGGACAGGACAAGAAGGAATGGCCTCAAGCTCCGCCAGGGGAGATTTAGGCTGGAGATTAGGAGGAAGTTTTTCACACAGAGGGTCATTGGGCATTGGAATAGGCTGCCCAGGGAGGTGGTTGATTCCCCTTCCCTGGAGGTGTTTAAGGGACGGGTGGATGAGGTCTTGAGGGACTTGTTTTAGTGTTTGATAGGAATGGTTGGACTAGAAGATCCAATGAGTCCCTTCCAACCTGGTTGTTCTATGATTCTATGATTCTACGAAGCACCTACCTGCTGTTCTCGGCCAGGTTCAGGTGCCTCTTGATGTCCAGCAGCACTTCCTTGAGGAAGTTGAGCCTCTTCTCCTCAAACTGCTGGCACTGCTCAAAGACCTGCTCCATGCTCTCGATGTACTGGGGGGTGCACTTGTTCAGCTCATCCAGCACCTTCTCGTACTTCTCCTGAGTCTGCAAAGGTGCAGGAGGATACCTCGGTTAGAGAGACCTTTTCTGGCTGCTGAGAAATTCTGGCTCGGGGGCCACTAAACGAGGGAGCCCAAATGAGCCAAGAGGCAATTACTGAGGTCAGTCTGGTTGCTGGAGGGGTTTAGCCCCAGCAGGAGAGGTCAATCTCTGCGCTACTCACACTCCCCATGGGTGAAAAGGGACATGGCGACCTCGTGAAACAGCTCATGTCTTAATGCACACAAATCTGATCACATGTGCAGCCACAGCATCCCCAGGAACATCAAAAAGTTATCCTGTGTTTAGCAGCAAGTTCCAAATTTCTCCCTGAGTACGTTAAAGCAACCTTGATATTTCCATGCATTTACAAGCTTATTTGTTCAAATAATTATTTGTTGTTATTGTAGAAGTCCATAAATTAGTGACTACCCACTCTCCCAGAGGAGGGCAGAGGTTCGCACCTTTTGCACGTCTTGCTTGCACTTTTCCACTTTGTCCTGGAGCTTCTTCTGCTGCTCGGGGGTGTTGGACTGATCTGCCTTGCTGTTGGCTTCCCGCATCATGGCCAGCTTCTCCTCCTTGCATGCCAGGTGATAGGCTTTCTTGGCTGTCTCCAGCTGTGGAGAGCAGAGAGAAGGGACATCACAGCAGTAGTCGCAGCCCTCTACCCATCCCTCTGCCTGCTGGGAGGTGCCACCTGGCTCTCCCAGCCTGGACCAGGCTCCCAGAGCAGAGTTGGGAGATGGTGCCTAAGGACACCTTGGCCCAGGTGGCCAAGAAGGCCAATGGCATCCTGGCTTGGATCAGAAATGGTGTGGCCAGCAGGGCCAGGGAGGTTATTCTCCCTCTGGACTCAGCACTGGAGAGACCAAACCTGGAATCGTGTGTTCAGTTGTGGACCCCTCAGCACAAGAAGGATGTTGAGGCTCTGGAGCAAGTCCAGAGAAGAGCAACGAGGCTGGTGAAGGGGCTGGAGAACAGGCCTTATGAGGAGCATCTGAGAGAGCTGGGGGTGTTTATCCTGGAGAAGAGGAGGCTGAGGGGAGATCTCATTGCTCTCTGTAATTACCTGAAAGGAGGTTGTGGAGAGGAGGGAGCTGGGCTCTTCTCTCAAGTGACAGGATGAGAGGGAATGGCCTCAAGCTCCACCAGGGGAGATTTAGGTTGGACTTTAGGAGGAATTTTTTCACAAAAAGGGTCATTGGTCATTGGAACAGGCTGCCCAGGGAGGTGGTTGATTCACCTTCCCTGGAGGTGTTTAAGGGACGGGTGGACGAGGTGCTGAGGGACATGGTTTAGTGAATGATGGGAATGGTTGAACTCGATGATCCAGTGTGTCTCTTCCAACCTGGTGATTCTATGATTCTATGATTCTATGACACGCTGTGCTTCTCTCACCTCCTTAAGCTTCTTGGCCCAGGGTTTCTGGGCTTTTCGGAAGCCATCCTCTGCCTCCTTGGCCTCCTTGAACCCTCCCATGATCTGCTTGTGGTAGGCATCCTTCTGCCAGTTCTTGACCTTTTCGAAGTCATCGTTCAGCAAGCTGTTCTTCACCTCCTGGTGCAGTTCGCTCACCTTATCCGCCTCCGTCATGATGGCCCCCCAGGCCTTCTCCAAGCTCCCATACTGGGGACCTGGGGGACAGAGGGGACATCTGAGGGTCACTCCACAGCCCTCTCCCCCTCCCCCTCTACCAGATGATGTTGTGATGGTGCACGGGGACCCAGGAGCCCCAGTGGGCTTGGGGAGCCACAGTACCTTTCTCGATGAGCTGCCTCCACCGCTTGGACCAGTCGGTGAGCTGCTGGGCGTAGGACTTCTCGATCTTGGCCCTCTCGTGCACGCAGTTCATGAGGTCATTGCAGAGACGGTGCCCGTCGTCGATCCGCTTCACCGTCCGCTTGTAGTTCCCCACCTGGGAGAGGGACAGGGATGGGTTCCAGCTGCCCAGTTCAGCCCTAGCTGGTCTGGGATTCGGATGGGGGGAGCACCAGGCAATGTGCCCAACATGCTCTTGGGGCACAACAACCCTATGCAGAGCTACAGACTGGGAGAAGTCTGGTTGGAAAACTGCCAGGAGGAGAGGGACCTGGGGGTGTTGGTCGACAGCTGACTGAACATGAGCCAGCAGTGTGCCCAGGTGGCCAAGAAGGCCAATGGCATCCTGGCTTGGATCAGAAACGGTGTGACCAGCAGGTCCACGGAGGTGATTCTCCCTCTGGACTCAGCACTGGTGAGGCCGCTCCTTGAATCCTGTGTTCAGTTCTGGGCCCCTCAGCACAAGAAGGATGTTGAGGCTCTGGAGCAAGACCAGAGAAGAGCAACGAGGCTGGTGAAGGGGCTGGAGAACAGGCCTTATGAGAAGCATCTGAGAGAGCTGGGGTTGTTTATCCTGGAGAAGAGGAGGCTGAGGGGAGACCTCATTACCCTCTACAACTCCCTGAAAGGAGGTTGTGGAGAGGAGGGAGCTGGGCTCTTCTCCCAAGGGACAGGGGACAGGACAAGAGGGAATGACCTCAAGCTCCACCAGGGGAGATTTAGGCTAGAGATTAGGAGGAAGTTTTTCCCAGAAAGGGTTATTGTGCATTGTCAGAGGCTGCCCAGGGAGGTGGTTGATTCACCTTCCCTGGAGGGGTTTAAAGGACGAGTAGATGAGGTGCTGAGGGACATGGTTTAGTGTTTGATAGGAATGGTTGGACTCAATGGTCCGATGGGTCTCTTCCAACCTGGTTGTTCTGTGATTCTGTGATTCTGTGGGGATGCAGAGATGGAACTTTTGCCTTGGGGCTGCTCCAACTCAACTCCTTTTGGTCCCTTCCATCGCTCTGCACCCCTCAATCTAGGGTTGAGACCTCCAGCAGAGCCTCCCAAGCCACCGCAGGCAGGGCTTGCTGCGAGAAGAGAGGGCAGTGCCACCCTCCCAGTCCAGGAGACACTCTGGGATGCAGTGACAGCAGTGGGGACACCGTGGGAGAAAAGGGGCGGCTGGGCGGCCTCACCTCCCAGAAGCTGTCGGTTGTTTCCTCAGCGGCCGATGCCGACTCGTCATAGGAACCCGACATGGTTCCTGGAGCAGCCTCGGGTGTCAGTGCGGGCGCTGGGTGGCTCCTGGGCAAAGACCAGCCTCATGCACTGAGGGGAGAAGAAGAAGAAGGAGTCACGAGGTGGATGACCAAAGGGACCCCAATCTCTCCTGCCCGCATCTGGCCGTAGGACATGGGGACGAGGATGGTGCCTGTTCCATCTCTGGTCCCACAGACCCTTCCTGTGGCTGCCACTCACCCACTTAGTGCCATCTGAGCCCCCAAAGCCCACGAAGATGGAAAGGAGGACTCTGGGAAGCTCACCAGCCAGGGCTCAACTCAGCACTGCGTGTCCCCAGGGAGTCGTGGAGAGGGGCGAGAGGCCAGGCCAAGGCTGGGGCTGGGGGGATTCACTGGACAAAGAAATCGTCGTCCTGATATTCCACTCTAATCCGTCCTGATCTTCAGAAAAACGGCATCCCCGGAGCATCACGTGGCCCTGCTGCATGGCTTAACCCTTTGCTGCATTGCCCAGAGCCTTGGCTGGGGATGGGATGTGGGGTTGGCATCAAAGGAGGACGGAGAGGGGAGCGCAGTGGCTGTGAGCATCCTCATCCTGCCCCAGCTCCGTGCACTGATCCCCCACGGAAGCGTTGGGCCCATCCCATACGGCATCTGCCACCAGGATGGGGACAGAGTCTCCAGGAACTGCCCCAGTTTCCTCCTGCCACATTTCCTCCTGCACACATGTTTGATAGGAATGGTTGGACTAGAAGATCGGATGGGTCCCTTCCAACCTGGTTGTTCTACGATTCTATGATTCCTAAAAAGCTGTGGGAGCAGGACGCGGCCGTGAACCATTTCACCTGGGAATGAGGAGCAGGCGGTGGGAAACTTGGCTCCCTGCATCCCATCCCGCATTTGGGATGGGGAATGGGGCGGCAGGGCAGGGCGAGGGTGGCTGGGATCCTGGTGGCCCAGTTGCACACCCCTAGGGAGCATTTGGAAGGCACCTGAGGGCTCCAGCTGTGCTCACATCTGGCTTCGAGGAGCCCAGGGGATGGGGCAGGGCGGCAGCGAGGCCCAGCCCAGGAGGATGGAGGGGTCTGAAATGGTTAGCGGAGCGCGGGCGCAGGGCTCGCTGTGCTGGAACTAACAGGCCCTGGCAGGGATTTAGTGATATAACCAAGGAGGCACCAATCCCCGCCGCCCTCCCCAGCCGGTTAAAAATAAACGCGTGACTGTCCCTCGCTCAGCCGCTGAGATGCAGACGGAGGGGGGACCGCGGCCATGCGCAGCGCAGCCAGAACTGACCGCCAGTAGCTGGAAGAACCATGGCACAACCACTGCCCTCCCAATACCAGCACCCCCGGGCACCTCCGGCTTTGGCGGAACCCCCAAGGGACCCCAAGGCTGTCCCCACCACAAGCCTTGGCTGTGGTGCAGTGCTCAGCACCAGGGACTTGGCTTGTGCCTCTGGGGTTTTTGTTTCTAGAGCATCCCTGAGATGTTCAAGCCAGTCCCAAGTGCCCCCCATCAAGCCACCAGTGGCCAAGGCCATGGGGAGTTGTGAGATGTGGCCTCAAGCTCCACCAAGAGATGTTCAAGCAGACATTAGGAAAAAATTTTTCATGGAAAGGGTCACTGGGCACTGGCAGAGGCTGCCCAGGGAGGGGGTTGATTCACCTTCCCTGGAGGGGTTTAAGGGACGGGTGGATGAGGTGCTGAGGGACATGGTTTAGTGTTTGATGGGAATGATTGGACTCTACGATCTGGTGGGTCTTTTCCAACCCGGTGATCCTATGATTCTATGTGGCTGCTGCAGCTCCCAGTCCTCACCATTACCTGGTCTGAGCCGCAGTCCGGGGGTTATTTTTGGCTCTGCATCACTTCCCAGCTAAGGCTGCTGCCTCCTTGCTGCTCTCCTGCCATGCACGACTGTCCTTGCACCCCATCCTCTCATCCCCCTCCATGCTAGGACTGTTCTCTGTGCCTTGCCTAGCAGACGTCAGCCCCGTCCCCATCGCGCTGCCAGCTCAGCCCATCGCTTCGCATCAGGGCGTCTGGCGGTGATGCCCAGTGCCCACAGCGCTGCCGGCTGAGCCCAGCCCAGACGGGGAGAGCTGCCAGCCCCAGGCACACACCGCTGCTTGGGCCCCCTCAGCTGAGGGGGCTCCACTTGGCTCCCCTCAACCCCCCTGCCAAGCGCTGGAACGAACCAGCAGAGCAGTTGGCATTGAGTGACGGTGACGTTTGTCCCAGTTCCTACCCCTGCGTGCCCTTGGGTTGCTCCCGCAGCGGCTCCCCCCGCTCTCCATCTCTCTCCCCAACAGCCAGCTCGGCGCTGAGCACTGTCACAACTCATCTCACCCACCGGTGGTGCTGGGTGTTGGGGGGGGTCTCTGCCCTCTGCGGGGCCCAGGGATGCATCCAGGCACCCAGAAGAAGCAGGAGGCTGCTGCAATGCAGAGGGCTGGCGCTGCCGATGCTGCGGGCAGCCCTCACCGGTAGTGCCCCAGCCCCACGCAGGCAGCCGTGAGCCCCATTTTCTGTCCCCTGCCCCTGGGGACAGTGTGGATGCTGGGGCAGGGCTGACCCAAAGCTCTTGAGAGCTTTGGGTCAGCCCTGCCCCAGCATCCACACTGCCTCCTGCAGCTTCCCAGCACTCAGGAAGGGTGAGAGTGGCAAAGCAGGTGCCTTGAGGAGGGGTAACCAGACCCCTGACTCCCCCCATATCACTTCACCTTTGCTCTTACACCTTGGGGTGCCCCATCCTGGGCTCTTGGTGCCAGGCACCAGCCCTGGGGAGAAGCTGAGTCCCAAGGCAGGTTGCTCTGCCTCCAGGTTTGTTTTTTTCTTGGCTGTCCTGGTCCCCAGAGCGGCTGCTGCGGCCAAGAAGCAGGGGAAGAAGATGTGCCACAGGGTTGTCATCCTGCCTGCTTGCACAGAGGTTGAGCACAGTGGGGATCAGGGATCAGGAGGAGCTGCAGAGCCTCTTGGTACAGGTTCTCCTGCTGCAGAAAGCCCTTTGCCAAGGCCGGAGGGACTGGGGGATCAGGAGGAGCTGCAGAGCCTCTTGGTGCAGGTTCTCCTGCTGCAGAGAGCCCTTTGCCAAGGCCGGAGGGACTGGGGGATCAGGAGGAGTTGCAGAGCCTTTTGGTGCAGGTTCTCCTGCTGCACAGAGCCCTTTGCCAAGGCTGGAGGGACTGGGGGATCAGGAGGAGCTGCAGAGCCTCTTGGTGCAGGTTCTCCTGCTGCAGAAAGCCCTTTGCCAAGGCCGGAGGGACTGGGGGATCAGGAGGAGTTGCAGAGCCTCTTGGTGCAGGTTCTCCTGCTGCAGAGAGCCCTTTGCCAAGGCCGGAGGGTGGTGGATGAGGGCAAGGAGGGAAGCAGAGCACAGAGAGAGCCTGTGTCCCCATCCCTGTCCCCATCCTGTCTTGGAGCAGAAGGGCATGAGCTGTGCTGAGGGAGCTGATGGGTTGGGAGGGGAGTCATCAACTAATTCCAACCTGGTTGTTCTATGATTCTATGTATTTGATAGGAATGGTTGGACTAGAAGATCCGATGGGTCCCTTCCAACCTGGTTGTTCTATGATTCTATGATTCTAATTATGGGTCAAAGCATCCAGGGAAGGGGGGAGACAAGCTGGCAGCTGCACTCCATCTGCAGGAATCAGAGCAAGTGGGGAGCTCCCTGAGGCCAACCCCGAGCACAAACCCACGCGACGCACGAGGTTTCCCTGGTGCAAAGCCCTCCTGCCGCAGCAGCATCGCAGCACAGAGCCGGAGCCCAGCACCCTTGCTTGCTGGAGCATGAGCTGGAGATGCAATAATTCCCTGCTTTGCTGCTGCTGCCTTGCGATTACTCGGGGGGGCTCTAGGCAGTAAAGCTGAAGCTCAGTAATTGGGAAGGACCCAACGGTCTGAGCCAGTTTTGTTGCAATTAAACACTAACACCGACCTGATGTGTTAAATCACAACCAACCCTGGGGCTGCAACGTGAAGCAGCTGCTCTCTTTTGGCATCTTCTGTAAGCAGATGAGGCTGAAGGCGAGCGCAGGGGTTTAGAGGCAAGAAATCAGGCTGGGAATTGGAGTTTTGGCCATGGGGGAGATGATTTGCCTTCCCTTATCTCAGCACGAGGCTTCTAGAGGGTACAGCACCAAATCCCCCCGTGACACACCACTGCCGCAGCCACAGGAAAACCACTCGCAGCGAAGACAGATGGACTAGAAATGGCTGAGAAAGCCCAGAAGGGCAGCCCAACTGCCCACAAACCCTCCATGGAGCCTGACAGCAGCAGCTCATTTCTTGAGGGACTTGGTTTAGTTTGATAGGAATGGTTGGACTAGAAGATCCGATGGGTCCCTTCCAACCTGGTTGTTCTACGATTCTATGATTCTATGATCTCCTGTCATGCCACGGTTGCACTGGGGCTGCTGCTGTGGCTACCAGTGGTACCCGACCCCAGCACTGCATCGGTGCCCACGGGCTGCTTCTGCTCTGACAAAGCAGGGCGAGATGCCCCCAGCGCCACAGCAGGTCCTCAGGCAAAGCCCAACGATGCGCTTTGCAAGAGGCTTTGCAGCTGGAGGAGCCGCAGGCTGGGTTGGTGCTGGGCTTTGACCTGGCTGTGGGTTTCCCACTGGAGCAGAGGGGATCCCTGCAACCCCCAGGCTCAGGAAATGCTCCTGTGGGGCTGGTGAGGGTCACAAGGGGTTGCGAGGGGTTTGGCTGTGGCATGGATGAACTGTCCCCCCATTCCAGAGCCAACGTGGACCTTGCAAGGAAACAGTTAAGCGGGTGCTGCTGATTCACGCTGGCAGATGGCTCTGCACCAGGCGCTGGGTGAGGAGGCAGGAGCAGAAGGAGCCCAGGGCTTGGGGCTGAGCTGCCTGGATACACGTCCTCCCCTCTTGTTATTAAACTGAGCCCAGGGCCAGGCAGGAGGTGAGCTCTTCCCAAGCCACCTACAAACAGGGTCCTGGCAAATCCCCTCTGGCCAGGATTGGGGGTTGGAGACCCACAACAAACATCAGAATGTGGTTGGACCAGAGCAGACCAGTGCTCCCCATGCAGAAGATGCTTCTCCATGGGATTGGGGCCAGGGCAGTGCCGTGGGGCTGGCTCGGACCCAGTGCACGCGGTTGCTGGAGCAGTGCACGAGGTGACATGTCACTAACAATGGGAAACTTCTTTTGGGAGCCACTTTTCCAATGAATCCTGGGTGGGATGTGCCTACGGCAGCTGCCTTACTGCAACTAAAGTCATTGACCAGGGCATCTGAAGATTGAGGGGCAGCTCAAGCAGCCACAGGGCCTCACCGGGGTAGGGCTTGGATGCTCCTCAAAACCAGAGCATTTGCAAAGAAGATTCAAGGACCCTGGATCATTACCAGGAGCCACGTGTAGATAGGAGGATGCCCACCTCCTGTGCCAGAGGTGCTGCCAGGCTGCGGTAGCCAGGAGCAGGGGGGGAAAAGATGCGTTTGCTCCAAGCCCCGACACCAAAGGGCTCTGCAGAAACCTTCCCCTTCCTCCTGTGCTCCTCAGAGTTACCCTGCTTGTACTGCAGGACACCCATCAAAATCTTCTAGGGATTTTACCAGCCTTATGCAAAAGATTTCCAGAGCTATGCATGGTATTCGCTGTTAACACAAGTGTTTTTCTCCAGGGGAGCTCGCAGCCAGGCTTAGGTGCAGCAGATATGCCAGGATGTGCCAGGAATGTGGATAAGCAGGGATGCAGGAGCAGGATTTTCAGCCCCACACGTGTGCTTGGGCCTGGGGAAGGGAGAAGTTGAGGATGTTGAGGCTCTGGAGCAAGTCCAGAGAAGAGCGACAAGGCTGGTGAAGGGGCTGGAGAACAGGCCCTATGAGGAGCGGTTGAGAGAGCTGGGAGTGTTTAGCCTGGAGAAGAGGAGGCTGAAAGGAGTACCTGAAAAGAGGTTGTGGAGAGGAGGGAGCTGGGCTCTACTCCCAAGGGACAGGGGAAAGTACAAGAGGGATTGGCCTCAAGCTCCTCCAGGGGAGATTTAGGCTAGAGATTAAGAGGAAGTTCTTCACAGAAAGGGTCATTGGGCATTGGAATAGGCTGCCGAGGGAGGTGGTTGATTCACCTTCCCTGGAGGTGTTTAAGGCACAGGTGGATGAGGTCTTGAGGGACTTGGTTTAGTGTTTGATAGGAATGGTTGGACGAGAAGATCCAATGGGTCCCTTCCAACCTGGTTGTTCTATGATTCTATGATTCTATGAGATGGGGACACCCCCCAGCTTGTGGGTTTTCAACTTGCCTTCCAGCTCTGCAGCTTCTCTCAGTCACTGTAAACAAGGATGCTCGAGCAGGGATTTTTTTGTGGTCCCAGGAGCCGGGTTTAGGCAGAAATCCAAATATGAGGTTTGCAATTAAAGCGCGAAGAAGCAGCAAGCGGCGGCGGTGGAGGAGATGGTGGTGCTATCCCTTCCCTTCCGCATCAGGGAGGGGGGGACCAGAGCATCACGCGCTGCCTCTGGGGAGTCCCGTGTCCTGTACCCCTGCAGGATGGACCTGGGGCTGGTGGTGACCTGAGGCGAATGGGGCTGCCAGGAACAGGGTGGTGTGGAGAGGCAGCGGAATTTCCAGTAGGGGAAGGAGACTTGGAGCTGAAGGGGGCTCAGAGAGGGGTAGGAAAGCAGGAGGATGGTGAAAGGGGGGGGACCAGGGGAGAAGCTGCAAAGGGAGAGGTGCTGGCGGTGAGGTGGGACGCACGGCAGGACAGGGGAACAGCAATGCCATCAACAGCAAAAGTCTCCCTCATCATTTACAACTGGGGAAACTGAGGCACAACCGCAGGAGAGCAGCAGAGTCGCAAACGTGGGGTCCCCTGCCCTAGCGTATTCCCTCTGGTGCACGGTGGGGGTGAAGGTCATCCCCCCGACCCTCCCCAGGCTCCTTGGCTTGTAGATGGGATCAGGGGACACCACGTCCTGCCGGAGGGGTTGCAAAGCCACTCTGTGCTGCCTGCTCCTTGCATTGCATCGTGACCTAGTCTGCTCCCGTCCCCGCAAGGAACCTGGACATCCTGCATCCCTATCCCCACTCGCATCCTGCATCCCTATAACCACTCGCATCCTGCATCCCTATCCCTACTCGCATCCTGCATCCCCATCCCTGCTCACATCCCGCATCCCTATCCCCACTCGCATCCTGTATCCCTATAACCACTCGCATCCTTCATCCCTATCCCCACTCGCATCCTACATCCCTATCCCCGCTCGCATCTCGCATCTCCATCCCTGCTCGCATCTTGCATCCCCATCCCCACTCGCATCCCTCATCTCCATCCCCACCAGGGACCTTGGGAACCAGCTGCCCCCAGCAAAGCCCCCCCAGGAGCAGGTGCTTACCTGGGCCAAGCGGCGGGGGCCGCGGGCCCCGGGGGCTCCCCCAGGCCTGGTGGGACAGGGCAAGCTGCCCTGCGCCTGGTTGCGCTGCTCTCCGCACCAGCCGTGCAGCAGCAGCAGCAGTGGCGCGCGCGGCTGTGGGAGCGCGCCCTGCCTGCAGCCACCCGTTGCCATGGCAACCGGGGGATGGAGCTTTGGAAAAAGGTTGCAAAAAAATCATCCAGGGGGAGGATGGATGGATAAATAACTCCCTGCATCCTCCTCGTCCTGCTGCACCTTGAATCCTGGGGTCAGATGTGGGCCCCTCACCACTGGAAGGATGTTGAGGCTGTGGAGCGAGTCCAGAGAAGAGCAACGAAGCTGCTGAAGGGGCTGGAGAACAGGCCTGATGAGGAACGGCTGATGAGGAAGGGCTGAGAGAGCTGGGGGTGTTTATCCTGGAGAAGAGGAGGCTGAGGGGAGAGCTCATCACTGTCCACAACCCTCCATGGAGGTTGTAGAGAGGTGGGTGTTGGGCTCTTCTCCCAAGTGACAGGTGATAGGATGCAAAGAAATGGCCTCAAGTTGCACCAGGGCAGGTTCAGGTTGGACATTAGGAAACATCTCTTCACCTAAAGGCTTCTCAGGCACTGCTAGAGGCTGCCCAGGGAGGTGGTGGAGTCCCTGGAGGGGTTTAAAAGATTGGTAGATGACGTGCTCAGGAATATGGTTTAGTAGTGGAGTGGTATGGTTGGGCTTGATGATCTCAAAGGTCTTTTCTAACCTAGGGATTCTATGATTCCAGCTGGGGACAACTGGTGAAGGAGATGGAGAACAGGCCTGATGGGGAACGGCTGAGAGAGCTGGAGGTGTTCAGCCTGGAGAAGAGGAGGCTGAGAGGAGACCTCATTTCTCTCTCCAACTCCCTGAAAGGAGGTTGTGGAGAGGAGGGATCTGGGCTCTTCTCCCAAGTAACATCCTTCACTGCTGTCCCCAACCAGGCCACCCTGA
Organism: Coccyzus lansbergi; assembly: GCA_033558105.1. Classification (NCBI taxonomy): domain Eukaryota; kingdom Metazoa; phylum Chordata; class Aves; order Cuculiformes; family Coccyzidae; genus Coccyzus; species Coccyzus lansbergi. The sequence continues at coordinate 19,247 of JAUMJK010000055.1, read as the reverse complement.
GACCCTCACCCAGGACATGGTCCCCAGGCACCAGGCTGCTCAGCACCCACTGAACAGGCTCCTTCCCCCTTAGGCTTTGCTGCCGGGAGGCTGAGCGAGGAGGATGCCCCAGGAGTCCTCATCCTGCTGCTCTCTGGGTCTTTGTCCCTCCTGCACCGAGTATCACGTTCCCTCCTCTCCTCCCTGGGGAGCTCTGCCATGTGTGCCAAGGGAGGGTTTTAGGGCTGAGCTGCAGCTTTTGCAGAAACAAACACCCCAAAATATGCCTTTGGAGAGGCAGCTGGTGCCGCCTCTTTGCCAAATGTGCCGGCTAGGAACAAGCTGGCAGGAGAAGCAGAAACTGTCCTTCCCACCAGGCAGGGCTGAGCTGGGGAAAGGGGTGATGGGGGATGTACCCAGTAAGGCTTCTTTGAAGCTGAGGAGCTGGGCTGCACTCTGATAAGGCTTCTTTGAAGCTGGGGAGCTCCCTCTGTGTCTCTGCCTGCTTCGTCCACCACGCTTTGGCTGTACCTGAGGTCATAGAATCATAGAATCATAGAACAACCAGGTTGGAAGGGACTCAGAATGGAAGGTCACTCAGAATATCGCAGACTGTTGGTCCCAGTGGGGAGAAGGAGGTTGGAACCCTCCTGCCCCAGAGCTGGGGCTGTCAGGGAGTCAGGAGGATGCGGGTTGGGATGGAGACAGGTTCTATCTCTCTCTCTCTCTCTCAGCTACCCCCATGCACGGTGCCTGCATCCCCCCCATCTCGTGGGTGATGTCAGGGAAATTAAAAGCCAGCAGGAGATGAGCCCTTCCAGTCAAGTAACCGAAGCCGCCCGCAGAAGCTGCAGTAATGAGGCTGCCAGGCTGTTGCCGCCGGGATCGGGTTGCCCGGAGAATGCGACCCAGTCCCGGGAGGCTCAGCCGGCCTCTGGTGCCAGCTCAACTTTCCCCTAATGAGCACCTTTGACTGCTTAATGAAGCTTGGTGGGGTTCTCCATCCTACCCACCTTCCGGCTCCTTCCAGCTTCATGCCATCTGAGCCTGTCTTGCCACCTCACAGCCAGACAGACAAGCCCCCAACGGGGGCAGTGGGGGCTCCTCAATGACCTGGGGGTTGGTCCAACCATTCCTATCAAACACTAACTCATGTCCCTCAGCACCTCATCCACCCGTCCCTTAAAACCCTCCAGGGAAGGTGAATCAACACCCTCCCTGGGCAGCCTCTGCCAGGGACCAATGACCCTTCCTGTGAAATATTTTTCTCCTAATGTCCAGCTTGAACCTCCTCTGGTGGAGCTTGAGGCTCCCTCTTGTCCTGTCCCCTGTCCCTTGGCAGAAGAGCCCAGCTCCCTCCTCTCCACAACCTCCTTTCAGGGAGCTGCAGAGAGCAATGAGGTCTCCTCTCAGCCTCCTCTTCTCCAAGATAAACACCCCCAGCTCTCTCAGCCCTTCCTCATCAGGCCTGTTCTCCAGCCCCTTCACCACCTTCGTTGCTCTTCTCTGGACTCGCTCCAGAGCCTCAACATCCTTCTTGTGCTGAGGGGCCCACAACTGAACACAGGATTCAAGGTTTGGTCTCACCAGTGCCAAGTCCAGAGGGAGAAGAATCTCCTTGGACCTGCTGGTCACACTGTTTCTGACACAAGCCAAGATGCCATAGGCCTTCTTAGCCACCTGGGCCACTGCTGGCATTTAAACCTCCTGCTGTTGGTCTCAGCCCATGGATCCAGCCTGTTCAGATCCCTTTGGAGCCTCCTGACCCTCCAGCAGATCCACACTTCCACCCACCTTAGTGTCATCTGCAAACTTGCTAAGTGAGCACTCGATGCCTTCATTCAGGTCATTCATAAAGACATTGAACAGGGCTGGACCCAAGCAGTTGGCTATTAGCACAGGGACACTGCTGGGCTGTCCCTGCTGCCTTCTGCCCCAGCAGCATCCGTGCTGAAGAGGAGCAAATGTTGTTGATGTTAAGCACTGCGCAACACTCTCCAGGGAGGTGACAGGGGGTCCTCAGTGACCCAGAGATAAATCCATTGCCTCCAGCCTTGTGGCAGACGTGGATCTACGCTGCCTCCACAGCACAAGGTTCTCAGGATGAGTGTCAGGCAGGGTTTTTGCCAACAACTCAGCCGCAACAAACTTTTCCCTGGCTCTCGCTACCCCACCGCTTACTATTTCCTGTGGTAAGTCGTTTCCCCTCCTGTAAAATGAGTTTCCTTGTGGGAAGCAGCAGCCAATATTGGCAGGAAACAAGCCCTGATTTATCGGGCCACTTGCCACTCGGAAATTACGGCTCTTCGACCGCCACGACAAACCGAGAAGCAAAGCAAATTAGTCCACGCTGTGTTCCCACGGCTGCCAGCAGCGAGAGGGGAGAAATGCCACCAGCTATCAGCCGCTCTGCCCATCACCCGGCCGTGAGCTCCAGCTTTTGCACAAATAAGGGGGGGATTTTCCAGCAGAGCCTGCTCCCATCTGCCTCCCGAGCAAGGAAAGGAAAATACGCCTCCTAAACCATCATAGGACTGGGGAATGGTTTGGGTTGAAGGGGACTTTAAAGCCCATCTGGCTCCAACCCCACGTCATGGGTAGGGGTCCTGGATCAGGGTGCTGAAAGCCCCATCCAACCTGGCCTTGAACACCTCCAGGAACGGCTGAGCCCCAAGTTATGATGCTCTGTGCTGAGCTGGAGGGTGCAGGGAGCATCTGGAGAGTCTCCCCGTCCATGGGTTCCTCCCCCGTTCCATGGGAGGAACAAGAGCTGCGGTTTCAAGGCCAGTGCCCTGATGCTGCCGTGGATGCGCCATGGTCCCCGGAGCCCTCTCAGGTTTGCTGGGAGAAGGCAAGCCAAGGCTGTTTTGCATCTTTAATTAGCAAGGGAGGATAATTGGCTGTGATTGCACAGAAAGGCAGCCATTGTGGAGGTCCCAGCATGGAGCAGGTGCTGCCAGAAGCCCAGTTCCCACTGAAACAATTCGCTTTTTGTCTGCTCCTAACAGGCCCTCGGCACATCCTCTAAGCCTTCTGGGGAAGGGGCTGGGGATGGGACATAAAGGCTCCATTTTTCCTGGAAAACTGCGTGGATATCGGTGCAGGCAGCTGCCTCGGAGGAGCCCATACGCGTTACCCATGACCTCGGGAATGGCCGTGCCGGGGCCCCGGCCACACCGAGCCAGCTGGGAAGGTTCAGTCCAGCTGGGAAGGTTCAGTCCTGCTGGGAAGGTGCAGGCTGGATGAGGCCTCTCCTTCTCCGAGGCTCCTCTGCAGAAGTGCCTGTGTTTGCCTTGGAGGTGTTGCACAACCGCCAGGCTGGCTGCCCCATGGGGGACAAAGTCTGTCCCTGGGCAGAGCCACTCGCCGAGCTCCATCCTGCACCAACAGCATCACCTCCAGTGCCCAATGACCCTTCCTGTGAAATATTTTTTCCTTATGTCCAGCCTGAACCTCCCCTGGTGGAGCTTGAGGCCATTCCCTCTCGTCCTGTCCCCTGTCCCTTGGCAGAAGAGCCCAGCTCCCTCCTCTCCACAACCTCCTCTCAGGTAGTTATAGAGAGCAATGAGGTCTCTTCTCAGCCTCCTCTTCTCCAGGATAAACACCCCCAGCTCTCTCAGACGTTACTCATCAGGCCTGTTCTCCAGCCCCTTCACCAGCTTCGTTGCTCTTCTCTGGACTCGCTCCAGAGCCTCAACATCCTTCTTGTGCTGAGGGGCCCACAACTGAACACAGGATTCAAGGTTTGGTCTCACCAGTGCTGAGTCCAGAGGGAGAATCACCTCCCTGGCCCTGCTGGTCACACCATTTCTGATCCAAGCCAAGATGCCATTGGCCTTCTCGGCCACCTGGGCCGCTGCTGGCTCATGTTCAGTCCCTGTCAACCAACACCCCCAGGTCCTTCTCCTCCAGGCATTTTCCAGCCAGACTTCTAGTCTCTAGCTGCTCAGGGTTGTTGTGCCCGAAGTGCAGGATCTGCCATTTGGCCTTGTTAAACCTCCTTGCAATTGGTCTCAGCACATGGATCCAGCCTGTTCAGATCCCTTTGGAGCCTCCCGACCCTCCAGCAGATCCAGCTTTCACCCAGCTTAGTATCGTCTGCAAAGAGCTGCAGGCTCTTTGCCAGCACTGATATTCCCTTCCGTTTCTCGCCCTGCCCCTGTTCACGTCACTAATCGATGCCTGCCAGCCGCCCAGCCTTGCTTTCCTCAATCCTTTTACAGCTAAATCCAGCTCCCATGCTGCTGCAGCCCTGTCAGCAGCTGCGTGCCCCATGGCAGAGCTGCAAGGATGGGGCCAGTGCTGGCCAGGGGGTCGTGGATCAGTGCAAACCCTGGGGCGGCGGCAGCAGCCGTGGCTGATAAATCCCTCAGCCAGTGGCTGATGAATCCCTCAGTTTGCCCTGGGCTCCTGTGTAGGGAAAGAAAAAAAAATCCTAGGAGGTAGGAAGGACCAGCAGGGCTTTGGCTGGGGTTTTGGGGTCAGGGGTGATGGGAGCGGCGAGGATACTGACTCCTTGTTTGGGGCTGGCACTGTGGTCCCCAGGCCAGGCCAGCTGGGCTGCAGCAGTGATCTTGCGCTGGATGTTTGACGCAGGGATGGGGTTTGCCCAGGGTAGGCGGCGCAGTGGCCGAGGGGAGTGGGAGCAGCCCAAGAGGCTGCCAGGGAAGCTCTAATCCATTTAGCAAAGCGCTTGCTTTGCCATTTCCGAGGCAGACGAGAGCATGGCGGAGAGGAGAAGCAGGCAGAAGCAGGCAGGATGAGGAGAGCAAGGGCAGTTCTGCTCCGTAAGACAAGCCAGGAGATGTGTTTCTGTCTAGGGGGTTTACTGTGATCATCGCAGCAACCCAGAGACTGCCCTTTGAGGTGGGGGAGGGGGGGGCTTCTTCCCCCAGCTCCATCCCTGCTCTCCCAGAGAGGAAGAAATAAGGTGATAAAATGGTAGCAAAGCCCCAGGATGGCACCAATCATCTCCAGGCACCTCAGAACATGATGCATCCCTCAGGTTCTCCTTCCTCAGGGCTGCCCCAGCCTCCGGCTCTGTTCACAGAGCCTGAAACATGCAGATACAGCCCCTGGGTGGGTACGAGCATCCTCCAGCCCTGTGCAACCTGTAGGGACCCCACAGCTCCTTCCAGCTTCTTGAGACAGAATCACCCCTCCATCCACCCTACTCACCCTAGCACAGCCCCAAAATCTTGGCCTCATCATCGCCTGTACCTCCAGAGCTCACATTCTGGGGGTAATTGTGAGCTGAGATTTTTCTGGAGGCAGAGCCCCCCCAGCAGCGCCCAAGCTCAGCCTAAGCCGCCTTGCAGAGCCTCAGCTCCTCACCAGCTGCTCCGGAGCCGCAGTGCCCAGCCGTGTCCCTGCGGCTGACGGGATTAGGGAGCTCTGGGGGGGCCCTGCCCTGAGCTTGGCTCCACGGCAGCAGAGATTTTGTGCAGGCTAAACCCCTTTAACTGCAGAGCTTGGTGTTGCTCACCAGGTGCATCGCAGGGAGGTATGGGGGGAAGACAAGATGCCCTCCCTTGTGCATCCGTGGGGGACCTGAGGGACCACAGGCAGTGCCAGTCCCGTGCCTGGCAGGGCGAGTATGGTCTTAGGGCATCCCTGGCCCCACAGGTGGCATATGGGGACCCCCAGGAGCCCTGGATGTGGTACCTGAGTGGGTGATGGGCACAGAGTGCGAAGCAGGGTTGGGCGAGGGCTGGTATGGGCTGCACCCATATCTCGTGAGCCCCTAGAAGCTCTGCCAGACCCCCAGCCAGACCCCTGCTTGCCCAGACCCCTGCTCAGATCTGTTTCTCCAGACTCCTGCCCGACCCACAGCCAGATCCTTGCCCATAGTTCTGCCTAGATCCCTTCCAGACCCTCACCCAGCCCCCTGCCCCTTGCTGCTTCCCACCAGCTCCCTGCAGGACCCACAGCACCTTCCCACCCTGCCAGAGATGCTGTGAGGCCAGCAAAGACGGGTGAGCCCAAAATTTTTGGGGAAACCCAAGTCAGACGGCAAGTCCCAGTCGGATCAATCCATCAGAAGTTGGGAATCACTTAAAATGGGTCAGGGATCTGCTCAACCAAAATGGTTTCATTTCCTAACAAGCAACCACCAGGTGAAGGAGGGGATTCCATTTCAACCCCCCCCCCCCCTACCACCAGCTGGGGACCACCGGAGGGGACTTGGGGTGACAGCACCATCACCACATCCCATTCACCGCCTGCAGACGCAGCCACCATCCCCGGCAATCCTCGCTGCCACACGCCTCGGCCAACCCACCAATGCCAACCTCCCACCTCGCCGGCTGCCAGCTTGGTCCCAAATCCAAGCGGGAGTCGCGTGGGACCTTGTTGTCCCGTGGGAGCCGCGTGGCCGTACCTTTGGGACGTGGGGCTTGGCTGCCTCTCGCCCAGGCTGGGCTGCACATCGGCCGCGAAGGTCATGGCAGATGGGGTGGAGGGGGGTAAAGATCAGCGCGGAGATTAGGGAGGCATTTTTAGCCAACCAATCGCCGCCCCAGCGTAAGGACTCAAGGTGAAAACACAACCGCGGGCACGGAGGGGAATAAGCTGGGAGCCTGGTGTGGGCAAGGTGGCAGCCGTGGTGGGGGTCGCCAGCCTCCCCGAGTCCCTCTTCTTTCATCCCTCAGTGTCGGTGGGCAGACACTCTGCCCTCTCCTCTATCCATCAGGGATTGGAAGTGCCATATGGCACAGCCACTCTGCCCTCTCTGCTGTCCATCAGGGATTTGGGGGTGTCATATGGGGCAGCCCGTCTCCCCTCTCCTCTATCCATCAGGGATTTGGGGGTGTCATATAGGGCAGCCTCTGTTCCCTTTCCTCTATCCATTGGGGACTGGGGGTGTCAGATGGGGCAGCCTTTCTCTGCTCTCCTTTATCCATCAGGAATTGGAGGGTGTCGTATGGGGCAACATCTCTCCCCCCTCCTCTATCCATCAGGGGTTTTGGGGTGTCATATGGGCAACATCTCTCCCCTCTCCTCTATCCATCAGGGATTTTGGGGTGTTGTACATGGCAGTGTCTCTCCCCTCTCCTCTATCCATCAGGGATTTTGGAGTGTTGTACATGGAAGTGTCTCTCCCCTCTCCTCTATCCATCAGGGATTTGGGGGTGTCATATGGGGCAGCCGCTCTCCTCTCTCCTCTATCCATCAGGGATTTTGGGGGTGTCATATGGGGCAGCCTCTCTCTGCTCTCCTCTAACCATCAGGGATTTGGGGGTGTCATACGTGTCAGCGTCTCTCCCCTCTCCTCTATCCATCAGGGATTTTGGAAGTGTCAGATGGGGCAGCCCCTCTGGGTTTGGGGTGTCTGGGGGGCAGCAGGGATGTCACCCCTCCACTGGCTACAGGAGCCAGCTCTCACCTCTCTTGGAGAGGACCTGTCTGTGCTGGGGACGTGGAGCAGGTGACACAAGTGGAGACATTGGAATGACGTGACTTGTGGGGCCATGGACAGGGTGGTGGGAGTGGGGACACAAAGGGGTGACAGGAGTGGGGATGTGGGGACATGAAAGGGGTGTAACAACTTGGGGCCATGGAGAAGACATGTCTGTGGTGGGAACATGAACGGAGTGACAGGAGTGGGGACATAGAATGGATGTTGTGAGCAGGGGGATGTGGGAGGCGATGTCACCAGTGGGGATGAGGAGGGGGTAACATGAGTGGGGACACGGAAAGGATGTTGTGAGTGGTGATACAGAATCATAGAATCATAGAACAACCAGGTTGGAAGGGACCCATCAGATCATCTAGTCCAATCATTCCTATCAAACACTAAACCAAGTCCCTCAGCACCTCATCTACCCATCCCTTAAACACCTCCAGGGAAGGGGAATCAACCCCCTCCCTGGGCAGCCTATTCCAATGCCCAATGACCCTTCTCATGAAATTCTTTTTCCTAATGTTCAGCCTAAACCTCCCCTGGTGGAGCTTGAGGCCATTCCCTCTCGTCCTGTCCCCTGTCCCTTGGGAGAAGAGCCCAGCTCCCTCCTCTCCACAACCTCCTTTCAGGGAGTTGTAGAGAGTAACGAGGTCTCCTCTCAGCCTCCTCTTCTCTAGGGTCACCGCTGTCACCAAGCAGCGTCACAGCTCTCATCAAGCACCACCCAGGACAGCCCCGCGCATGGGCCTGGGGAAGGGGGGGCGGGGTCCTGGTGCTGCTGTCAGGCAGCGCGGCGGGCAGCCCCGCTCGGCCAGGGGGTCCTTCGGGAGGCCGGAAGTGGCGGCGCGGCGCAGGCGCCCTCCTTTCCGGTCTCGGGCCCTCCGCTGCCGCCACGGTGAGGCCGCGCTCCGCACCCGCATCCCTCTCGCATCGGCGCCATCGCGGGCCCGCGGCCTGGGGACGCTGCTCGGCAGCGACGGGCAGCTCTGGCCTGGCCCCTCCGCGTCGCGATTCCCGGGGTGGCGGGGCGGCGGGGGGCACTGGGCCGCGCAGAGGCCGTGTTCCCGGGGGCCAGGCCTCGAGGTGCGGGACCCGGGCGGCTGCTCCGGGCTTCCCCCGAAGCTGCAGGGAGGAGGCGCGGAGGGAGCCCTGTTTGTCTACCCAGCGGTGGTACCGGGCCCGTCCGCCACGGGGGGCTCCGCTGTTGGGGGGATCCCGGGGGCGGCTCCCGTGCTCCACTCCCGGCTCCGAGGACAGTGGGGGAGCCTGTCCCTGCTCCCGAGTGAAGTGTGAACTCGCCCCGGCAGCGCGAGTGCCCTCAGGCCTGGGGCATTAGCAGTGGGGCCAGAACGCGCCTCACCCTGAGCTGGATCTGTCTCCCATGGGCCTCTGGCCTTATCGTTCGTTTTCATTTGCGTCAGATAGTTCATATCGTTGAAGGTTAAAGAGCAAAAAATTTGGGCTGCTTGGTTTTTCCTTCTCAGGAATACCAGAGGAAAAGGGTCACTACCCAACGGCTCAGGTGTTGAGAAGTGGTTCTGCAAGGTCTTAGAAGAGGCAGGGGCTGGTGTGGCTGTTAAGCATTAAGGTCTCCCTACAACCTTGGAAATGCAGTTGTTCCCCAGTGACTGCCTGACTTGGCTTTGGTGAAGGGGCTGGAGAACAGGCCCTATGAGGAGCGGCTGAGAGAGCTGGGGGTGTTCATCCTGGAGAAGAGGAGGCTGAGAGGAGACCTCATTACTCTCTACAACTCCGTGAAAGGAGGTTGTAGAGAGGAGGGAGCTGGGCTCTTCTCCCAAGTGACAGGGGACAGGATGAGAGGGAATGGTGTGAGTCTGTGTTTGTGTAAGGAGAGAAGGTCTTTTGGGAGAATGGGGAAAACTGGAGCAGTCATGGAGTAGCTTGAGTTGGGAGAGTCCTTAGAAAATCATCTAGTTCCATCCTGCCATAGGCAGGGACACTTCCCATTGGATCAGGGGCTCCAAGCCACATCCAACCTGGTCTTGAATCCCTTCAGGGATGGAACAGCCACCACTGCTCTGGGCAGCCTGGCCTGGGGCTTCCCTGCTCTCATCATGAGAAATTCTTCCTTATGTCCAGCCTAAATGCCTGCCTCTCACTTCCAATGCAGATGTTGATGCCCAAGAAGAACCGAATTGCCATCTACGAGCTCCTTTTTAAGGAGGGAGTGATGGTGGCCAAGAAAGATGTCCACATGCCGAAGCACCCTGAGCTCGTCGACAAGAACGTGCCCAACCTCCATGTCATGAAAGCCATGCAGGTGCGGACATGAGGCTGGGCTGGGCTGTGGGCATGTGGGGTTGCAGCAAAGCTGAGAGTGCAGTGGCTCTGCTGTTATCAAACACTCTCAGACATAGAATCGTAGAACCAACCAGGTTGGAAGAGACCTATCGGATCATCGAGTCCAACCATTACCTTGCATTTGTTATTTTTTTACTGTTACTAACTTGTTCCCATTTTCCAGATGTTTTTTTTTGTCCTCTTTGAATTATTGCTTCCCATAGAGGGTTGGTCTTTTGCTGACCCCCACCTCTAGCTCTGATTTTAAAGCTGTGATGTCTCTGTGTGTGGTAGCCTTGTATTTTCTCACAAAATGGGAATGATGATGCTGTAATTCCATCCTGTGCCTGTAGCTTTTATCTATTTCTGCATTTTTATTCCCTACCTAGCACTGATTAAACCAGCTGAGAGAGCTGGGCTTGTTTAGCCTGGAGAAGAGGAGGCTGAGGGGAGACCTCATTACTCTCTACAACTACTTGAAGGGAGGTTGTAGAGATGAGGGAGCTGGGCTCTTCTCCCAAAGGACAGGGGACAGGACGGGAGGGAATGGCCTCAAGCTCCACCAGGGGAGATTTAGGCTAGAGATTAGGAGGAGGTTTTTCACAGAAAGGGTCATTGGGCATTGGAATAGGCTGCCCAGGGAGGTGGTTGATTCCCCTTCCCTGGAGGTGTTTATGGGACGGGTGGATGAGGTCTTGAGGGACTTGGTTTAGTGTTTGATAGGAATGGTTGGACTCCATGATCCGATGGGTCCCTTCCAACCTGGTTGTTCTATGATTCTATGATTAGCTCTTGTGTTCACTTAGAATCATAGAATAACAAGGTTGGAAGAGACCCACTGGATCATCTCACTTCTGTTGAGGTTGTTGATCAGCGATGTTGGATGATAAGGATTGTATGTGAATTAACTGAGAATTCTCTCCCCAGTCTCTGAAATCCCGTGGTTATGTGAAAGAGCAGTTTGCGTGGAGGCATTTCTACTGGTACCTGACCAACGAAGGCATCCAGTACCTGCGTGATTACCTTCACCTCCCTCCTGAGATCGTCCCTGCAACCTTGCGCCGCAGCCGCCCCGAAACAGGCAGACCGAGACCCAAAGGTAAGCGGTGGCAGCTAAATCAGCAGGAGAGAGTGGGGAAGGAGGTTACGTGTGTGAGGAAGTGCACAGTCAGCTGAGAGGCAGCTTCTAGCGCACACTGCTGTGAGTTCTGGATGCGTAATTGTTAATAGATCAAAGAGGCGCAGGTAGGTTTTCTTGCTTTTGTGTTTGGTGCTAGTCTGATGGCTGCTGGCCTGCTGAAACCAGCTGGAAGAGGGCCTGGGAGGAACATTTCATTATGAAGTTGAGCCTTGGCCAGGGTTGCTGAGATAGGGAGCAAACAGGCCTGATGAGGAATGGCTGAGAGAGCTGGGGGTGTTTATCCTGGAGAAGAGGAGGCTGAGGGGAGACCTCATTGTTCTCTGCAACTCCCTGAGAGGAGGTTGTGGAGAGGAGGGAGCTGGACTCTTCTCCCAAGGGACAGGACGAGAGGGAATGACCTCAAGCTCCATCGGGGGAGGTTCAGGCTGGACATTAGGAGGAAGTTTTTCATGGAAAGAGTCATTGGGCATTGGAACAGGCTGCCCAGGGAGGGGATTGATTCACCTTCTCTGGAGGGGCTTAAGGGACATCCACAGGTGGATGAGGTGCTGAGGGACATGGTTTAGTGATTGATGGGAATGGTTGGATTTGATGATCCAGTGGGTCTTTTCCAACCTGGTGATACTATGATTGTATGAAACATGAATGTGGATGTAGCATGTGGGCACAGGAAGGGATGGCTGAAAGGGAAATCTGGGTCTGGATGTGGGATGTGCTTCACATTGGAGCTCACCTGTGGTACCTGTGGTCAGGTTGGATACTCACAGCTTTTTATTTGTCACGTATGTTCAACAAACCTGCAGATAGCACAGACCTGTTTCCGGAAGGAATTCCTCCATTGCAAATAGCGTTGTTATATAATAGATTTGGGGTTGCAGATCTACCTGTTCAGTCCACATGAGGGAGAAGCTACTTGTTTTCCTTGTGGTATTGGCTTATGAACCATTTTGATGTCCTTTGTCATGAGTGATGTTGTGCACTAGTGAGGTATAAATAAGCTTGAGGTGAATGTGCTGAAGCCACCAGCCCCCTCGGTTCAGTTCTGGAAAGGTTACTGAGTTCCAAGTGGGTACTTTAGAATCATAGAATCGCAGAATGTCCCCAGTTGGAAGGGACCCACAAGGATCATCGAGTCCAACTCTTGTGTCCGCAGAGGATAACCCAAATATTCACCCTGTGTGTCTGAGGGTGTTGTCCAAATGCTTTTTGCTCTTCACGTGGGTAAATTTTGCATTAACTCCCAAATCCAGCCAAGGCTGCTGTGTAACTGAAACCACCCTCAGCATCTTTAAACCCAATCAGTTTTTTAGAATATAAAGCATGCTTGATGCTGCTTGTATGTGTTTCAAAATGCTCTGCCAAATCCCGTCTGCTTTGTTTTCCTGGTTTCCTGTGCAGTAGTAGAGAAGAAACACCATAGTGCAGAACATGGGTTGTAAAATTGCCCAGAAGATCTCTGGGAACAAAAGAGAGTTGCCCTTGTGTTTAGCACGAATAACACCATAGGATGCCGTCCTCCTCTTGGGGAAGGACTCGCTCTGCAAAGGGAGGTGCTGCGGGACAGAGCTCTTTCTGGGATATAATTGGAATATAATCATAGAACAACCAGGTTGGAGGAGACCCACTGGATCATCGAGTCCAACCATTCCCATCAAACACTAAACCGTGTCCCTCAGCACCTCGTCCACCTGTCCCTTAAACACCTCCAGGGAAGGTGAATCAACCCCCTCCCTGGGCAGCCTCTTCCACTGCCCAGTCACCCTTCTCATTAAATTCTTTTTCCTAATGTTCAGCCTGAACCTCCCCTGGTGGAGCTTGAGGCCATTTCCTCTCGTCCTGTCCCCTGTCACTAGGGAGAAGAGCCCAGCTCCCTCCTCTCTACAACCTCCCTTCAGGTAGTTGTAGAGAGTAATGAGGTCTCCCCTCAGCCTCCTCTTCTCCAGGCTAAACACCCCTAGCTTTCTCAGCCGTTCCTCATAAGGCCTGGGACAAATATGCTCATCCTGCTCCAGAGCTGCATTTTATCCCATCTCCAAGTACTGAGCACTGCACTGGAGACAGAGGCTCTGCGGCTCATGAGGCTCTGAGGAGTTCACCACCATTTCCTGCAGCTTGTCTTTTAGCCTAACAAAACGGCAGCACTGTCTGCTTCAAAGGCAAGAATTGCATTGGAACTGGGAAAATGATGGTTTCTTTGATCTCCGAGTAGCTTTGGGTGTTACCGGATTTATTCTTTAGATGTCGTATTTATCGAGCGAGCTGAAGAGGCTGCATACCTAATGGGAGCGTGGGGCTTACAGCCCCTGGCTAAGACACGCTAAGGTTTCTGTGGCAAGAAAGCTTCACTTGGAAGCATCTCGAGCCTTTCCTGTGCAGTGCTGGTGGCTTCAATCCTCACCTTGACAGGGTGAGGCTACACAGATTGACTGTCTCTGTGGGTTACCTGCCTCAGGCTGTAGCACAACAGGCGTCACAGAGGTGTGAGTGTAGATTCCAAGCTTATAGAATCACCAGGTTGGAAGAGACCCACCGGATCATCAAGTCCAATCATTCCCACCAATCTCTAAACCATGTCCCTCAGCACCTCGTCCACCCGTCCCTTAAATCCCTCCAGGGAAGCGAGTCAACCACCTCCCTGGGCAGCCTGTTCCAGTGCCTAATCACCCTTTCTGTGAAGAATTTTTTCCTAATTTTTGGCCTGAACTTCCCCTGGTGGAGCTTGAGGCCATTCCCACTCGTCCTGTCCCTTGGAAGAAGAGCCAGCTCCCTACTCTCCATAACCTCCTTTCAGGTAGTTGTAGAGAGCAATAAGGTCTCCCTTCAGCCCTTATGGTTCTTGCTTGAGGTTTTGGGGCCTTTCCTAGTGCTTCTGGCTTTCTCAACAAGGTCGTTACAAAGGCTGGAGCAGTTAGTCTAAAGCAGATTTAACACTGCAGTGTATTTGATGTTTGCAGTTTGTCTCTGCAACAGATGTGGTCGAACTGTTAGAAATTAAGGATCTGAAGTTTAAAACATAATCCGCTGTTGAGGGGTGGTGCTGTAATGGTTTAACCTGACAGAAAGAGGGGATATAGAAGCACTGGTGGGATAAGTTAATCTGTTTGTGTAGCAGTGGGATGTGTTTCTCTTTTTAATAAAAGCATCTGTTGTCAGAACTGGGATTATATGGAAACCCAGTACCTATAGTATAAATCAAGCCTGTAGAAGTGCGTGATTTGTGTTCCTTGCAACATATTTGAGGCTGCTTTTGTGCACCAGACAGCAGCTGCGCTTAAATCATAGAATCACCAGGTTGGAAGAGACCCGCCAGATCTTCGAGTCCAACCATTCCTATCAAAAATGTGCCCTCCTGCCTGGAAGTGAAGACCTCAGCCTGGTTCTGTGGGAGCATCTTTCCCTTTGGTGCTCCGGGGGTCCCCTAAGAGTCATGCAGACCACAGCTGTTTCTTTCTCTCTGATATTAATCTGATGTTACATTGATAATCGGCTCTTAGTTTTATTAATCTATTCTCTGGTGGAGGATTTGTCATACTGATAGTGTTGGGATCAGCGTCACGCAGTTTGTGACTTAGCGATAAGCGAGCTTGTCTTATGGGACAGATTCTCTCTATTTCAGAGGGTTTTTATTACGAATTTTTGACTCTGAATGCCAGAAAGTGATGCTGTAAATCCATTTTTTTCACATTATTTCACTTCAACCCAAGCTCAAACTGATTCCATAAGCAGATTTCAGCCTTAAAGTGTATTTTTCCTTATCATATAACATTTTGTTGAGGTTTGTACACAATGAGCTGGCTAAGGTGCAGCTCTGCAGGTGGATCTAGTGCTTTAACTGAAGGGCTTTATTCCACCTGGAGATGCAAGGTCACTGTCTGTGGTATGAATTGTCTGTGTAATGGATGCAGTTACTGATGCTTTTTCTTCTTTTAGGTCTGGAAGGTGAACGCCCTGCGCGTCTCACTCGGGGAGAAGCTGACAGGGACACGTACAGACGCAGCGCTGTTCCACGTGAGTGTCCATCGTGCTGCTGTGGAAATAGCAAGCTGACCTTGCTCTTTGAGCAGGTTATCTCTTTGGGCCTCAGTGTTGGCCTCCTTTCAAGAAGAAAAGGGGAAAATTATCCTCTTGGCATAGCAGAGGCATTTATGCACAGAGATCATCTGGATCTGCTGGTGCTAAGAGCCTTAAGGATATGATATTCCCTCTGGGGAGACCATAGAGAAGCCTTTCAGTACTTAAAAGGGGTTCCTGGAACCTGTATGTCCCTGTACTGGGGAGATGGGTAGAGGCTCTGGATCAGGGAGTGCAGAGCTAGGATGAGGGGGAATAGTTTTGAGCTGCAAGAGGGGAGATTGAGACGAGATCTTGATGAGAAATGTTTTCCTGCGAGGGTGGGGAGGCCCTGGCCCAGGTTTCCCAGAGCAGGGGTGGCTGCCCCGTCCCTGGAGGGGTTCAAGGGCAGGCTGGATGGGGCTTGGAGCCCCTGATCCAGTGGGAGGTGTCCCTGCCCATGGCAAGGGTGGGACTGGATGGGTTTTAAGGTCCCTTTTGACACAAGCATTGAATGACTTTGTTCTTGGGTCTTGCCAAGATGGACTATGAGGTTTTCTCTGGGATGGGTTCAATAACTCTTTAACAGCCTTGGTAACAGCTGTGTTACTTTGCTGCCTCTGGCCTCAGTTTACCTTGATCGTAAACCTTTGATTCAAAGCTGAGCTGTACTAGGGGAGCATATTCTCGGATTGGTAACTCATTCCCTCCTCTCTCTCTCTAGCTGGTGCTGACAAGAAGGCTGAGGCTGGTGCTGGAGCTGCCACCGAATTCCAGTTTGTGAGTATTTGCTTTTGATATTTCCTTCCTTTATCGAGGCTTTGGTTAGGAGAGAGCGGCTGGGTGCTATCTGCATGCTTGCTCTCAGCCTGCTGCTGCTTGGGTTGCCAACTGGGGCTTGGTACTTGGCTGCGATTGTGTTGGAGAGGCTGGCAGCTCTCGCCCTCTATACCCAGCCTGCCTACTATGTTCCTGTTGAGGAAACTATATGGTGGTGTTGCTACTGTGATGGGAAGCCAGCAGCATATTTAAGGAGCAAGTCGAACTCTCCGGAGGAGATTTTATATGGCAGAAATGGAAGAGTTTAGGACGTGATCCACAGAACTGGCTAGGATGAGTTGCTTCTGCCCAACCCCCTGGTCTCAAGCAGATCAGGTTGGGCTGTGCTTGGAGCAGGGGGTGTGTATCAAAGCAGTGTGAAATTGAGGAAGGACAGCGAGCTCTCTGGAGAGACTGCTCCTTGAATCCTGTGTTCAGTTCTGGGCCCCTCACCACAAGAAGGATGTTGAGGCTCTGGAGTGAGTCCAGAGAAGAGCAACGAAGCTGGTGAAGGGTCTGGAGAACAGGCCTTATGAGGAGCGTCTGAGAGAGCTGGGGGTGTTTAGCCTAAGAAAGAGGAGGCTGAGGGGAGACCTCATTGCTTTCTCCAGCTCCCTGAAAGGAGGTTGTAGAGAGGAGGGAGCTGGGCTCTTCTCCCAAGGGACACGATGAGAGGGAATGGCCTCAAGCTCCACCGAGGGAGATTTAGGCTGGACGTTAGGAAAAAATTTTTTGCGGAAAGGGTATTCGGCACTGGAACAGGCTGCCTGGGGAGGGGTTTGAGTCATCTTCCCTGGTGGGGTTTTAAGGGATGAGTGGATGAGGCACTGAGGGGCATGGTTTAGTGTTTGATAGGAATGGTTGGACTCGATGATCTGGTGTGTCTTTTCCAACCTGGTGATTGTATGTTGGTGGGTCTTGCTGTTGGGTGTTTACCCCTGTCACTTGCTTAATGCGATGACTTCTAATGCTTTTCCTTTTCCGTTGCAGAGAGGTGGATTTGGTCGTGGACGTGGTCAGCCTCCTCAGTAGAACGTCCTGCTCATGTTTTGTGTATAATAAAATAGGTGAAAATGCCACCTGGGTTGCCTCACTGTGTTATTAAAGTGCATAAATCTAGAACTCATGCAGCCGAGAGGTGGCTCAACTGTTCAGCATGGGTAACAACAGCAGTGGGATAACTAGGGATTAGAAAGGAGCTTATGAGAAGGAAATTTGTAGTTTCTTGGTTACTGTCCTGGGGTTTCCTACTGTGCAGAGGTGATTCTTAGGGAGGAATGAGAATTGGTTCACAGAGGAACATGGTAATTCCTAGTCATTCCCAGAAATGCAGTAAAGCTGGAGGAGAAGCTCTTCTGCTCTGTAGACAGAAAATTCAGCAAGTTCAGCTGTGTTGGCCCTTGGCCCTCGGTGAGTCGGACACCACCAGTACAGACAGGTGAGCATTTCCGTGATCCCAGTTAGGAAATCACTGGGATAATTAAATTAACCATGGAGCGTGTGTGACAGCAGCTGGAGCTGAGCAGAGCTGGGATAGGGAGCAGAACTCGGGTTCCCCTGCAGTGTCTGACCAGCAGATGTCACCCGCCAACTAATAACGGGATGATGTTTCGACAGGGAAATGGTGTCTTCAGAGCAGCCTTCATATCACAGCAGAGCTAGTCTGAGAAAAGGAGTTAATTCCTGTCCTAGTTTGGGGTGAGGGAAATGGTGAGATGAGGGTAGTTATTTTACTTCTGAAGGAGCTGGTGCTGCAGGAAGAGACCAAGGTTTTCACATCTTTAATTGATCCATCGCCTCTGTAGGCTGTGATTTGATTAAGCCTTGTCGACTGCTCTGCTGAATCCCAAGGATTTATCCAAGATGCCCTTCCCAGCCTTGTTCTTAATGGGAATGTGCATTAAAGCAGCTCTTTTCTCAGCCTTGGATCTTGAGTTTCTGGGTTGTCTGCATCGACTGGAGCTTTTTGTTCAAGTTTCTGCTTATTTTATCCTATAGCGCAGCAGAAATGTTGACACTTGCTGCTATATATTTATAGTTGGGATTCTGTTTGGGAAGCAGTCAGGTGTTTAGCGAAACATTCAGCTTCATGTGGAATTAAGCAGCTATTTCAAATCCCTTGGAGTACCCAAATGACCGTCTGAGGTGGCAGATGCTTTCTTCTACAAGAACGTTTGATTCCTTAAGGGGAACATGCAGATGAGCAATAAAAATTGTTTTTGTTTTAGGGTGAGCACCAGTCTCTGCTCTTGGTCAGGGAAGTATTGCCCCAACGTGTTTAATCTCATCCTGGTCTCCTAACCCATCCGTCCAGGCTGTGATGGGAGCTCTGTGTGTGCAGTAGGGAATGGAACCCACCCTCCTCCTTGAAACTTTTCAGCATTCAGGTGCCTGAGCTGTAGGATGAGGTGGGAAGCAGCTGCTCCAGTGTCTCTCTTCTGGATGGTACCTGCCCTGGGTGCTCCCTGGATCCCCACACCTGGCAAAGAACTTTCTACTGGTGAACAGGCTCAGAAGATCTCAACTCCTAGAGGTGTTCCAGGCCAGGCTGGATGGGGCTTGGAGCAACCTGATCCAGTGGGAGGTGTTCGGAACTGAATGTCCCTTCCAACTCAAACTTCTGTGATTCTACATTGAGGGCTTCTTGGCTCACCCTCTATTTTCTGCTGTATCCAGCTGTGGCATGAAGACCAGGCTGTGGAAGCCGAACCAGCGCTGTGCAAATGCTTCTTAGAGAAGCCTTCAACCCTTTCCTAGGGTTTTCCTCCTGGAGGAGCACACCAAATCTCAGCTGAGGTGTCTGATGACACCCCTCTACCTGCAGCTGCTGTGGGAACAAGCCAAGCCGTGCAGGCAGGTGCCTTTGTGGTGGGGTGACACTGATGATGGCTGCAGTTTAGGGGCTTACATGGTGAACCTGTAGGAGCAAGGAGCGTCTGCACTGGGGCTGCAGCCCTTGTAACCCCCCCTGTGGGTTAGCTCCACGCTGATGCCTGCTGACCTGAGCCCCCATGGCTTGCAGAAACCCTCTTTCTGGGATGCAGCACAACCATCTGCCCCTCTCCTCCATCCCACCTTGGGGTGCAGAGAGCCCCTCAACACTCTGGGGTGCAGGCACAACCTCTCCCCGCCCTTCCTGGGATGCAGGGGATCCCTCTTCCTACCTCGGCGTGCACAGGTACCCCTGCTTCACCTCCTCCTAGGGTTGCACGGACCCCCTCCTCCAATCTTTCTCCCCTCCCCAGGATACAATGGGCCCCCTAAGACCCCTCGCTCCGCTATTGGCGTAAGCCGCCCGCCCCGCCTTACGCAAGATAGGCATTCTTCCCTCGCCGCCCTTTACGCTCTTTGCGTAGCGCCGCTGTCAAAGCAGAGCCGCCATGCTCGTGGCGGGCAGCCTCTGCCCCCCACCTGCGCATTTTGCGTAACTGCCAGGCGCCCCCAGCACGCTTACGAACCGCTGCCCTATTCTCGAAGGCGAGCTGCGCCGCCGGCGCGAAGGCCTCGCGGCGGGGCGGAGGCGTGGTGGCGCTGTTCGCGCGGGCGGCGCGGAGG
>JAUMJK010000054.1:1200000-1542836 GCA_033558105.1 Coccyzus lansbergi | reverse complement strand
GAGGGAGGGAGATATTGTTAAGAGGGTTTTTCAGGCAGTGTAAGAGTGAGGAGCAGGGTAGAGATGTGAGATCACTTCAGTGAGCTGATCGAAAGGTGTACACTCAAAGCCCTTTTGCACAATAGAGAATCTACAGGGGAGAAAACTTTCAAATATTCCAACAGCAAAGAGGTGATGCCACAAGGCACGCATCTGTCAGAAACCACATTCCCCTGATACTCCTGCTCCTTACTTAAGAACACTTCAGGGAAACAAGGCATGTTTAACAGTGGAAAAACAGGAGGGAAGAGCTGCAATAGTACTGTTTTCTTCCAAGTGAAGAAAGGAAGTAAAGTTTCAGTAAAAGAAAGATGTGCACCCAGATCCTTTGTTTCAGATCACAGCAGGACCTCAGAGTGGTAAACTGAGGTCCTGGGAACACATTTTTGCGACGCAGGATCCCCCTCACTCAAGAGCCTTACAACAGGAATGTCTGAGAGAACTGGGATTGTTTATCCTGGAAAAGAGGAGGCTGAAGGGAGACTTTATTGCTCTCTACAACCTCTTAGGGAGGTTATTCTGCCCCTATACTCGGCACTGGTGAGACCACACCTTAAATCCTGTGTTCAGTTCTGGGCCACTCACCACAAGAAGGATGTTGAGGCTCTGGAGCAGGTCCAGAGAAGAGCAATGAAATAGGTGAAGGGGCTGGAGAACAAGTCCTATGAGGGACGGCTGAGAGAGCTGGGGTTGTTCAGTCTGGAGAAGAGGAGGCTGAGAGGAGACCTTATTGCTCTCTACAATTACCTGAAAGGAGGTTGCAGAGAGCAGGGAGGTGCCCTCTTACCCCACGTGACAGAGGACAGGAGGGAAAGGCCTCAAGCTCTGCCAGAGGCGTTTCGGGCTGGATATCAGAAATAATTTTTTTAGGGAAAGGTTCATTGGGCACTGGAACAGGCTGCCCAGGGAGGTGGTTGAGTCACCATCCCTGGAGATATTTAAAAGACAGGTAGACAAGGTGCTCAAGGACATGGTTTAGGGGCAGATAGGAATGGTTGGACTCAGTGATCCAAGAGGTCTTTTCCAACCTGGTGATTCTATGATTCTAACTGCCTGAAATGAGTTTCTATAGAGGTGGATGTTGTTCTCTTCTCCCAAATGACAGGACAAGGGGAATGGCATCAAGCTGCACCAGAGGTGGTTTAAATTGGACATTAGGAAAAAAAACGTTCCTGAAAAAGCACTGAGGCACTGGCAGAGGCTGTCTAGGCAGATGGTGGAGTCACCACTGGAGGTGTTTAAAAGACATGTAGACGAAGTGCTCAGGGATGTGGTTTAGCAGTGGGCAGAGATGGTTGGACTCGATGATCCCGAGGTTCCTTTCCCATCAAGCGGTTCTATGACTGTATTACTCATTACTCTCTACAAGTACCTGAAAGGAGGTTGTAGAGATGAGGGAGCTGGCCTCTTCTCCCAAGTGACAGGGGACAGGACGAGAGGGAATGGCCTCAAGCTCCACCAGGGGAGATTTAGGCTGGAGGAGGAGGTTTTTCACACAGAGGGTCATTGGGCATTGGAATTGGCTACCCAGGGAGGTGGTTGAGTCACCTTCCCTGGAGGTGTTTAAGGCACGGGTGGATGAGGTCTTGAGGGACTTGGTTTAGTGTTAGATAGGAATGGTTGGACTAGAAGATCCGATGGGTCCCTTCCAACCTGGTTGTTCTGTGATTCTGTGATTCTGTGATTCTGTATTCTGTAACTAAGGCGGGAGCAGGCTTGGGAGTCAAGGCGTGGCCAAGGACCCGCCGAGCCGCCACGCACAGGGAGGAGAAATGCCTCTCCCTCCTCCTGCACGCGGGGTCCCCGCCACGTACTCAGCGCTGGGGCGGGGAGACGCTCCCCCGACGCCGGCAGCAGCCACTTGGTATCTCCCAACACTCCCCCCTCTTTTCCCGGACATGGTTTCACCCTCGGGTGGGGCGGAGCGTTTCGGGGGGTGGAGCGAGAAGCGCCCCGCCCCTCTATTTACATATTTATGAGGCGATGCGGGCGGTGCCGGCCGCAGGGGGCGTGGTCTGCGCGCTGGCCCCGCCCCCGACGGTGCCTACGGCCGGGGCGTGGCCGCGCGGCGCGCTGTCGTCTCGGGCGGCGCGGGCGCCCATTGGCCCGGCGCGCGTGTGCGCGGTGACGCGCGCCGCGGCGGTGCGGGTCCCGATTGCTGCAGCCGCTTGTCAGTGTGACGAAGATTGGCACCCAAGGTAAGCGCTGTCACTCAAACCCCGCTCCCAGCCAGCCAAGCCGAGCCAGCCATCCATCACGGCGCGCCCGCCGCCGCCGCCGTCGGGCCCAGCCGCACCAACGAGGCGGAGGGGGGGCGGGGGGGATGGGAGAGGATGGCTTGTGGGCGAAGCGGAGGGGGGGGAAGCCCTGCAGGCGGAACAGCGCGCGGATGGCGGGGGTTGCGGGGGGGGGGGGGAGCGGCCGCGCTCGGTCAGACCCGGGGTGGGGGAGTAGGGGCGGTGGCGCGCGGGGAGGGGAGGGGGAGGTGGGGGGGGGCAGAAGCGAGGAAGCTTCTGGAACAGCCGCGCTCTGTGTGTCTGTGTGTGTGTGTGTGTGTCTCTCTCTCTGTTTAACCGTTGCCGCGCGCGCGTGGGGGCGCGCCGGCGGGAGGGCGCGCGCGCGCGCGCCCGCGCTCAGGGAAAGAGGGAGAGAGAAAGAAGGGGGTAGCCGGCGGTGCTCGGCGCCGCACGGAGGGGGACGCGGCGGTGGAGGGGAGGGAAGAGGAGGAGGAGGAGGAGAGACGGAGAGGGGGGCGACGGGAGGGGCCGGGAAGGCGACGTGACGCTTAAAGGGCCCGCGCCGCCTTGGGCAGGCGGGAGGAGCAGGAGAGGCTGCCAGGGCCAAGCAGGGAGGGGGACGCCTGACCTCTTCCCTCGGCGGGATCCGCTGCACCTGCCTCTCCTCCACAGCTGCCCCGGCCCGGAGGGGGCGTAGGGGGCATGTGTCATCACCCCCTCTCCTCAAGGATAAGGGGACATTTTCCCTTTCCACGTTCTCCCTGTCGCTGCGCTTCCCCCCATCCCCTACTCCCCTTGTGTTCATAGAAAGCGGTTCTCTTTGCGGCTGGCACCCGGGGCGGTGTGCGCCGGCTCCTGGCCTGGAGGTGGATTCTTCCTCCTCGTTACTCCCTCATTTATTTATTTTTGGTTGGGCCTCTTGTCTCTCGGCTCGGTTGCCACTAAAGAGGCTTCCTGACACCCTAGAACAAGGTTTCCCGAGTGTTTACGCAGCCGCAATTAGGAGTTGAAACTTGGCGTTGCCCAAGGGCCACGCTTACCAAGTGTGTAAACAATAATAAATCCAGTGCTGCTTTTACCCTGAAATATTACCTCAACTAACCACGTGTCCCGGGTCTCCATGGGGTAGTCGATAGTTTTCCCTCGTTCCCACAGCGCCAGCTGTACATCTTGGAGTTGATGTTAAAAATATATGTAGTTAACACATTTGCATGATGCTTATTTGTTTAGCTTATTGCCATCTTTTTAGTATTTTTTAAGATGTTTTTCAGTGTACCTAAATGGGAACATATAATCTAAATTTAGAGTTACAGTAACAATATTTTTTTTTAATCTGCTGCTGCAGTTTGTGACCCCTTTTGGTCAGTTATGTCTACATGATTTACTAGTAAGATTTTGGAGAATGAGACACCAGGCTTGGAACAATAGCCTCATAAGTGAATTTTTATGCTATATGATGAGTTACTATTTTTTTGTTGTTGTTGGTTTTTTTGTCCTGTTGCTGTTAGGAGCTATCCTGACAAAATTCATTTTTGTCCTTGTCCCCGTTTGGAATATGGTGTGTGCATTCCATTAAACAGGTGACTGAAACAGGGAGCATGGATGGTACATTCTGGTCTGGATATTGGAAAATAGTTGGGTTAGCACTGTGTGGAGGGTAGCAAGAGGGTGTAGATAATCTTCAGTGTATGCTAAATGTCTCATCTAATTGAATTTTTTTAAAAACTAAAGAATTATTTCTTAGTCTTTATAAAAGCACATGCATATAGTTAGCTTATAATTTTATTCTAGAGCATGCTCTGCACAAAGTTGCACCAGTGTAGGTTGTTTCATTAGGGGAACTGCAAGAACTATAGCTTAAGAAATGTATCTGCTATTCCCTGTACTGTGACCACACTTTGGGGTTGTTCCCTCTTCTCTGTCGGATATGAACTGTTTACAGCCTGCTTACGCTATGGGTTTATATCTCTTTATACGTGTCATTAAAGTGATGTAGCTTCTGCAGCTGTGTGAGTGCTAGGGTCATGTTTAAGAATGAGTCCTAGTTAGTCCCCATTAGAACGAATTGTTGTGATGGTATGAGAAATCCTCCTGTGTATTTCCAGGTCTTGTCATCACTAGAGTATCAAGCAACAGCAAATGCATTTTAAGTGCTTTTTCTAAATAGCTCTGTAAAATAAAATTGTAGATTTATCCTTTTCTGTGTCTGTGTGTAGCTATTTATAATCATTGTGTTCAAGTTTTCAAAAACTTGAGAGGAAAACCACCAAAATATTTCACATCTACTCAGTCTGAAGAAATGGTCTGATGCTTTTTGGTATGTAATTTTTTAAAATCTGCCCGAAATAAGTAATTCTAGTGGTTTGTGGGTTTGGAGGTTTTTTTTTGATGTATGTTCTATTTTCAGTTTATTAATGAAATGCATGGTGTGTTTTTACTGTTGACTATTAACACTTTAATCATAACTCAACAGGAAAATACATAAAGTATCCACAGAAAAACTTCAGTGTAGTTTTCACTGTTTTTTAATAACACAAGCTTCAGTTAAGTGGCGAAAGGCATAACTCCATCCACTTCATTCACAGGATAAAGATAAATAGTGTAGGAGCTATTGCACTGCACTGAGGCTTGGAAGATGCTGTTCATTCTCATGATCTCCTGAGTGATTTTGAGGCATGTATTTTTTTTTCTAATCTGCGTCTGTGTATCCTCTACATAAACCGACCAATAATACCTGTCTCATCTCTGAAGCGGGTTATCTTATCCTCTAGTTAAAAGTGCTTCACTGGACTGAAGTTTATCTTGTTACTGTTTCCTCTGTGCTAATAGGAAGGTAGCACATGAGAATTCTTGAAGTTTTGTGTATGTTGTTGTTACAGTTGGTTGAGGTTTATCTTCTATTTGGAAATTTCATTTCAATGTGTAAAACATTAGTCTAAATTAAGTAGCTTATAGCCTTGATTTGTGCCCTTTCTTAATCTAGGTACAATTTTAAAGATTCAGGTTATCTTTTGAATATAAAAATAACATTTTTAAAACTAAGTCCTTGCAGTGTTCTACTGAAAGGAATGTAGAGTGAATGAAATGTGTTTTTCCTAAATACTTGAGTCTTACAAAGTAGATACGCCTTCTAGAAGCCGTACTTTCTTTTTCAGAATTCTGCTTTCTGTTATTTTTTTCATACTTTTCCCTATACTGTAAATTCGGTACTGTAATAAAGTCATAATAATTCTGATTGCTACCACAGCGAGTTTAGAAGTGTTTAGGAACAATTCCATTTCCTGGAAATGAATAACTCTTTTGCTTTTATTAAACCCCTTGCTAATGAACAACGGTGGATGATCCACAGAACCACTGCTGTGATAGTGGAACTGCTTGTTCTAATGGCTCTGTTAATGTCCCGAATGAAGAGAGGTATAGTCCAAATAGTATTTCAGAGTATTATGTGATGGTCTAGGAGGCAAATATTACCTCTGCAAAGCTGGCACATGTGTGAAAGCTTACAACAAAGCAGATTAATGTTTTTATTTTGGTGTAAGTACGATTGAGTTATTTCTTGTGTGAAATTTAAAATTCCACAAACATAATTTCCTTCTTGCAGCAGCTGGTTGCTTCAGTATCACCTGTTAAGAGTCTGTAGGTTTACAGATGTTCTGGGGCAGAGGGGAATATTTTACCACAGTTCAACGCCGTACAAAATGTAAAACAACTTCTTGCTTTTCTAAACAAGAGGATTCCAGGAGCAAGGAAAAAAGTTGCTGGTAGTTCTTTCCTTTGCTTACTTGATGCCAGATGTTACCAAAGCATTTCACCCAGACCATTGTGGCTCTCCCCAAGATAACTGAATGCTGAAATACTTGTGTTTGTTAGCAGGTTCTTCACTTTGTTCAGTAAGGTTGCTTCATGTCATAACTGTAGAACTTATATATCACGCAATGGAACTGGCGTGGAGTAGAAAATAATGACACCAAGAATCTGGAAATACCAATCTTTGCAGATAATGTAGTACAGGCATGCTTTGGTTAAGTTGATAGAGGGCAGTAAGTTTGTTCCCCTGGCAGTAGTGTAATGCTGTGAGATCATGAATATTCCTGAAGGACAAAAATGAAGTTGTACTGGAAGTGGAAAGAAAACTTGAGTCTGCTTGTCATCGCATGCTTCCTTGTCATCATTCATATGAAAATGCTTGTTTGTTTTTAATACAGCAACTACTCCAGGCTATGTTCTTCTCATTTTTTTTCTGCATATGTGTATAAAAGAGCTACTTGCTGTTAAACAGCAGGGCCATTTAAGTACTTAGACAGTCAAAAGGTGATTTTTGAAAATGAGAGCTAACTGGTTATGATAATCATATATTGTCCCTGAGCCTGCTGCACCTGTGGGTCTGTAACAGTCATCTTCAGCAACTGACAATCAATTTAGGCAGTAAAATAGAATATAGAAGCTTACTATTGGTATGCTGAAAGAGGGATCCGTTTTTTCTTTTTTAAAAAAAAAATTAGTAATTTCAATTGATGTTATTTGTGAGCTTTTGGAATTGCCCATGTTTTTTTCTTGAGGACAGAGGAGGCTAGGAAATGTGGCTATAATTCACATCCTGCTTAGCTTTTTTTGAAACTACATGGCAAACAAAACAAAGGCAAAAGGATATTATAATGCTTATTACTGAAAATGAAGTCCAAGTCTTTTATATTCAGAGGAAACAGGCGATCGTGAAACAGAAATTGGAGTGTTACACATGTTTAACATGCCTAGAGAATATGAGAACGGAAATGTGTGTGCTGTGTTTTATAACTGAAGAACCTTCAGGTCAGTTGATGATCACTTGATTTATATGTGTTCTATCCTATTTGTGTGTGTTCTAAGCCCTGATAGTAGCAATGCCAGGGGGTAAGGTTACCTGTTTGGTTTTTTAATTTTATTTTTAGATGTTGTTTTCAGTAGCTTACTTCTTAGTCATGCTGAAATTTGCCATGATGAGTATATTTGAACAGGACTATTCCAGAAACTCTCAGCTAAATGTCTCAGCATATTGAAAATTATGTTAAGAGAAAGTAAATATGTTAATTTGGGGGTGAGGGCAGGGGAGATGCTTGCTTAGTTTATTTAAGAAGATATCAGTGCTTCAGTTCTGGAATTTAGCGTTACAGAGGAGAGAGGGGAAAAGAGTGTAAAAATATCATACAGATCATATGGCTGTTCCTCTGGAAACTTCAGTTCATAAGCTCTTGAAAAATTAGTTCATACTTATTTCTCAGCAAATATCTATTAACTAAACTATTTGCATATTTCATGTAACATAAGTATCTTCCTGTCTGTTGGTCCTTGCATGTCACCTGACTGTGCAGTCTTCATCTGGACCAAGTAGTTAAGCATGATGCATCCTACAGCAGTAGGTGATGGGTAAGTTTAATCCTAAATAGTCTTTATATGTGCTGCTTCTTCAGCCCCAGGATGTGAGGTAGCAGTTGTACTTGTGGAGAAATGCAGACTAGTATTTGGCAAGGGTGGGGGACAGAGATTGAAGGTTGGTGAACATGTAGTAGGCCCAGGAACCTGAAAAGGGTGGTAACTAGCAAAGTTCAAAATGGTCAGAAGTGGGGAAACAAGAGAGGGGCCAAGAGGTGAGTAAGTGGACAAGCTGTACAGTGGTATGGAAGGAAAAAAGGGGAATGGTAGTAGGAGGCTGAAGAGCAGAACATAGACAAAGTAACTGAACATGAGGAGCAATGACAGCAGGAACAGAAGAGGCTATAACGCAGCACATTTTCTTTGCAAGAACTAGTTGAAGTAGTTGCTTCTGGTTCACCATTGCTAAGGAATTGTGGATAAAGTGGAGCAGAAAATTAAGAATTTTTATTTAATCGCCGTTTCAAAAAGAAAGCAACAGTTCATTGTAGGACCTAAACTTGGTAGCAAAACAAAGTTATTTCTGTTCAACCAAACATTAGAGTCAAAAGAGGGAAGATTCTGGAAAACTTACTGACTGACTGGAACCAGATTTGACAGAAAATTGCAGGACCAGGATTATGTGTCACCGTAGCTTATTCAGCTAGTCCAAGTTAATGCTTGGCTCGTTGACAGGCTCATTACTTATAAAATCAGAAAGGGCACACAAATTAAATAATTGACAATGAGGCATCTTGATCGAAGTTATTTAGTGACAAAAATGTGTAGAGGGGCTTTTTTGTATGCATTCAACAACTTAAGTCCATTTTAAATGCAGTTATTCGTTATAAAACTCTTCTTGATCCTTTAGCTGTAATTCATTAGCATTAGGAGTTCAGTCTTTCATAGAAAGAATCATTAGGGACTTAAGGTTTTATAACAAAAATACTGGGGGAAATGACATATGCTTGCTAACATTGTAAAGTGTTCAATAGCAATAAAGGCATATTGAGGCTGGTGGTTTTTCTATGTCTTCTTCATGAAACCACAAAGTATAAACACAAAGCAAAGTTAATTTCAGTCATAGTTTATTGGGTGCTAATACAAATCATGATTAAATTAGAATTTCCTGTTGCTTTGATTTAATTCACTTTGGAAGATACGGTAAAATTAATGTCTCCAAAAGCAAGAGATACACTACGTGCTTGTGTGGATATTCCAGAGGCTTCAGTGGCAAAGGAATGGAATTGTCTCACACATATGCAAACCTGTTGTTTCTCCATGTGGGGAATGCTGGGGAATTGTAGGGAGTTCTCTGTTGCTTTATTTTTTTTTTAAATGAAATTCTATTTGAAGAAGTAATTAAATACCATTAAGTAGGAAAGTTGTACCAGAATCGGTTCCAGCTGTGGCACTGCTCCAGTGTCCTCTGATATTCATAGGGTAGTCTCTCTAGAGCAGTGCCAGCACAATGGCAGCAGGGCAGATGTTGGCGCTATTGTCTTGATTTTTTGAAGGTGTAAAATGTTATCATGACAGCACATTTGACAAATATTGGGGGGTGGAGAGGAAATCCTTCTCTGTGCTGCAACAAGTAGATATGTATGAGGATTCGTTATGTGCTTGCTAGGATTCCCAAGCAGGAACTGTATATAGTCCTTCACTTTGTAGTGTTCAGAATACAGAAGGAAAACCCTAAAGGAATCTTCATTTACTCTGTGAATATTGGGGATGGATGAGGGAGTGATGGGGAATATTTTTGCTCCCTCATACCCTAATCTCTCTGGAGTCGTGCAGCAATTAAAGAAGGGAGCTAAAGAGGTTTCCTTTCTCTCAGGTTTTGCTTTCTTTTCTTCCCAAGATTTTTGTTTAGTCCTCTTAATTCCTTACTCTTACTTTATGGAGCTAATAAAGCAGGGTCACATTGCAGCATGAAATAGTTAGGAGAAACCAAGATACTGCAAGAAGTTTCTTGAATTAGAGGATTTTTCAATAGAAGAATGAGGTTTTTATTTCGCAGAAGTTTAGAAGAGCAATCTGAGGGTTTTTTTCTGCAACATCAAGAGCTACCTGGAGGCAGGACACATAGTATACTGAGGTGACATGATTTTATGTTGAGATTGGATAGGATTTCTCATCTTTGTCTTCATAATTTTTAAGAAGTACTATGGTAAATTGGTGATTACATAAACCATGAACATGACCAATGATTGTGCATGTTTCCCAAGAAATATGCTGGTGTAAACACAAAGGATTTATACACAATTGCACTCAAGTTCTTCAGAATACCCATATGCCCTTAATTCTGCTTTTGTTGTTGAATCTTGAGAGATTTATATTATCATAGAATCAGTAGGTTGGAAGAGACCCACTGGTTCATCAAGTCTAACCATTCCCACCAATCTCTAAACCATGCCCCTCAGTACCTCATCCACCCGCACCTTAAACACCTCCAGGGAAGGCAAGTCAACCACCTCCCTGGGCAGCCTGTTCCAGTGCCCAGTGACCCTTTCTGTGAAGAATTTTTTCTTTATGTCGAGCCTGAACCTCCCCTGGTGGAGCTTGAGGCCATTCCCTCTTGTCCTGTCCCCTGTCACTTGGGAGAAGAGGCCATCTCCCTCCTCTCCACAACCTCCTTTCAGGTAGCTGTAGAGAGCAATGAGGTCTCCTCTTGGCTTCCTCTTCTCCAGGCTGAACAACCCCAGCTCTCTCAGCTGCTCCTCATAAGGCCTGTTCTCCAGCCCCTTCACCAGCTTTGTTGCTCTGCTCTGGACTCACTCCAGGGCCTCAACATCCTTCTTGTGGTGAGGAGCCCAGAACTGAACACAGGATTTGAGGAGTGGCCTCATCAGTACCAAGTACAGAGGGAGAATGACCTCCCTTGAGGTGCTGATCACACCATTTCTGATACAAGCCAAGATTCCATTGGCCTTCTGGAACTGCTGGTTCATGTTCAGTCACTGTCAACCAGCAACCCCGGGTCTTTCTCCTTCAGGCAGCTTTCCAGCCTGGCTTTTCCTAGTCTATAGCACTGCATAGGGTTGTTGTGCCCCAAGTGCAGGACCCAGCATTTGGTCTTGTTGAGCGTCATACCATGTCAACTCCGTGCATTCTTAGTGTCTATTTTATCACAGTTATTGCATATGTAGTTTTAGCTTGTAAAGTGGCACAGGTTTTTTATCATACTTTTTTTCATAGTTGGTACCTGCAAATAGGACAATTTCCAGAATATCTTTAAAATAACAAAAGCGGAGTGTAGATGAAGAGTGAATAAGTGAAGAAACGCAGATCTTTTCATGTGGTAATTTGTTGTTTGGCATGCGCTGTGACATTGTGTGGTGATGCTTGGCAGACAGTCTGTGATACAAATACTTAGTATGACTTGTGAAGATTTGAAATGGGGCGATGGAAAAAGAGGGTGTTAGCATAATTAATGGGGCAACAAAGCAGTACATATAGTGTTTAGAGGTCTTGCTGAATAAAGTCAGTATTACACACTGTATGTGTTAAAAATCCTACCACAGAGAAATCTGATGACAGCTTGTAGTGTAGCATGTATTTCTGAAGAAATTTAACTTTAGTGGTGGATTTTAATTTATTTTTAATTTTCAGCTTCTTAAAGTATAATATAATGCGTATCTAGTTTTTTAATGTAATCTTGTGATCATTAAGATTAATATATACATAACTTCATTGCACCATCACCAAACAGTGAAGGGAAAAAAGTGACACAGAGTAAATATCATTTCAGTGCAGCACAGAATTGGTTTTGTGGCTTTTGGGGGCTTCTTTCCCAGGGACGTTGACAGCATTGCTGCTGTAAATTAACTGTTTAGCAAAATCTCTGTAGTGCAACTCCATGAGGCTGCTGTTATATTCCTGAACAGGAACATCATCTTTCTATAAGTATAAAATTCTAGATAATGACCTTGTGAGTATGTAAGATGGAGGAAGTAAAAGCCACCTTGCTGCTGAATGAGGAATACACTCTTATTGAGCACAGTTTTAATAAACTTGTAAGCATCAACTTCATATTGATTTGTTTGTTTTAATTTTACTGAATATCTCTTTGTTGTGAGATTGATGTAAGTAAATAAATACTGCAGCAAAGATATTGTAGATAAAATCCCTGTTGGCATATTGTCATATACACTCTATGTATTGCTTCATTATTAATATTTGAATCAATAAAAACATATATGTCTCCTGATCTTAATGTCTGCTAGTGTTTCTGTATGAGAGTGTATGCAGACATCTGTTTCTTACTAGCTGACGTGTAAAATGAAAGAATGACTGAGAAGAGGGTTTTATACCTGTATGAACAAGGTCATGTTTTAATTGTGGTTAAATCTTGAAGCGTGATACACTTTTTCAGTGACAAAGCAAGTTGCTGTTGATTTTGGTTACATAGTTCAGTATCTTCTTTGTCATGATAACATGACTTTAAAGCTTATCTCAAGAGGAGCAAAAGAAAAAAAAAACACATTGGCAATAACAAGTCCAAGTTTAGGTTCTGAAATGCCTTGGTTTTGGTCTCCGTCCTTTAATCGGTGCATCTCCTCTCTGTTCTTTCCTCTTCCAATGTGTACAAGAGGACATAACATGCAAACTTAGATCTCTCTTGTTTTCTTGTCTGTTTTAAGGTAGATTGTAGTCTTAATTGCTGTCGAGTATCTCTTGGAAGAAAGCAATATAACTGCAGTGTTCTCCAGCTCCTTCTCAGCCAAACATTTTCCTCTGTGGCATCTTTCAGCTGGGCCTGTATTTCCTCAGTATCTCTCTTTCTGAGCTCTATCTCATACACTGTCTGGAAAGTTGCTAATTTCCAGAGTTGCAGTTGAATGCTTTGCTGGCAAAGGCTACTTCTTCATATGCAGGAGGTTTATGACTGACCATATCTGGCAGCAGTGGCTCAATTGATTCTTGATTGCAGTTGTTTGGGTGAAGGGAGCAGGTTTTTCAGATTTGCAATGGTGAGGTAGTCCTTTATGTCTGAGCAGAGATGAGAGATGGATAATCCCTCTATCTGGTAGTGATCCACATTCAGAAGATGCTATGAGTAGTGTGAGAAGTCGTCTACTTGAAAATAGCCCAGTAAGTTGAGGTGGATGAATGTGAGTATCAAGATTATAACAGATAAATAGTGTGTGAAGAAGGGAATAAGAGGGCATATACTGTCTTGTGAGAACACAATTGAGAAGTTGCAAATATGAGAGAGACTCATTCTTTGGGGACACAGGTCTTTGACAGTTTAAGAGAAAGTGGTATTTACTTCTAATGTGTCATCTGCCCCTTGAGACTTCAAAACCAGGTGTATCAGTTTGGACTGAAACTCTTTCTAGCTCAGTATTTCATCTCCAACCAATGGCAGAAACTTGTCTTGCCTTATAACTCTGCAGAGCATCTTCCGGGCTGTTTAGAGCTACGTTTCATGAACCAGAGATGGCATCTATATTGAGTGGCCCTTAACACTTTGACTTTTTGTGACCTCATCTGTAAAACATTACTTGTACACTACACATGCATATATTTTGGTTCTCAAATCTGAATACCAGCATCATCTCACTTTGAAGAGTGTGTGAGTTGTTCTTATTGGAAAAACTGAGAACACAGGAATTTTGTGTGAGAAATGGAGATAATCTTACCCAGGATCTCAGCTCTGTGTTTTAGCCATCATAGAACTTCAGAAGGCCTTTGTGTAGCATCAGTGTCTGAAACTTCCCCTAAGATAGTTTTACAGGATTTTTTTTTTTTAATTCTTGTAAGCAATTTTTGTCTTCTAAATAAGTTTTCACAATCTTTGCTACATTGCTTTCACAATCATTAGTACTTTTAAAAAAATAATTTTAATGTATCAAACAGGTTCTCTTAAATATAAGTTATTTTGTGTGGCAATTTTTGAAAGCTTTTTAAAGCTGCTGAAAAATCCTGTAGCAGAACCTGTCTTTACAGAACATTTGATCCTAACAATGGCTCACTCCTTCCCGTATTCTGTTAGCTTTTATCATGTGTTAGATTACTTGATCATGGCCATCATTAGAATACATTCCATGGTAAAATCAAAGCATGATTTTAAAAGAGACGTAAATTTAAAAAATAATAATAATAAAAAAGGCTTTCAGCTTTCTTGATCTCATGCTTAATCTTTACAACATGGAGTTATTCCTATTTGTATTTCATAGTTTTATTTTTGGGCTATGTCTTGTCTAGTCTGTGCAAGCAGATGCTGAGCCAGAGAAGAAAATATGAAGACTGAACAGCAAGTGAGTAAGCTGGCCAAATGTAGGCTTCTGTTAGAAGTGTCAGCAAAGATGAAGATAAAAATGGAAAATGAAGGGAATAAGATGAGGAAAAGTTCAACTGATAGCATGGGATAGCATAGCAGGTGTATTAGAGAGTATTAAAAATGAAAAACAAAACCCCTGTCAGTTTATTTAAACTTAGAGAGGGATCTACATAATAAATCAAAATATTTTCTTCAATTCAGTCTTGAAGTGTGTTCTGTGTTCTCTCCTGAATGTGTCTCTGTTGGTTTTTAGGTTTCTGTCCTTCACATTGTGCATCATCTGGATCACTCTACTGGAACAAGATAATGTTGTCTTCAACCCATTGAAGGAAAGAGGTGAGCAGTTTTCTTATGGCCAGTGTTTTATCTCCTTTAGAAAGCAGTGTGTCCTGTAATCGAACATCATTTTTTATTTTAATGAAAAGTGGAGCCAGTTCTAGGTACTTCTCATGTGTTAAGCAGGCTTGCTGTTTTGTTTTTTCTTTATTCTTAGCTTCGTGAAGATAAGGATCTTATAGAGCAAATGTCAGGACTAAAGTTAAGTAAGAATGCACAAATAGCCATACTAAAATCTACCAGATGTCCATTTCTCTCTGAAGGACTTCAAAGAACATGTAAAGGGGAAAATTAGAAGGAAAAGATCACTTCTTAACAAATCTACTGGGTAGTTTCTTCACAACAAGTGACAGTTCTGGTTAGTTTATACCTTGAGGCATAACTATTTATATCTCTTACAAACATCTGTTGTGGTTTGTATATGTTAAAAATGATATTACTGAACTCTGTCAGCTAACTTACACCTTATGTTGACATTACTGGGTGGTCCCTTTACTCTTAATTCTGAACAATTAAGTAGAGCAAGTGAGGAGTGATGTGTGTTAAGTGATCGCTTTGTGTACATGTTTTAGCTCACCTTTAATGACTGCTTAGATACTCCTTAACTTGCACAAAGTATTCACATTTCTAATTATCCCTCTTAATTTAGCTTCCTCTCTATGTTTTACCTCCATACTTATTTTTATTAAAGGCTCGATATTTTTTTTTCCTTTTAATTGGTTTTGCAGAACACAATGCTGTTATAAATTCCCTTTCGCAGCAGAATCAATGGAGTTTCTGATTACAGTTCATGCATCAACTTCCAGTTTACATGACCTTAAACATTTCCTTGGGTTTCCCTCACATTATTTTCAAAATAAATAGAATGAGAGTTAATTCTGTTCTCCAAGAAGTAGACTGACTGATTCTCTCAGCCTCGGGCTATGTTGTTTTATTTGTAACTCTTGAATATAACACAAACTCATATTTTTACTTCTACTCATTATTTCTTTAACAAAGTATAATTGGCTTTTTTTAAAGCTAAGTTGCCTAGAAGTCATGTGTTCTTAGGCTCACTTCAGATACCTTAGGCAGTAGTATTTGGTGTAGCTGTGCTGGTTAAAGATGGTCCTGCTGTGTGTTGATAATCACCACGCATGAGCCAGAAATTACCACACTAATAGGTCAGCCAAGAGCAAGGGTTGTATGAGTCCAGAGCAATGTGCCTGAGACAAAGTCAGCTGTTTTACATCATAGCCACCTTTAACAGTGGGTTGAACTAGCCTAGCTGACTATGTAAAAAGGATCAGAAATCATTCATGTGTTCTGTGAGCTCAGTGGTAGAGCTGTGGAAGTAATTAGCTCTGGCAGGGTGGCAGATATAAACATCTGGGAGCGAAACCAGCTTCATTTAGTGTCATTGTTTGCAGAACGAACATCTGCTTAGGCTGTGTAACTACTAACTAGAACTGAGTGCTCTATCCTAAATTAGGTTATAAAAGCCAAATGTGTAAATACCTTTTCAGTTATTTTTCTTAAAGTTTAACTTACTTTGTTTCTTCCCACTACTGAGTAATGAGGAGATGTTTCTCTTTAGTGAAACAAAGTAATTTCTCAGTTAATTGCCTCAATTTAAGTATGTGATTAGCTCAATTTGTTCTTCTTGATTTGCAGTAGTTGTCTTCACTAAATCTCATCAGTTGCTATCTTGCCTAATAGCTTAATCTTCTTCTACTGTAATTATAAGTCAGAGGGGAAGCTCTTACGGGAAATAAAGGGTATACCCACATAGCATTCTTTCCAGCAATCCCCTGGGAGAAAATAAGGAAAAAATCCTTCTTGATAAAATAATCTATGGATCTAGCTCAAAGCTTGCTTCCTTTGTGTGGCCTGGGAGGTTTCCGTATGTGAAATGTCTCTTTCTTATGGAAATCTGGGAGGAAGAATCTGTCCAGTTTGTCTGATTCTCCAGAAATTCTTGCCATTTCCTATTGTCTTTGCAAGCTTTCATGTGTTATCTTTGTTGTTTCCTTCTCCATGTTGTTCTTTGTGTCACTACTATAATCTCGCATCCTTGTTAACTTTTAAGACGTTATTCCTCTTCTATGACTATTTTTTACCTGCTAATTTTCCTCATTTCCAAGAACTTCCTCATTTCCCACAGCTAAACAATTTCTCTAACAATCTTTTGTGAGGAACTTCTTCAGATTCTAAACTAATCCTTAACTAGTGCTTACTCTTTCTTTGTTGATCTGTTCATGCATTTGTTTTGACTCTAGTCTGGTTTGTGCTTTAGATATCACAGTCAGAAATGAAATGTGTGCATTTTGAGCAGGAAGAATGTGTCCTCTTAAAGTATTTCGAAACATATCTCACTTTACTATTTTGGCAAATGCTGATTTAAGTTTTAAATTAAGTATTTTAAGTATTAAGTGATTCATAACCGTAAAAAATTTTAAATCTGAAATGCTTCTATCAGTGAGTGTGTTTATGTTGCTCCCTCTTTTATTTTGGTAGGGTAATCAGTAATATTTTTTGAGTTTTAAAGAGGTGTTCTATTGAGATAGGTAGACAAACCATTAGACAAGCTATTAGAAAAACTCTAAACCAAGTCTTTATTTTTCTCCTCTGTAAATTGTATTCTTAAAAAACCCCATACTTTAGTACAGGAGTTCCCAATCTGTAGCATACTTTTCAGCTAGTATTCCACAAGCTACTTAAGACGTATGGGCATGTTGTCTACAAATAGAAACTTGTTCAACTTTGTAAGCATGTGACCCAATGCCAGAACTGAGATCTGTTCTGTCTGCTCGTATTTGTGCTTCCCAAGATGCTTTTGAGTGTGTAAAATGGCATACACTCTCAGCTCCATTTAAGCATGATTGAGTGGAAGTCAAGAACCTCATTTGTAAAGGAAGTCATGCTCATATCATCCTGGTGAACTCTGATAAAATTGCAGTCACACTTGGGAATTGCACTTTGAGTAGAACTGATGCAAAGTAAGGCTTGAGAATTGTCCTGAGCAGTTAGGTTTGTCGCTGTGCCTGAAACTCAGTTAACAAAGAAAGGAATCTAGAAATTTGTTCTCTGTACTCAAAATGAAACATTTTCTCAAAACCATTATAAACTGTAGCAGAAAATATTCAGAAATGTAAAAATTGCTCTTCAAAATGGTCATACACTCTAACAGTATGCAGTGGTGAAGGAAAGGTTTTAAAATAGTTGAAAGTTTTGTAGTGATTACAAGGAAAAGAGATTTTGTTTCCATTTTAAATTGATGAAAATGCTAAAACTTAGTTCTTCGATAGTGACATAAGGGGAAGAGAG
This sequence comes from Coccyzus lansbergi, assembly GCA_033558105.1. Lineage (NCBI taxonomy): Eukaryota > Metazoa > Chordata > Aves > Cuculiformes > Coccyzidae > Coccyzus > Coccyzus lansbergi. The sequence continues at coordinate 1,525,244 of JAUMJK010000054.1, read as the reverse complement.
CAGAAAACCTCGGTTAGTACCTGGATGTATTCTTTTTGAAGACATGAGCTCTGTCTTTTTTAATATGAATATTTTTTTATAGTAGCTGAACATAAGGACTCCTACGTGTCATGGAAAATTGAGCTCTATGGTAGTATTTAATGGTTATAGCTCAATGAATTACGTGATTTCAGTTGTAATGGCTGCTAATCTGACAAGAAAATGACATGTAAATTAGTAATCTGATGGATAAACTATCTGGTGGCAATGCTATGCTGCTTATTTTTTTTAAATTAATGGATGTCTGACTTCAAAAAAAAATGTTTAACTCATCTGGCACCAAACTCCACCTCATAATTAAAGGGAAGAGCACACATAATTTTACTTGTGGTATGAATACTATTAAAATTAATAACTCCCAAAATATCATATGTATGTGAAAGTGACACTTATGAATTTCTAGAAACTAGATAATCACATGGACCCACTTGTTTAAAAGTTGTTAGATATTGTTCTGTTCTTTGCTGAGCCTTAAATGATTTGGGTGGTAGATTCCTTATGTCAGAAGTGATTTGAGCTTTGGTTTCTAAAAGTGGTTTCAGGGCTGAAATTCAGAAAATGGGTTTCTTTCTCATAAATAAATATTCCTTAACACTTCTTACATTTGATTTGTTCATGAGAGACTATTATTATTTCAGTTACAGTAATGCTTAATGTGTTGTTAGCCTTTTCAAAACACAGGAATATATATTTTCACTTATTTCCAGCATTCTGTATTTCTTTAAAAGGAATTGGTAAAGTAGTGTAAAAATAAATGCTAAAGTTTCCTTGAAGTTTGCGTATGTAAAAGAACCTCAACCCTTTAATAAGAGTCCTAGGTTAAAATATAAAATGATACATTGAACTTTTTGCCAGTGAAACTGGTTGCATTTTCCAAATTTTTTTTTTCTGACAAAGTGCATGTAACTGTCAAACTTCCAGATTTTTTTTGGGCAGAGATATGCATAAATCTTTATTAATATTTTTTTTTCCTTCTCTTACAACTAGATTCTACGTGGTCACTTTTGTAACTTAGATTTCTCTCTTTTTTTTTTTTTTAAAAGAATACTTGTTCATACTTATGATGATTTGACATAAGTAACATTTTATTAACCATGATGGCAACACAGACATTAAGTATAGACAACTATCAAGATGGACAACAGGTAAGTGTATTTTTTCTTTCTCTATGAACTAAACACTGTTAGTAATAAAAAAAAAAAAGTTGTCACTTTAATGCCTGCTTTGGCATCTGTTCTTGTTTCATAAACAAGATCTTTAAAGTGATAAACTACAATACTCAGATGCATATCAAAGCCTTAGGTAATTTTTGCTTGACACTGCTTAACTTCTGGAAGAGTCATTAGCTAAGAGGTTTTCTTCTGAACCTACCTAGATGGTTTGTGTACTGTAATGTTTCTTCTTTTAGGAAAGTCATAATATTTTGTATATATGATATTTTGGTATTCTTGGATGTTTGGAGTTGGAATACGTAGATTGTGTTTATGCAGCCATAGACTTGTTGGTCTTGAGCAAGTAGTTGTCTCGAATTATATGCTACTTTAACTACATTTATGTTGATGGCATTATGCTGCAGGCTGGAAACTGGTAAAATATTTCATTTTAATTAGGATATTGATTAGAGGTGCTAATTAGAAGGCTGGTCAGTAGCTTTACAATTTCTCATTTCTGTTAGCAAACGTCTGGAATAATGAAACATTCTCAGGAATATCTGATGTTTCTTTTTTTTACAGCAGGCTGTATATTGCAACAGTTTGAATTGCTAAATTAAAATGTTGTTTACTGGAGACAAGTCATGCCCTGGCATGTGCTCTGAAGACCCATTTTTACTTTACTATGTCAACCCTAAGCAATAAATTCAAGCACTTCTGTCAGCAGGTGGCAACAGTGGTGAACAGTCAGAAGAAAAACAACAACTTTTCCCATCTCTTATAAAAAGATGTTTATCTGAATGCATTCTGGAGTTATTGATTTTTGTGTTGTTTGCTTATTTTATTGCAATTCTAATTTCTCTGCTGTCCTCTACCTTACATCTTTTACTTTATTCCCCCCCTGCAAAAACATGCCATCCTGTGACACATCAGTGAAAATGGTATATATTTTTGTAAAGAATGAGTTAGGGGAGAGGATTCTCTTTCTGTTCTTCTGTTTGTTTGGGGTTGGTTTTTGTTTTGTTGTTTGCTTGGGGTTTTTTTTTTATTTTAAGCTCTTGGTGACCAAGATAGACAGGTAATTCAGGTGCCTGCTGCTTTCATTGTTTGGAAATGGTCCACAGAAAATTGCTGACAGTTTTACATGAACTATTTCCTCCTTCTCATGAGATAACTGAACATGCTCTTTCCCTTCATAATCTGCAGGTATATGGCTCAACATTTATAGTCACTTAAGTCATCCCCTTTTATTTTTCTCCTTCTTCTTGTCATTAGCTAAGAAATGTATCCATTAGTCACATAGGGGTTTTTGCAATGATTCTGGCTTTACAATCATCTATGCTTGCTGAGGAAGCTTTTTGCAAGGCAAGCTGCTCTCTTGGGTAGGATATAATGGCATTTTCTCAGTTTCTGATTTTACTAGGAGATGCCTTGGCCCTGACAGGTTATGAAGCATAAACCCTTTGGTTCTCCTGGACATGTTGGGAATAGTATAAACTCCTTTTGCTTATGTTGTGTGGAAGTCAATTAAATTCTATCAGTCAGGTTCTCTAGTAGTTTCTGGAGGTCAGCCTCTGTCTTGGAGGGTTCCTGTGAGTTGTACAATACATATGTCTCATGGGAAAAGAGGAAGGAAGATTACATTCTTCACAGTTCTTTTATAAAGGTGTGAATTCTGGCTGCTTGGTATTACCTAGAGCAGTGTCTGTCATCTACTTGAGATAAAACTTCTTAAGGTTAAAGTAGGGGGAAAAAAAACTGCAGTGATTTTGCATCATTGTACAGATGTTCTTAGTGCACTAAGGGGAGAAAACTAAGGAATTTGGGTTGCAGGGTGGAAACCATGACATTCAGAGATCGGATTCCTGTAATACCATTTAGTTTGAAAAACATTTATGTGGAGGTGATGGGAAAACCACTTTGGACACCTTCAAACTACCTCAAAGGGATAATCAACCACGTAGTGCAATCTAGGAGGTGCTGAGTAGAAGCTTTGGCTCTGTTGTGTTCTCCAGTAGTGACAGATTGTGTAGATGTGTTAAATAGGTTTGTAGAAACCATTACTGCAGTTTTCTCCAGTAGCTTGATATTCCTGAAATATTTTATTACTATATGTAAATTTAAGTGGTAAAGGTCAGAGGATGTTATGCTTCTGGTAACCGAAAGATTGGAAGGACACAGAACATTTCAGTTCAGTAAGAAAATGTCCATTTTGATGGCAAGAAAAGCTTAAGGGTCTGTTTTCTTCAGTATTTTCATATAAGTTATAGTAAGAAATAAGAAAGAAACTTAAGAATAGAAGCTTTCTTTACTGTTGTTTTCATCGTAAAGGTTTTTTATGCAAACATCTTTGTAAATTTTTTGATGCAATGTATTCTACCCAATTCTGAAAGTATCTCTTCAGAGACAGCATACTTTAACAATTTACTAATATCTGTCATTCCCATTTTAAAGCTGAGGGCTGAAATTTGAAGTGACCTTTAAGCTGCTCATCAAAAAGTGTCAAGGACTAAAAGAGGGGTTTTGTTCCTGCTACAGCTTTTTGAGTAACTGCCAAGTCATACCAACCTTCTGGCAATTTAGTAGCCCTTTACATTGCTATTTCCTTAGCAGACAGTAAACTTATTTTATGTCAAGCATACACTTTTACTTATAACTTACTCTTTTTCTGCAGATACCAGTAGTAACAGAGTTAAAAACTGAACAAGATCCCAACTGCTCTGAAACTGATGCAGAAGGGGTGAGTCCTGCCCCTGTAGAATCTCAGACTCCAATGGATGCAGACAAGCAGGCCATTTACAGGTAGTAATGGACTCGTGTTCTGTCTTTTGAAGGGTAAAGAATAAATAATTTTTTTTAAATTAATAAGTAGCTTAAAATCAGATGATCTCTTGGCTAACGGTCTCAGTAGATTGCAGGGAAAGAATGAGATCAAATTATCTTCACTGTCATTCTTCAGCCAAGAAAAAAGCCTCCCTTTATTACGGGATTCTTCAGTTTCACCATAGTTTTAAAGAAGATATAAGGGTGGCTGCCTTTAAAGGATAAGTGAAATGTAGCAAGTGACTTAGACTGTTGAACTATGGTCACTATTTGTTATACTGTAGTTTTTATCTTCACTGTGAACTTTTTTTTCTGTTGTTGTAGTTAGGTCAATCTTTATTCCCTTTTCTTTAGTGATAATATTTTGTCCAGTAATTAGCTCAAACTTAATTAAGTATTGATGCTTAAACACACTGATTTGAGATTTTTTTTTTTCCAGTTTTAAGTGCTGGGCTAAGCAATTTACTCAGTTTTGGTGAGGTTAAGTGTTTGTTCAATTCAAGTGCTTTAGAAAAATGTAATTATTACCAGTTTGCAGGTAAAACCAAAACAAAAGTACCAACAAAAAAACTGAAGCAGAAAGACCTGTCCACTCATTTACAGATTTGTGCTAACTAAATCATCGGCTCTGAGCTTAATCTCATAGGAGGCCTCTGAGTGCAGCCTAGATACTAATCTCAGTTCTGTAAAGTTGTTTGTGATGTATAAATAAGGTCCACATTGAAGAATAAATAAATTTTATCAGTTTTTTTGTCATAATTTAAGTCTGCATTTATCCTATTTGTAAATCCTAATCCTCATTTCTAATGCACTGTATTAATGTGTCTCTTGCTGCTCAATTACAGTGAATTAAGTAGCACACCATAGCTTTTAGGTTGTGATTGTTCTCTTTATTTACATATACATGTTTTACTGCTTTTCTTGCCTCTAGAGCATGTGATTAATCAAAATGAAAGAAAACTAAACCAGTTTTTCATCGTGTTTTCCTCTGCCTGGTGATGCTCTATGCAGTCTCTTCCAAGATGTGTCTTTCTGCTTCTTACATGAGTGTTACCTTATGGGAGATAGATACCTGTCTTTTTCAGTGGTGTACTTATAAGTAAAAATACTTATTAATATATTTTAACTTTTATTCCAGGCACCCATTATTTCCCTTGTTAGCACTATTATTTGAAAAATGTGAACAATCTACACAAGGCTCAGAAGGCACAACTTCTGCTAGTTTTGATGTAGATATTGAAAACTTTGTAAGGAAGCAGGAGAAAGAAGGAAAACCTTTTTTCTGTGAAGATCCAGAAACTGATAATTTGGTAAGCATAAGCTCCTGCTTTTATTTCTGAGACTATCATCACGTTTGCTTTTTCTTCATAATTTCTGATCTTAACAGGTGCTTACAGTTTCTCCTCATGTTTTCTTCCTACAAGACGTTCTTCTTTAGGTTAATGCTGAGATTTTTTAAAATTTTTTTCTGACCCCTTTTTTCCCCTCTTATCTGTAAAATTACAGTGAGCCCTCCACAGTTGTTTCCCATTCTAAACTGCCTTAGAGCAGTGTATTAGAAATGTCTGCTTGCCATGACCAGGTTAACTCTGCAAATCAGTTTTAATGTAAAGCATTTAACATATGTTTATCAAGAACATGTAATTGATGTAAGTTTTTTCTAACATTTTTTAAATCAAAGTTCATCTCATTAATGTGGGAGAAGAGCTGCAATAAGATGAGCTTAGATTTCCCCAGTCCCTTAATCTTCCTCATGATTCACAGTTCTAGTTAACATCTCTCTTGGTATGCTAGTTTCTAAGCTGTCTACTTGCCTTTGTCTCTTTAGAGTCCTGTTGCAACTACATTTTAATCATATTCAAGAGTGTTAGAATTATAAAGGTCAAGTGCTTTGTTTCATTTAAAACCTGTTACTGTAAGGGAAGTGTGTAATTAAAGAAGTCTTCATCCTTGAGTCTGCCTCATAGGAGAAGAGGCTACTTAAAATATGGCAGTTCACAAACAAAATTAAACTGATGGGAGGTTATAAACAACAGAAACAATAGTGATTTAAAACTGATATAGGAAGAATTATGTGAGCACATAATATCCTGTGTGGGAGGCTAAGGTCATGTACCTGGAGAAAGCTCTTAAAACTAAAACCTAAACAAGAAATAAATCTGAGATGCTTTTTAGAACTGGCAGGAGTGTTGCAGTGAACAACGTGTTAGGATGGGTTCATATTCTAGCAAAAAAAGGGTCAGTTTTGGTTGCATTTTTTTGCAAACAGCCTAGTCATTTTGGATAACTTTCTTTCCAAGCACTTTATAACCAAATTAGAGTACTCATGTTCTGAGAAGACAGTATTTAAATAGTGTCTTTGAAAATAATAGAGCCTTTGTGTATAATAAGGTCAGTATGTGAGTAAAGAAGGGAATAGACAGTATGTTCTAGAACAAGGCAAGGTTTTACAGCTCTAGCTACGAGAGATAAAAAGTCACCATCTTGGCTACTTGTTCAATCCTTTTAACCTTAGGTTACAATGCCCAGGCTTTAAACATATTAATACATTGCATCAACGATCTTTTTCTCTGTAAATATAAAGTTGTCTTAGATTAAATCTTCAAGGATGGATCAAGTTAACACAATTTAGTTTGCACTGACCCACCTACAAGAGTGCTTTGAAATAGGTTCTTTCACAGCTTTGGCTGTGGGGCTGTTTGTCTTACAGATGTTTTTATTTTAAGTTTGGAAACATTTTGAGGTTCAAACGAGGTTTTTGTTTTAGAAGATGACCCAAAGCAATGCCCTTCAGAATGACAGGAAAGCAGGTAAAGGAGGACATGCAATATGACATGTAATGATGCAATACACATTAAGTATTAGTGTAAGGATTCTCAGCTTATAAATTAAGGACCAAAGAACACAAATTGGCCACTTTGACCTAAGTTACAACTGAAACAGAATCAAACCCCTAAAATCTCAATATCTTAATCATAGCATCTTTGTGGGTAAATTCTGATGCAGCTCACCTGAGAACTGTCTAGCAATACAGATGAGGACTTAGTTTTCTAATTAGAAAGATACATTGACATACCTACCAAAACAATTCCATGAATAAACCCTGTAGAATGACTGTTTTCATTGTAGGAATTAGAATAAGAAAGAAGAAAAATAACAGCAAAGGGAAATAAATTATAATTATTTCCTGTAGTTACTGCCATAATGTGAGCAGCAGTCTTGTGGGGTGCTTTGCTTTTTTACTTATTTTTAATTTGAAATGTGATTGTTGTTGTATTACATTTATGAAATACTTGTAGCACAATGTAATAATCTAATGTCTGAATTTGTAAGCAGAAATAAGTGCTTCATAACATTTATAATGAGATGTTAAGAGTGTGGTTATTCCATTGGAGTTGCCAAAATCCTCAGAGACTGAGGGCCTCTGGTACCATCACTTTAGATCTTCCTTGAGTGGGAAAGCATTTGGGCAAATTCTGACACTGGGGAGGAAACATTATTGATGGGAAAGGATTTAAATATTTTAAAGAGATACTAGTTTCTGAGGAAGACTAAATCAGACTAAAAATAGCAGTTCATCACAAAAGCTAATTTTGCACACGTATAAAGTCTTGTGGGACCTTCAGTTGTTGAAAGAGTTGATTGCAAGCAGAATTCTTCAAATAACCAGTTTCAGGATCTTGTGATTTGATCCAGGTATCTGTAACATTGACTACCAAGAATGCATATAGTTTTGAATTGGTTCTTTATCTTTTTTGCTGTGTAATATGTTAGTGACAAAAAAACTATAAATGATACCTCTGGAGTGCCTCTTGCACACAGGTGTGAATTTGAAGACAGCAATGAAATTTTCTATGGCTGTTTCTTCAAAGACTTTTCAAATATACTTTCCTTCGATGCATGATTTAAATGAGAGTTAATTCTGTTCTGCACAAAGCAGATCTGCTTACTTGCTAAGCCTCAGGTTATTTTTTTCGTTTGTAGCTCTCCAGATACAATACAGATAATACTGTTTTGCCTTATCTCTGTAATCCCAATTTCTTTTCAGAAGCACATCTGAAATCTAATAGTTGGAATGCAGTAGTTCTGGCTCAGTGCATGAGGAAAAAGCAGTGGATGTGGTTTAACTTGACTAGTAAGGCTTTTGACATTGTCTCCTGTAATGTTGTCATAGACACACTGATAAAATATGGACTAGATAAACCAGCAGTGAGATGGGCTGAAAACTAGGTGAACAACTGGTCTCAAAGGATAGCGGTCAGCAGCGTGAAGACTAGTTGAGGGCAAGTCATTAGCAGCATACTCCAGGAACTGAACCAGCACCGTTTAACAACTTAATTAATGATGTGGATAATGGGACAGAGTGTACCCTTGACAAGTTTGCAGATGTTGCAAAACTGGGAGGAGTGACTGGTGTGCCACCATTCAGAGGTGATTGGTCACTTTTGGAGAAACAGGCTGACAGGAATCTTGTGGAGTTCAACAAAGCAAAATGCCAAGTCCTGTACCTAGAGAAGAATGATCCCATGTACCGGTACACTTGGGGATGGGGAGGGACATATGGACTATGGACGGGACAATTGGCTAGAAGGGAGCTTTGCAGAAAAGAACCTGACAGCCTGATGGACACCAAGCCAAAAATGAGAACGGCAATACATCCTTGTGGCAAAGAAACTCAACACAGACTGTGTTAGAAAGAGCATTGTCAGCAGATCAAGGGACTTGGTCCTTTACCTCTACTTGGCACTAGTAAGGTATCCAGGGTGCTGGGTACAGTTCTGCCCCCATCGCAAACTACTAGACACAGATATACTGGATTGAGTCCAGCAAAGGACCACAAAGATTACTGACAACTAGCACATCTCTTGCATGACAGCGAGCTCAGAGAGCTGAGACTGCAGCAGTGAAGGTCTGGGGTGATATACCAGCGTATCCAAATACCTAATGGGGGAATAAAGAACAAACTCTCTGTCTATTCTCAGTAGTGCTCAGTGAAAGAGCAAGAGGAAATGGACATTAATTAAAACACAGAAAGTTCCATTTCCAGAAGAAAATACATCTTTATGGTGAGGGTGATAGAGTACTGGAGCAGGTTGACTAGAGAGATTGTGGATTCTCCATCCTTGGGGACAGTCAGAACCGAACTGGACATGGTCCTGAGAAACTTGCCCTAGTTGACCTTTAAACCTCAACTATTCTCAAGATTTTCAGAGCCTTCAGAGGTTGGTTTCCAAAGATCCTGTATGCCTTGACCTGCTTCATGTGCTTTTGATTATGTGCAGTCTCTCAGGTTTAGCTTACTTTCATTGTAGGTGGATCCGCTGTATTCAAACAGCCCTTCCTGCTGATTGACCTATTTGTGGTTTTAGTGGTAATAGTCTCTCCACTCACGTAGTATTTGCCTTTGTTCATAGGCTATACAAATCTGGCTGATTATGCGTGAGATGCGTGAGGAATTTCTTATGTCTTGTGTTCGATGGTTGCTGGGGTCTGTACTGTCTTAATTAGAACCACATTGCAAAATCAAGTCTTTGACATTGAACTCCTGTTCTGTAGCTGTATTGTCAGCCATGATTTTCTGTTACTAGATGCTAAATGAAATCTGAGGGCAGCTTGTCCTCTGCCAATCCTGAAGGCTGGAGATTCTGACAGCTGATTTTCTGACAGATTGTTCATTTTGACTGGGGCAATGAGCAGAAGACTTTTCTGTCAAGTTTTGAATTAGGTAGTACAGTTTTGAGTCTCATCAGCTTGAAACATTGGTGCTTGCATAGAGAAGATTGTATCTGGGTAGTTTTTTCAATGTGTCATATATATTAGTTTCTATAGAATAAAAATATCTTTCTAGAGGAGAGAGTTTCTAATACTGTGCATCTTTGTTGCGTCTTCTGTTCTTGCTGTCCCTCCCTTTTTAACTTCAATATCAAATCATCTGTTAGCTTGAAAGGAGTAGCTAGTGAAGCTAGACTTCCAGTTACAACAAGCCAGAAGGGTGGAGCAGGTAGGTCAGAGAACTACTTGCTTTCCACCTGTGTTTTTATCTCACTCCAGCAGTGTGAAACAAGCTCTAAATGCTTGCCTAGTAGCAATTGTTCAGCTTGGAGCTAAAGTTAAACTGAGCTGAATTGAATTCAGGTTGTATCATAAAAGAGTCAAAGGCCTGCCTACAGTGAGGAAGTTGGCCACTAATTCAGCTGTTCCACTTTTTTTCCCTTTTACTTTTTTTGGAAGTGATGTGTAGACCTCAAATACACTGTATTTGTGATGAATATTAAATTAATGACTCCAAACCTGCCAGGGTATCATGTCAGACTTTATCATCTAAACTGTCTATTGGCTAATCGACTATGTAATAGACATTGTAAAGGGTCACAGGTACTGATTGTAGGGTCTCTTGCAATCCCAGTGATGTTTCACATTGCACACTCACTTGAAATGCCTTGAAGAAGAGGAGGCTGAGAGGAGACCTCATTACCCTCTACAAGTACCTGAAAGGAGGTTGTGGAGAGGAGGGAGCTGGCCTCTTCTCCCAAGTGACAGGGGACAGGACGAGAGGGAATGGCCTCAAGCTCCGCCAGGGGAGATTTAGGCTGGAGATTAGGAGGAGGTTTTTCACGCAGAGGGTCATTGGGCATTGGAATAGGCTGCCCAGGGAGGTGGTTGAGTCACCTTCCCTGGAGGTGTTTAAGACACGGGTGGATGAGGTCTTGAGGGACTTGGTTTAGTGTTAGATAGGAATGGTTGGACTAGAAGATCCTTCCCTTCCAACCTGGTTGTTCTGTGATTCTGTGAATATTCTATAGGAAAAGTTCGATTTTCATCCAAAGGACTGCAGAACGTTAATCTGAATGGGACAGGCATTATACAAGTTTGACCAGAAAAGGAGTTCATTAAAAGAAATATAAGGTGGTTTTAACTTCAGTAGCTCTTTGTAAGCTACAGTCTAGATTACCTTGTTACTTTGGTATTATTCTAAATTATTTGGTGGATTCTGCATTGATTGTATAAAGGATTTCAGCACTGGGAAATATAGGCAGCATCCACCTGAAACTTAATTTTAAGGTTATCCATATATTGCTGAGCCTGACTTGTAGGCCAAGTTTCAATCCTTTTTATTATCTAGATGGAGAGATTCTGTTCTTCTTAACTAACTGTTCCAACAGTGTTGGTAATCTTGAAGCACATGGCAAACTGGTATGGTCAACACAGAATTATTGTATGAGACGTTGAAGGTTTGCCATGTCTTTGTCAAGTCTTGTCAGACCTATTGTAAAAATAGGGTCTTTGCAGTGAAATGGATGGGAACATACTTATGTCAATATTGGTGGCTTCTGGATAAGGGTTTTAGGCTTCAGCCTATTTAGAAAAGTGAGAATTTCTCAGAAGAGATCATAAGAATTTGGAAAAGAGCTGGAAAAATGGCATTTCCTTGGAGAAGGATTGCTTTTTCTTGTTAAATGAAATTTTAATGTAGTCTTTGAAATTACATGGATTAAGCATATTTTTATTTGATTTACTGCTATATTCTTGTTATTTTTCTATGTGTGTGTTCATGCGGTAGAGTCAGCAATGGTTTGTGTTCAAAATCTACAGCACTAAAATAAAAGCAAAATTGTGTTATGGCTTCCCTGAAGTGCAAAGTTTCAGTTGTCTGTTCTCTTGAGATATGTATAAGATGCCTCTTTCCCTTTCCAAGGAAGAGCATGTTGCAGTTCAGTTCTAAAACCTGTTGAAAGTAAACTGAGAAGCTTAATGCTAGCTCCTGGACAGATTTTATCTTGCTCTGAGATGTAGATATCTTGACATTCTATGTATATATTTACTTTTAACACAGATTCATCTTCAGATCGTCAGAAGAGGTAGTTCTCTTTGCACTAAAACTCTCAGAAATTCTAGTTCATCCCTAACAAGTGCACAAAGAAACTGGATTTTCTGTGGTAGTTACATGTTTGCTTTTCAAAAAAAAATATATTGTCTGCAGACAGAACCTTGTAGCTTTTCTCTTTGAATTTCACTGACTTAGACTGTTCAGGGAGATAAGAGAGGAGGTAAAAGCTTGTGATTTTTTTTTCAGTAAATATTTAGCTCTTATAGGTATACATGGCACAGAATATCATTGGAGCTGCAATTACCCTCTATCTTGGAATGTCTTCTGCAGATTTCTTCTGGTTTTCAAGTTTCTGATTCTTGATCACTTATGCTTTCTGTGCCTCCATTGATCATCTTTGACCTTGATATAACTGCTGATTAGCTGTGAGAAGTGCTTTAAACCTTTGCTTTTGAAATCATAGTGGGGAAGGAAGGAAATAGAAGCTGGAAGTTTTACTCTCATTTTACTTACTAGACTGGAAGTGTATTTTCCCAGAACACTAACTTCTTCCATATCTTTTTGGATTGTTTCTTTACATCCACCTTAGTCCTTATATCAAGCATCAGTCCCAGGAGAGATGTGTTTGCTATTAAGAACCAGATCTTGGTGGTCTGTGTTGCTAACCCAGAGGCTTCTTTCTGGAAATGTGCTCACCTGTATCCCCATAACATCAAGTATCATCTGTTCAAGCTCCTTAGCCTTCAAGTCTCTCTCATTTTCACAGATGAAACGGGTCTTGGAATGAAACAACTTCTCTTTGTACTCCACTAGTATCCTTTTGTGGTTAGGGCTTAAATGGACAGGTTCTTCATGTCTAAGAAGTTGTTTAGCATGAGTATTTGCAGATAATTTTTAGAACTTTTGCAGATTATGTGATGTCTGAAGACGTTCAGTACTTAACTGTGTTGTCTACCGTAAACTCAGCCACTGCAGAAATACCATGTTTTTTTCAGAATGGTTTCTTCTTCTTGTACAGCTTCTGTTCAGAGTAAACTCTTCCCATATATAGGTGCCTTTTTTTATTTCCCCACATTCATAGGACTGTAGGATTATTCAGGTTGAATTACAAGCTTAAGATGTCTGTAGTCAAACCTCCTGCACAAAGTAGGGTCAGCTGTAAAATCGGAATAGGTTACTTATGGCTTTATCAAGTCTAGAAATGATACAAAGCAAGGGGTGTTAAATATACTCTCACTTTTGTATTTGAACAGGACACTGCCTTTTTTGAAGACCCACACGGTTTTTGTTTCATTTGGGGTAAGGATTTTTGGTTCAGTATCCTCTTCTCAAAGCCTATCCTATTGAATTTTTAGTTGTCAGGGAAAGTTGTAGTGGTAGTGAAGCCAACTGATGTCTTTTTGTATTCTAGACTGAACAAACCATGCTTTTTGCTCTTCTGAAAAGTGTTCTTACTATCGTAACATGCAGAACCGTCTCATAAGGCTCTAGTCATACCTTTCTTAGCTGTGTCCTGTAGCTGAGGACTCAGAGGAGAGTGATTATCAAATCAAAACAAATGAACATAAGATACCCCTTCTCCCAGAGTTTGTGTTCTTCCTCTGAAGACCTAAATTGCCCCAGAAGAATTTGCTCAGGAAGGTAGGTGAGCTGTGAATGTACGTATTTTCGTTGACTTTTTTGCAAATGAGAAGTCATTTGCATGAATCTACCTGTCATTATGTGGAGATTCTTTCATAGATGTTGTCCCCGCGTGTATGTGCTATATGCTTATGTTATGTGCCATGAAATCCATAAAAAATCATGAGTGTATCTTCTAGATAAACAAAGGTGAGATGGGAGTTATGGCTAAGGCAGTGCATGGTGTGCTCCGTGCCCTTTGTACCACATGCTTGAGGCACTGAGAAGGTGGCATGCAGGCACAATCAAAAGCGTTTTTAGGGCTAAAGATGTCTTCATCTGTAATATATGATATATTTATATGTGAATATGCACCGAATAGCGGTTTTGGCAAGAACTGGAAGTTTTTCAGTAATCTTCTTTTCTGTGCTTAATAGCTTACTTTATTTAAAACCACTTCAACAATATACATATCATGGTTACTTCTGTCTGTGCATTTCTCTGGAATGATGCTCTAGGTTTATTTCTACAGCTGAAAAGATTGAATCAATCTGAAAAATCTGAAATCTGTAAAGACTGAATCAAAAATACCTTGTTCTGTGGCATATCCTTCTCAGTAGCACTAAATAGGAAAAACACAGTGGTTGTAGATTTTTAAGGTGTGCCTTTCAAGCACATAGGAACGAAACATTACTGCTGCTGTGTTCTATCTGGAAACATTTCTTTGTATTACCTTTGTTCAACATGGGTGAATTTATGTATTTATTTATTTGTTTTTCATTGCAAGGAAAAAGTGAACTACCACCAAATTTAAGTTTGGTGCAAGAAATCAGGAGCCCCATGGGCACAATTAATGTAGCTGTAAATGAGTAAATAAGACCTGGTGACAGGCATGGTGTATTTATAGAGTTTTGTTTGCCTCCCTAACCACAGCAGCACAGCTTCCTGTAAGAGTAGTGTGGCTCTGTGGCTCTGCAGGAACCTGGATAGTATTACTGGTTCTTGGTTTATAGTTAACTTTTTACTTTAATTCAGTTTTTCACTTCAAGTATCAACCATCAATGTGAAAGTAAAACTAAGTTGAAGAAAGGAATTTATTTTTTTCCTCCAAACGAATATTGACAAATAAATAATATAAATATGAGCAATGGTTAAAGAAAAAAGCCCTCTTGACTAAGCAAAACTAATCGCTAATACAGTCAAATATTGTGTACCCTATTGTGTAATTTTGTTCGCTGAATGTTTCAGGCATTCTCTAATACATGTGCTCTGCGTTGGTCTGCTACGTGTGAAGAAATTTGCAATTTAAGCTTTTCATATCTCTGAAACTCTTTGGCTATTGTAGAATTACAGAACAATCATTGATAATTCTGAAAGGAGCAGAATATCTTTAAGTATAGATGACCTTTGTTTTGGATTAAGCTATGCAAATTTAACTAGATTTAACTTGGTTATATTTAAAGGTACAGAAGCACAGTTTAAATAACAACCACTGTAGAGGGCTCTTTCAGAAGACTGCTGTTTTACATACCTCAGTGCTGGGCCACTACGTTCATTATTTCAAAGGCTTTTGATGTCATAGGTCATAAGAGTTAGCAGATTTTAATTTGGATCAACTACCTCAAGTCTGCAGCTCAGATTTTCCTGCCAGCTGTGCTATTAAAAGATAACTTTTTCTTTTTAGCCCTGAGAAGGGATAAGACTTCTTTTCTTGTTACCACATTTTTTTCTTGTTTATTTTAACACATAATTGTCTGCACTGGGGGGAGTGTCGTACAACTGGAATTCCTTCTACTATAAAAAAACAGAGAAAAGATCTGTCATTTTGAAAGCTAATACCCTCTTGGTGGAGAGGGAAGCATACCCAGAAGTTTGGCTACCTTGATCTCCTTCAGGTGCTTCAAACAAAGGCAACTTCAGCTCCCTGTTTGCTGCTTTAGTTAGAAGTGGCTTCCTTAGGAAGCTGTCGTTTCTGGTCACTGGATTCAGTGCTCTGGCCAGGAAAATGATGCTGCATATAGCACATTTTTTTTCCAAATAATTCAAAAATCAAACTCTGCTCTGTGTTTCAAAATTATAATCTATCCAGCTTCATACATCTGAAGGATATTTTCCGTGGAGATCTAGCATAGCAAGTAAATTTTGGGTACGGCATGCTGTACGAAAAATAATTACCTTGCCAATGCGTTATGTACATATTTGAACGTCCTGAATTTCCTGTTGCTTCATGAAAATTTATCCCATCTGGATTTGGTTTTAACTTTTGATCTTCTGCCATGACCCTTACAGTCACCTAAGCTATTTTTATGTAATGCCATTAGCTATCCAAGCTTACAAGTCTCTTTCTCGCAGTAAGCATAATTATTCTTATCACATACGTATTTCCTGTACTTCCATTTTTGTTTAAACATGAATTTGTTGTTGGGCTTAGTGCTTTGTATTTAATGGTTCATATTTCCAAAAGATTCCTCACTCTTGTCTCTCTTCTCTTGAGATTTTACCCCAGAGTTCTTAATCTCTGACATACAATTGCAGAGGCACTTTAAAGCTCTAGGACTAAACAACTGTTTGATTAAGCTTTGTTGAACTATGTGACAGACTTTGGGGGGTTTTAATTCTAATTTTATAGGAAAATAAGAGCTATTATGTTCTTGTTGTAGGCAAGATGGCTTGCCATTTCCTGTACCTTTTACCCTCCCTAGCAATCTGTGTGACAAATAGTGCTGGTTTTGGCTGGCATAGAGTTAATTTTCTTCACAGAAGCTGGTATGAGGCTGTGTTTTGGATTTGTGCTGAAAACAGTGGTAGTGATAAAGGGATGTTTTTGTTACTGCTGAGCAGTGCTTACAGTCAAGGCCTTTGCTGCTTCTCACATGAACGAGCAGGCTGGGGGTGCACAAGAAGTTGGGAGGAGACACAGTAGACCCTGACTGACCAAATGGATATCCCATGCCGTATGATATTGTCCTCAGCATATAAAGCTGGGGAAGGAAGAAGGTACATTCAGAGCGATGGCATTTGTCTTCACAAGTAATGCATGATGCATGTTTCCTGAAGACGCCTTTACACTTGCCTGCCAATGAAAAGCAGTGAATGAATTCCTTATTTTTCTTTGCTTGGCAGGGAGAGGGGTGCTTTTGCTTTACTTATTAAACTGTCTTTATCTCAACCCATGAGTTTCCTCACTTTTACCCTGCTGATTCTCTCCCACATCCCTCCTGGGGGACAGCAAATGAGCAGCTGTGTGGTGCATAGTTGCTGGCTGAGGGTAAGCCATGACAGTCCTTTTTCTAGCCAAAAGCACTTTGCCCTACAGAGCCCCTCATTCATTCCCGCCCCCCTCACAGTGAAGCAGCAAAGGCCTTGACTCTGTGTAAGTGCTGTTCAGCAGTAGCTAAAGCATCCCTGTGTTACCAACACTGTTTCCAGCATGAATTCAAAACATGATCCGTACTAGCTACTGTGGAGAAAATTAATTCCATCCCAGCCAAATCCAGCACACAAATTGATGCAGAGTCACAGAAGGGTCTGTTCAGTGTATCTCACATTCATTTGTGCGTTCCTAGGGGTATTGCATCAGGGTGAAACTGATGCAGTCAGTAATGTGGAACTGAACTTTGTTTCTGATATATAGCTCAAGTTGATTATTGCTTACCGAGCCTGTTCCAAGCATACTTTTTAAATAATATGTGTTGATGGAATTGCGTTCTTTCAGTTTTGGTCTTGTGTGGTGTATGACCTAGAGTTGTGTGATGGGGATAAATATCATGTGGACATGCAGACTCATTCTGTGTTCCGTGTATACCTTAACTATGCTCGTTCTTCCTGATGTGTCACGTGTAGCAGAGACAAAGACTATATTGTTGTGGTTTGTTTCTCTTGTACATTAGTTTACTTTTGCAGTAGAAGAATACAAATTTTGTATGCAACATGTTCCTTTCACCTTTCAGGACCGTAATGGTCAGAGCTAAAGAGCTCCAGTCAACACTTAGAGATTAGTAGCTCTACTTTAATTGGATAGTCTTTATTACTGGAAAATAGTGTTTAAGTCTCACTTAAGTATTTTTTTTTCAAATTAACAGTTATTTCGTTCCTAATTTTTTTCCAATTCTCATCTTAGATGGTAAAAGCAATCCAAGTTTTACGTATCCATCTGCTTGAACTAGAAAAGGTTAATGAACTCTGCAAGGATTTCTGTAGTCGTTACATTGCCTGCCTGAAGACAAAAATGAACAGTGAAACTCTATTAAGTGGAGAACCTGGAAGTCCTTACTCACCTGTGCAATCTCAGGTATGTTTCAAATACAGTCAAGTGTATTTTTGCTTAGATTTCCTTCGCAAGTTATAACTTCATTTCTGTTGCTATTCGTTTGCGAACATGGTTTCTGCGGTTTCTTTTACTTCCTTAAAACTGGTTATTAAGAGTAGAAAGACCTGTATTTTTTTTCACGCCTGTGTGCCACTGTCTGATGGACAGAGTTGTTGAAATGTACCAGAACATAGTCACTTTCTTTTTGTTTGTCTTTTATGATTATGGAGATACTCAGAATAGCCTAGATTTGCTGTTTTGTTGGAAGGAGGCTAGGAAACAACAAACAAATGAGAAGAAAAAAAAAGTCCTTGATGAGAAGATGTCCTTAGTCTAGTCTGCTTCATTACAGTTTTGAGATGGCCGATACTTTTTGTACACAATCTGTATTCTGGAACAAATAAACAATTTATGATGGATTTTAGTTGAAATTCATGTCGTTGCATATCACCCAAGGTGACTGTATAGTTATGAACAGTACTGATTCCTACACATGTGAGCCTCAGTTCATATATTGTTTATGCTCCCTAAATGCAATAACTAATTGTTTGGTTTGGGGTTTTTTTTTTAGTAAGTTGACAACAGTTAATTATCAACAGTTAGTACGTTATGGTTGATACTTCTGATGTTAGATGCTGGAAAACGAGCCCTGCCATCTGAGTACCTACTAGATATCTGTGCTTAGTGGGACAGTCTTCTCTGACTTGCTAATATGTAATATTCTGAAAAGCTTCAATGACTTTTAAACTTCACTATCTTGACTACTTAAGCTTTGGAAGTTTGGAAAGGAGATGAAACCTAAAAAAGGCTAAAATCAGACAAAAAGATTTTTTTTTTTCATATGTCTTTTACAGTCTTCCATAGAGACAGGAGGGACTGGATTTAGCATTTGGTAACAGTGGAGATTATTCATCCATCTTAGGGGATGTGTAAGAGTTTGCATGATCAGGATTGAGTATATTAAACTATCCTGAGCAGAATAAAACATCTTTCATACTTAAACCCTTCAAATTCATAATAATGTATTAAGGTCATAACTAAAATGCTACAGCTTTGATGCTTGTAATAAAGACATCGAGGGTTCATTTCATTTGTCCATTTTCCCTTGTGCCTTTTGAAACTTTCTCTTAGTTTTTATGTACTTAGTCTTTTCTCTCCTAAAATTTCCCAAGAATAGTTTTATGTATTTTCTAACAATTGCTTTCATGAGGGTTTTCAAATTAATGGCTGGTGATAATGAGAAAGTTAAAGTAGGTAATGGTGAACTTCTAATGAAGTATCTATTCTCTGTTAAGGTTAATCCTGTGGTTGTATTTTTAGAGCCAAAGTTACACAAGCATGCTTTATCTCCTTGAAAAAAAAAAGGGTGAACCACCCCCAATTTCTTAAAAAAGTACAAGTAATTAATTGTTTTATTTTTCTAGCAAATTCCAAGTGCCATTGCAGGCACGCTCAGTCCCCAAGGGATTATGGTGCCGGCATCAGCATTGCAACAGGGGAATGTAACTATGGCAACAGTAGCAGGTATGACACAGTAAAGAAAAATTGGCATGTTGGTTTCTTTCATAGTTGTTACAAAAAAACCCACATGTGCTTACAAAATGTGTTTTAACTCTAATACCTGAAAAGTTTTTTGTGATACAGTCAACTGCCTTACTGGCTTCTGAATGTTGTATTCTTGTGTGTACCAAGTATACATATGTGAGTGGAGGTTACATATGTGTAATATTACAGAGATCTTTGTGTGATGCTACTTTTGCTCAAGGAAATTTCAGAGACTGGGGTGTGTTACTTTTTATTTTTTTTTCCCCTGTTTGACAAACCAAGCATTACCTAACATATTGCACTTGCTAGCTGTCATATTCTCTATGGAGTTTGAAACCACATCTACAGGTCTGTAAAATCCTTGATTTCCAAGTTTCTGCTGTTGTATGGAGATGACATTTGCACTGAAATGTTTTATCTTGCTTCTAGAGAAGATTTTTAAAGCAAACAAATAGGGGAAAAAAACCCCAACCTTGACTAGAAATGCAACAAAGCAACGTAGTCTGCTCCTACAGCACAACGTGCACCTTATGGGGCTTTGATGTCCAGGACCCCTTATATATACACCAAGGTTCTGTCATTTTAGTTGACGCAAACCACCTCTGTGTCACCTAGCTGACTGCCCTAAGCAGTTGATGCACAAAGGTGTTGTTTTGGTGTTGTGACCCTTGTTGACTGAAGAGTTAGCTCAGTTAAAATAAAGTGAATGGATTTACAGCCTGGTAGTGGTGGGAGTTTCCTTTGAAAATAGATTTAGAATGCCTAAAGTACAGGGGGACATAATCCAATTTTATACAGAATTTGTGAATGGAAAAAATTTCAGTGTAACAAAGAGCACATCTTACGTGCTTACTAAGAAAGAAGAGTTGATATATTATCAAAACTGTGCATTGTCTGCGGTGCCAATGTGTTTCTGTGTTTATAATATTTGAATGGATTCATCTTACCTATAATCTTTGCTATTTTGTTTTAAGGGGGGACAGTGTATCAGCCAGTCACTGTGGTCACCCCTCAAGGTCAAGTGGTGACACAAGCACTGTCACCTGGGACTATTCGGATCCAGAACTCTCAGGTTTGTTTAATGGACTTCACAGAATAGCATTTTGGTTTCAAATAAATTACTGAGTTTAAGAGTTTTGGTTTAAATTTGACGTGCTGTCAAAATGAGCTCTGTGCACACCTAGTAACTAATGTAAAATTAAAGCAAGCACTGCTATAGGAGTTACAAGTTGTATAAATATGTGTCATAAGGTCCTAGACAGATCTCCCTTGCCACAACAGGTCATCACAGCTCCTGCCTATTTCATGGGGTGGAAAAAACCCACAACCAACAACAGAAAGCAAACCCAACTCAGCAGACAAAAAACCTGCTAAACCAAACCCCAAACACCTCTGAATTAAATGGACACTTTATCAATGATTGAAACTTCTCTAATTGTTGAATTAGATTGAAGGCTGGGTAGATTTACTGTGTTGCATTTTGATGCTGTTTGTCAGAAATTTGACTTTTTTATCATGGTGGCAACCACTAGTACTGTGAAACTGTATGTATTTCAGAATTTATTTATCTTGAGAAGCATTATGCTGTAAAACTTTCAAAATACTCAGTTGAGACTATGGGACATCCTCACATTGGGCTCATTTTGTCATGCCCTCAAAGATAGGGGGCAGGTACTCTTTTTTGGGGGGAGACACTTAAGAGTTGGATCTGGAGAGCTCAAAGAAACAACTAAGGAAAATGAAACATGAAACTTCTTTGGTTATGGAAAATTTTGCTAGCTTTATCTTGGAGCAGGAAGGGGTAAATCAAATCTTCCAGGAATCTGGAGTCAATTAAAAATGTGAATGAGGAGATAACTATCTTCGCAGCATAAAATCTGTTGGTAATCACTGACTCACTGTCTTCTCTTCTTTTTTCCTTCTGACCTTCCAACTGAACAAGTATGCTTAGAGTACTGTCATCTTCTTTTTATTGGCAGTAGCATGTATGTATTTGCCCATATTCTTCCCTTGAATGCATCCAGTTCTGTCTTCAGATATCTTTCAGAAAGAAATGCATAAAATTACTCTCCTAGACTAAAGTGTTTTTGAAGAAAAATGACTTTTATACCTCTGATGACAAAAAAAAAAAATACTGAGTGGAAAATAATGCCTATAGACTATAAACAAAAAAGGACTTGACCCTCTCTATATATCTGTGGCTCCTCTTGATCTTAGTAGGAATGTCAAAACCCGCCAATATATCCATGGGTTTGGATTTTTAGCCCTTGTCAACTATAGGACGTCCTTCTTCAAATGCTTCTTTTTCAGTGTTTCAGAATTATGCGGAGGTAAGGGGAAAAATACTGGGAGAAAGCTATTGAAAGCTCATTATAAGGCCTCCATATACAAGCAGATAATTTAAAACATAAAACATTATTTTGGAAACAAAAGTATTCTCAATGTATATATATATTTGTTGTAATTTGATCGCTTTGGCCTTGTTTAAAACTTATTTAATACTGGATATGGATATAATGACTGTTTTAAAGAAATTGCTCCAAATTTTCTGAAAAACTTAATTTCAGTTATAGTTGTCTGAAATGTGATCTCATCTGTAATTGATATGCTGTTTCTTATCCGTGCGTAACCATTTAAGAATGTATTCCCTAATATTCAGTTAACTGATGTGCAAATGATTTGATGTATCCTTAGGAAGTGAAAAAGAAAGCAAAAGTGAGGAAGAAATATGAGCCTTTAGGAAAATAGTAAGACTGTTGTAAAGTGAGTTAAGACTTCTACCATATATATCCTCTTGCCCTTTGAGAATTTAGATGCATCTATTTAGCAGGACCTTTAGCATCTTTGTTACTCTAGCTTAATTATTTGTTCTGTTTAAAGTCCTTTGTTTAAGTCTGTACTGTTTTACAGATTCTGTAGTTGTTTATGTTTGCATACAATGAGTATATTCAGCATTGCATTTTTCAATTATTCTTTGCATGTGCAAATGACTACATATATATAGTGACACAACAGTCAGATTCCTAGGGTAGTGTAGATGAGTACAGAGAATCATTAACCTGACACGTACTGCGTAGGTGGATTTTATGCTAAATTATAGTAAATCAGCATTTGGCTGTTGTCGTAAAATCACATATACAGCCTGATAACAGCTGTAAATTCTTAAAACAGAAGATACATGAAATCTAGAAACTATAGAAATCTTACAGAGCATTTTCCTAGGGTAAAGTCACTTTGGAATGCTGTTGAAGGGGAGCTGCTCTTGTAAGTTTTCCCTTGCAAATAAAGTAGCAGCCTATACTGGGCGTGCCTCAAAGCCCATTTTCTTTTGATTCCTTCTACAAATGAGTTATTCATGTATTGATACAGGATACTGCTGTTACTATGTTAACTGCCTTATTTCTTCTAAAATTATATATGCAGCTTCAGTTGCAATTAAACCAAGATCTAGGCATCTTGCATCAAGATGACGGCTCATCAAAAAATAAAAGAGGAGTTCTTCCCAAGCATGCTACAAATGTGATGAGATCTTGGCTTTTTCAGCACATAGGGGTAAGGACTGAATGTTATCAGGAATCACAGGTTGTTATGTAACACTTGTGTGTGGTATTTTATTATTTTGCTTCATAAGGAAGGTGAATGTATTCTGTTGTCATTTATATAATCTCAGTTCGGTTTTCCCTGAAGTCATTTGGAGTAGTTCCACAGTCCAAGAATAAAATAAACTGACATTATTTTAATAAGTACATTAACATCTGTACCTCATGATCTCAGTAAATATTGTTAAAAGGGATCTTTCTTCATTTCATTGTGTTGAAAACTTAATGCTCTCTACATCCTGGTTCATGGCAAAGGGTAAAATACTTCCATCTGTGTTTTGTGAATTTTGTTTGTAGAGGAAAATTCCAAATTTTCTGGCTTTATCTCCCTTCCAATGCTCCTTCTAATGTGTACTGAGTGGGTTAGTGTCTGCTTGTACTTCAAATAGAATGTCTTTCCTTTGCATAACTGCTTATTGTGAAAGGATAAATGGGTCTCAAGTTATAACACAATGTTTAGTTGATTGATGTTTTCTCTTTTACAACTATTTTACAACAGACAAATGATACAGGGTAATTTTGTGTATGCTTCTTATGTTACCTATGCTGTCCATCTGTTTAGTTCAGAGTAGCTTTATTTAACTAGAAAATGCTTGATAGTACTCTCATATGACACTGCCTTTAGCCAGCATAACTAATCAGATCTTAATCACATGCTGTATTGCCCAGAGGTCATGCTATTTAATAAAGCCTGTCGGCCATGAGAAGCTTTTTCTTCTGAATTACACATCAGCAATTTAATGGTATCATGTACGTTTTCGAGGGTAAAATCAGTTTTGTGTAGTGAAGCACTCGGTTATATTATTTTTATCTAAAAAGTTTGTGGGGTTTCTAAAGTTTGTTTTTTAACAAGTCAGATGCTCCTAATCTGGCAGCTTTAATCAGCCCTAAAAAAAAAGAAGTTTGTTTTTGTTGAGGAGATGAAACAAGCTCATGGGTTTTTTGTTTGCTTTTTTGTCCTGCTTAGCATCCATATCCAACAGAGGATGAGAAGAAGCAGATTGCAGCACAAACAAATCTGACGCTACTCCAGGTTAACAATTGGTAAGGGGAAAATCTCTTAATGTTTGTCATTGTCTCCATGTGGTTACAACTTAGAGAAGTAGTTAAGAGTACAATTTGGACATCTGGAGTTGAACTAACTGCTCTACATATGTCACAAAATACCTATAAAATACAAGAATTATGCACTGATACACAAGCATGTTATTTTTATAGTAAGGTATAAAAATACTTACGCCATGTAAATTATACAAGGAGTCCAGAAAACTTTGCAACGTTAAGGAATTCTGTACTGCTCTATTGCTGAAAGAGATGGAAGTACTCTCATGTCTTTTCTGCAAGTAAAGAAATTGAACTTAAAAGACATCTAGTGACCTGATGCTCTGAAAATTGTTCTCTGGTGATCATGGTTGCAAGCCTTTAAGAAATTACTATCAGTTCATTCATTCGCTCTTGTGTCAAAGGATGCTGTCCTCTGAGCAGTGATGTCCAAAGAGAGAGTGTCAGTACTTCAGCTACTCCAGTTCGTGGTTCCAACATGTTTCAGCATTTCGTAGCTTCACTGGAGGTTTAAGATAATATACCTGCTCTTGCAGAAGAGGGATGCAAGGGTGCCAACGTGCATCCTATTCTGCTCATGGTATTGCTTCCTAAAATTATCGCAGCTAAGTCCAAAAGGGATCTTCCTCAGATTTCAGAGATGAAATATATGGCTGCAAAGGGGTTCAGTGGGAAAATGCTCAAGATAGTGGCAATACACTGGTTCCAGAAGTGGAACAGTGTAGCTATGCCTACATGACACAGTAGTAATGGAGCTCTGTGGTGCTGCAAAGCATTGCATTACACTATGTGGGCCTGTTAGCTGCACCCTACTTTCTTCCATTGCAGGTAAAGATGGGTCCGGGATGCATTTTATCAGATTTAGCAAGGGTTGCTATCCTCAGTCACAACTTCTTGCCACAGCTAGCTACATTGAAATTGATTCAGTTAACTGCTGGTAGCCAAGATGTGCTTAAAGTATTTTCTTGTTCGCTAGCAGAAAGGCGAAGGGCAGCAATTAGCATGCTGAAGCAAACAAGTGAAATTCAGGGAATGGAAAAGAATTGCAGAAGATCTGAAAAATGTATTTCCTGTTGTCTCCTAGATCAGGAACCAGATCTTGGAAATCCAGAGAACCTATAAAATAAATAACGTGGGAGTTTAAGGCAGTAAATAAAACCAGACCACACAAAGTAGGTTAGGTAGGGGCTAGATTTGAGGTGAGTCCTAATGAGAGGAGTATCAGCTTTCTGAGCTGTGCTGTCAGCAAGTTTTCTGGTGCTTAGTTTTTAATAACATCTTGAAATGTATGTCTGTCATGCTGTCTGGCAAATTTCCTCCTCTGAGGGGGCTGGAAAGTGCTGCCAGCAGCAAAGTGATAGAAGTACTTTCTTAGCTAGTCTGGCAAATCAAAGGATACCAGTGTACTAGGAGCAGTTTCACATGTTGAAAAGAATGTCAAACCAAGCTGGTGTGGAGAAGATTTTAATATTTCTAACTTTTTTTCCTCCTGCTGCATACTTTGTGAATCAGAGAGAGAACATTTACAACCAACTGGTCATAAGCGCTTCTTGCCTTTGATTTTGCTTAGGTTTATCAATGCTAGAAGGCGAATTCTTCAGCCAATGCTGGATTCCAGTTGTTCTGAAACTCCAAAAACAAAGAAGAAAACAGCTCAGAACCGACCAGTTCAGAGGTTCTGGCCTGACTCCATTGCGTCAGGAGTTGCCCAACAGCAATCTAATGAGCTCACAATGTCAGATGGTAAGGAGGATATGCTAAACCAGAGATAGTAAAGTTAATTTCCCTGTTACAGAGGGATTAAGAGTTTGATGCTGTTCGGGGGGGAGAGCGTGAGAATTCATGATATTTCAGTATAAATGTGGTTTTAATCTGGAAAAATAGAACAGGAAGGTGCCAATTTTTCCCTCTTAAAAGAATCTGCTTGGAGTGGGGGGGATAATCTGTTGAAATTGATGTTGGAAGACCATTTCTGTTGTTTCAGTACTTATAAAACAATGGAACAAAGGTTAGATGTGCAACTGAGTTCTCTCGGTATGTGTATGCATGTCAGTAGCATTCTATTTGATTAGCAGTATTGGGCTGCAGTTTCAGTTTCATAACTCCCCATCCTGTTCACATTCCAGTTCTATGTATGCCTCATATTTCAATTTGGACATTGTGAAGCAGAGAAATATAATGGAGACACCGAAGGCTTTAATTGAAGTAGCTTCCTTGGCATCAGATCACTCAATTTAAGAACGATAAATAACTGCTTTAACTCAGAATCATCCTTTCTGTCTTGCTGCCTGTTATTTTATTCCTTTCTAGTTCTAGAGGCTTTTACCTCAGCCTCTACTGGATCTGGCAATAGCTTTATCCATTTAAGTCACTTTGAATCTCTATGAACATTCTTTTTTCAGCAATGAGTTAAGCTAGAATACTTCACAGAAATTGCCTTCTCATGACTTGATTGGAGAATTGTTGTAAAGGGTGTCTATAACAGTTTGGCTTAATTCCTGGCCAACTCAATTCTGGCATTTCCTGATATTTAAGTGTTTGACAACCTGCGTAGCTTTCATCTTAATTCAGTTTCTTAGGTTTTCTTTCTGTTGTATGTATGAATATCTGTTACTTAAATTTAGAAACCAGGAAGGATGCTAAAGTACTATGATTGTGCTTCTCCAGGTGCTGTTGTAACAATTACAGCTCCAGTCAACATGAATGTAGACAGTCTCCAGTCTCTGTCATCTGACGGTGCTACTTTGGCTGTTCAGCAAGTTATGATGGCAGGGCAAAGTGAGGATGAGTCTGTAGACAGCGGTGAAGATGATGGAGGAGATCTCTCAACAACAAATATCAGTGGGCTGGTCTTGGATAACAGCGATTCTCTGCAGTAGGAAGCAAGAGAGTGTGAGAAAATGTTTAGGAAAAAGAATGGACTGACTGACTGACTGTTTTTATAGTTTGCACAGCAAACATTTTACACAAGTTTTGTTTCTAATATGTTTTATATGTAGATATAGGAGGGTGCACTTTTTTGTATTTCATAGTAAGCTTAAAGAGTGTTTTTGCAGGTGCAGCAACTTCTTTCAAATGTGTTTTTTTCATTTCTTTTACTTATTTCAGAAAATTATATCTAGTAATATAAAGAACCACATAAGCACCCTTTTGTTCTATGAATCTGAAGTGCTGCAGTTTCTGAAGAATTATGCAGGTTCAACTAGTGCTGTTATTTAACACATCTCTTGATGGGCAGGCGATGTAAATTTAAAGCATGTTACACTAGTGTGTGGAACTTGATCATTAAGTTAGATGCGTATATTTGAAAGATGCTTCTGCACCTTAAAAACTGCTAGTCTGAGGTGGACAGCAACACACATAAAAAGAAAATGTTGATGTGTGATTCAGTAGCGAATGTATGGCAATTTAAATAAGTTTAGTTTCTCTCATAGTCTGTGAGCCTGTTTATCATTTGCTATAAAAACTCCTATTTTTACCTTACTGGGGTTATTGGATAAAAAAATATTTTTATAAATTCACTAGGAATTGGGATGATGACTGTATTAAGCAGGAGAAAAAAAAAAGAATTTCCAGAGGGGAAAAATAAATGTTTAGTATTCCTATTTGGAAGATCTGAAAACTGACCCAATTTAATAAATGAGCCTATGCTAGCGTTCTACGATTCTCAGCTATCCCACAGTGATATAGTATATTTGATAATAGCATAAGAAGGGCCCACTGTTTAATGGGATTTTGATATTGTCAAACGTTGATTTATATTATGTGTAAACAAATATTCAGATTACATTAACTCTATCTAGACTTGTATCTGAAGATATTTGCTAAATGAATATTCAGGTAAGTAAATTCAAATACTTACAACTTTTCCAGTTATTAGAGAAATTTAACAGTTTATACAATTGAGTCTGAAAAATGAAAATTTGCCTACTATGCAGTCATGAATTCTGCTATTGCTATTTTATTGCATTTGAAATATTTTCCCCTAATACAAAAAGAAATAGAACTTCTGGATTTCTATAACATTTCTTCAAATCTTAAGGTTCCTACCAGGATATACAGCAGGCTTTATTAGAGTAGAAAAATCCTTGTGTGTCCTTTAAAAGAGCTAGTAATGAAAACACTTCTTTTTTGTGTTAACAGTTCCCTTCTGTCTTTCCCAAAACTGGGAGTCTGTGTCTGTCTATCCATGAACACTTACTTTTGGAACTTTGTATTTCCTGCTGTTATACACGTACAGATAGCAGACTCCAAGAGTCCATGGTGTGAACATTCTCTTTTCCCCCTGCCCACTTACCACAATATTGGGTTAGGTGAAAGCCAGAACTTCCTTCTGATTTAGACCAAGTCTAGTTGTTTCTAGC
Source organism: Coccyzus lansbergi (assembly GCA_033558105.1). Taxonomy (NCBI): domain Eukaryota; kingdom Metazoa; phylum Chordata; class Aves; order Cuculiformes; family Coccyzidae; genus Coccyzus; species Coccyzus lansbergi. Next base: position 1,496,904 of record JAUMJK010000054.1, on the reverse strand, counting down.
ATGACAGGGAAAACTTAATGTTTAGAATGTTTAAACATTGTATTTGAGTAAAGCCCTTTGACAGATGCATATATTTAGTTGAATACTTCTGCTCCACAAAACACTCAGGCATGTGCCTGAGCATCAGCATGTCTTGCTGATTTTAATAGGATTAATGCATGCACTTTTTGACATGCTTAAATGATTGGAAGCCGATCTTTAAAGATTGTCTTCCAAGGCAAGTGTAAGTTGGTTTGAAGAAGGACTTCAGAAGGAAATGTCAGTAGCATTGGCCTGCATGCATGGAGAATAATACTGATTTTCAATGAATGACTAGTAGCTGTTTTGAAAAACTGGCGTTGGGTTTTACTCAACACAAGTGAATTTTCTTCTATGGCTTTCGCTTATTCCTGGCTGAGGTTTTTGCTGCTTTGTTCAAATGCTGTAATCATCTACTCCAGCTGGATTCATAGTTTTTAAAGAATATGCTTTCTTCTAACCTCTCTTCTTCACCACTATTGTGCCGTGTTTGTTAAAGAGCACAGTAAATGAGTAGTGAGAGGTTTAATCAAGAAAGTTTGGACATGGCATGAGTATCTCAGAGACTACTGTGAAATCTAGTTTGACCTCACAACGTTTAAAAAGACAGATCATCTACAAATCATAGAACAACCAGGTTGGAAGAGACCAACCGGATCATCGAGTCCAACCATTCCAAATCTTGCCCCTTTGGAAACATTCAGTCTACTGCTCTGACAAAGGATACCTGAGATGACTAGAACCGAGAGACAGATTGTTTTTTAGTTCTTTTTAGTTTTTGATGTGACTCCAGAAGTGCTTCATCACCCTCACAGTTTCTATTACATAGTAGGTTATTTTTGTTGGGGTTTTGGGGGAGTTTTATTCAGCTGCCCTTTGTCATATTTGATAGTACATTAAGCCTTCTAGCATGTAGACAGATGAATAGTCTACTTCTCAGTGTATACAGGCCTATGGACAAAGACATGCTTTTCCAAATCAGCCTGTGCTGGAGAGACAGGTCATTTCTCACTGTCTCATTTCCCTCCCTGACCAGTTGTTGTTTCCTTAGATGTAACAGCAGGGCTTTCCCTGGCCTGCTTTGAGGTAGTCTAGGGAACAGCTCTGCCAGCAAATCTGTTGGGGTATCAAGCTGCCAGCGGTGAAGGGAAGAGTAAACCAGAATGGGAGAAACTTCTGTGGTTTGGGGATAATGTGGCAATGGGCATTTGCCCATGCTTGAAAATGATGAGAACTGAAATCTTAAAAAAAGAGAGGTTATTAAAGCAATTTAATATCTATACAGCTGTCTGCAAGAGACTTGAGGAATATGTTGTTTGTGTGCAACTTGGAATTCAATTCAAAGCAATCAGGTGTCAGGGTTTGCAAACTTCTGAAAGTTTTAATTTTTCAGAAACAAACTATTATCTGGTTAGCTTTTTTTTATTCCTCCCTCTTAACATGCAGCCGAAGCTTCATTCTTTTGAAACATTTGCAGCCTTGTCTTCAGGTAGTTGATCAATACCTGGAAAGTGAAGTTGGCAGAATTTACTGTGAGCAGGGGAGTATGGAATAGTTTTACTGTCAAATTAGAAACATAAAAGCACAGGGAGATTAATTCCTACAACTGAAAAGGCTTTTCAAATGTAATCAAAGATTGTTGCTTAACAAATGGAACTCAAACTTTGTCTTTTTATTCATTGAGAATTCTGTAGTGGGTATGAACTGCTTGTTTTCACATGTTTTAAAAAAAAATATAGTGTCCTTTTTTTGTTTTTTTTTGTTTTTGCTGTGTTAAGAAAGATTGCTGATTTAAGCAAAACATCACTATTCAGGAAAGGTACGTGTTTACATTAGTTCAAAAGTCTTTATCAGGGGACCTAACTTTAAACCTATGTATAATTTACCCCTGCCCTGAATTAAAGACTTATTCATATGCAATAGTCCTAATTTGTTTTTAAAATCAGTGTAATTCTGCATTTACAATTATTGAAACTTGAAAGGGTTTTTTCAATGTAATCTAGATCATTAACCCAAATACAGGGTTCTTGGTCTTTTAACTTTAGAAATATTGTGTTTTAGTGAATCGGTTCCAAATTGATCAGGATATATTTTCACATAACTGTTCCAAAGAAATGATCGTGCTGGAAAGCATTTAGAATCAAGAGTCCTGGCCCTGGCTCTGCGGAGTTACCTAGGTCTGGTTATTGGGTCAAAGTGAAGTCCTGCTGACCACCATCTAAACTCTGTACGGCTGCGTCTCAGGCTGCATTTACCTCCAAGAGAATTGTTTTCTTTTACTGATCCCTGATCACTACTAGGAAACCTTTGGACAACCTTGCAACTTTGTCTTGCTTGCATTACCTAGGTTTCCTTCCAGTGGAAACCAGAGTGTGGACAAAGGGCTTAGAAGGGCAGAAATTTGTGTTGACTTGGTGTGCACAACATTGTTTTCATGTTCAGAATATGACCATAAGGCAGACCTATGCTGAGGAATTAGGAGTTCCCAGTTCCTGTGCTTAAAGAGCAGCTTCAGGCTTGTGGTTATTCTAGTGGAGCAGGACCACAAAGACTTAATGCAGAAATAACTCATCTGTTTGTTTCTCTAATCACATGGAAAAAGAATTGGATGGCAGTTCATCTTCCTGACTTTATGAACTTGACTTCCAAACAATGAAACAAAGTCTTTCCAAGGGATGATAGTTCCATAAAACCATTAGACTTGTAGCACTTCAAACAAACCAACCAACCCCTAAAACATCCTCGTGTTTTGAAGACTTGGAACACATGCATTTAATTGTAATTAAAGTTGATTTAAGATTTATTTTCTGAAGCTGAGTCGTCTTGGGAGGAAAAAATGAATAAGTATTTGTTCTATGCAAGATGTCAAAACTGTGTGAATTACCAGTTTTTAGGTGCTGTATTGTTATTGTCTTTCTGACTTCTGTTACTTTCATTAGTCTTTTAAACTTTTCAGCCTTATATTCAGCTTAGTTTTTAGAGTTGAATAGGCAAAATGTAGTTTTCAGATCCTGATGGAAATGTAATTAGCTTTCATTCCTTCATGAAAATCTTGCATGTTAAACAATTAAGTGAAATGTTTTGGTTTCCTAATAATATATTCAAACTCTAACCACCTCCCGAAAACAGAGCATATCTGTGAAAATGCACATTTAAGTGTAGTGTGCAGATGATCAAATCATCAGCCTTGTGCTGAATATACTTTACTCCTCACTGTTCAGTATAACTGAATAGTAAAGCAGTTTGGTTTTGTCAAACTCAACCTCGATGTGGATTCCTTCCTTTCCACCCCACCCTTCCTCTGGCCCATGGCTTGCTAAGCGCCTTCAGGTAGAATCATAGAATCACGCCGTTGGAAAAGACCTTTGATATGAAGTCCAACTGTTTCTGTCCACTACTAAACTGTATCCCTGAGCGCTTTATCTACCCATCTTTTAAACACCTACAGGGATGGGGACCCAAGGCACCTCCCCGGGCAGCCCCTGCCAGTGCCCAAGAAGCTTTTTGGTGAAGGCATTTCTTCTGATGTCTAATCTGAACCTCCCCTGGTGGAACTTGAGGTCATTTTCTCTTATCCTGTTGCCTATCACTCAGGAGAAGAGACTAACACCCAATTTGTTAGAACTTTCTTTTAGGTAGTTATAGACAGTGATAAGGTCTTCCCTCAGCCTCCTTTCCTCCAGACTAAACAACCCCAGCCCCAGTTCCCTCAGCTGGGTTTTTAGTTGTTTAATTTTTAAGTCCTGTAGTAACTTGATCATCCCGTGTGAAGTGTAGTGGAGTTGGCACTAATGTGCTTTTTAAGTGATTGCCCAAATCATGTTATTTGTTTATCCTTGTCACGTGGAAACAGAAAATCTGTTCCTTTTCTGTCAGTTTAGTTCTTTAGGACCTGCTGAGTGCTCACAGCTGGTTTTGCAAGAGAAAAGCAAGATGTGATAAAGTGAAATGCCTTACCAACCTTTTAGACTACTGTAAAGGTACTGACTTCCTGTTAATAGTATGCGGTATTTTCAGGTCATGAAAGAAGTTGCTCCTACATCTTTCTGTGGGTTAGAAACATTTGGTCAAAAGAATTGATGATCTTTAAAATGTGAATCCTGGAACTTTTTTTTTTAACTTGGTTATTAAGGGATTTTTAAGCAACTGATGTATCAAGGGATACAATTGAAAATGAGAATATGCTTCATGGATGATTTATTTTTACACTATTGCTCTCTGTGAACTGAAGAAGCACATTTTTAAAGCAAAGCATTTGCATTACTTTAGTGTTGTTTGGCTGACAAAGTCTTGAGTGTAGTTTGAAATAGTTAACCAGTTCTTGACCAGGGACAACCTTCAGCCTTGTTTTTTGTTTCAGTTTTCTTGTTTATGCAAATGAAGAAAAAATGTTTACTAGTTCTTACCAGTATTGGGATTTTTATTACACTTTTGTAATGCAGGAGTAGCTTCAATGAAAGAATGAATTAGCAGATAAATAGCCCATAATGTGTGTGACTTTGGGGTTTTTTGTTGTTGTTCCAGAATTGTTAATTAAAATGGCATGGACATCAATCAATCAATAATGGTTCCAAGCATAAATGGTAGCAACTTCTTTGAAAAGAATTCCCCTGTGCAGGTCCCATCTGTTAACTTGCTTAGCCAGTTACTGTAAGACATCTCTAAAGTTACCATTTTCTACTAGATAAGAAATCTTTGGGAAACAGGCAGCCTTTTTATCACAAGATGGTGATTCTTCTCCATGAAGAAATTCAAACTTTATTTTTAATCCCATGCATATGAGTCTTAACTCGGCAAAGATGAAGACAGACATGGGCACTCTGAAGTAAAGATGTGCTTCTGCTTAGCTTGAAGCATTACTTTTTCTTGTTCTTGCTTCCCCAGCATCTGGCATGGTGACATCCAAGTGTGATCCCTAGTGTAGCCCTGAGCCTGGTAGAGCTGGCTGAAGGGGTGGTGTGTGACTGCTGGCTAGAGCTGGTACAGCCTCGTGATGTCCTGCTCAATTTTTACTGCTTTTTACTTCATCCAGAACCACGTCACTGAGAATTTTGAATGTTTTGATTTTAAAGGGTCAATCTGTGATTAACTGAGTTGTATGTGTTCTAGACACAGAATTATTTGATCATTTCTTTATCACCCCTGGTGAATTTTCATAGGAAATAGTTTTAACTCTACTGCTGCCAGAGAACAATTATTTTCCTTAATCTGAAGAGAATAAAAACCCAACCAACCAAAAAAAAAACCTGAAAAGCAGATTATTCACCTAAATTATGTCCAGTATAGACTATTCCTAGTCTGTTGGCTTCAAAATCCCCCGAAAGATGAATCGCCTTCTCCAAGACAACGTTATAGGGATTAGAAGAGCCACTGATGAGCCTATCTCCTTTGTGGAGCATCCATTTACAAAACAGGAATCCTTCGGTATGTGGTTTAGGCCTGTTTCTAAAATTCCCCTCTTTGCAGAAAACCAGAGCGGTATCCTCAATGCTAAAGCAAGGGGAAAATTAACTCCATGTGCAGTATAAAATGAGGATTCTGCAAAAAGTAATAGATAACGCTGGGTCACATAACAAGTACTGCATACTTTATTCTAAATCCAATATAGAATCATAGCGTGTCCTGAGTTGGAAGGGACCCATGAGTATTCATTGATATTTAAATTCATGTGAGTTCAGAGTGTGCAGGGTATGCAGGATTAAGCCAGTGGTGTATTGAAAGAACAAAATTACCAACCCTCATACCTACCTACAGTCTGAAAACAATGTGAGCATTGTAGGTCAGGATTGGTTTGTCTTCCTCCTGCAACAAAGATGTGATCTATAGCTTATGAATTAATTGGGGGAAATCATTGGATATTTATTTCCTCTGTTAGTCTTTGGACTTTTTGTCACTACTAGCACAAATCAGAAGATGAAGCTCTTCAACCTACTCCTGACCTAGCACACTTTTTGTTAATTCTAAATATAAATTGATGCATATACTAAAAGTGCATGTGATAATAAAATTTTTAGATGCATTTTAAGATCCACACATTTTTAAACTTGTTTTTTTAATAGTTCTGAAAAATATGCAGATCATACTTAAGCTAGTGACTGACTTAAGGCATTTTTGCTGTTTCTTCCCCCTAGTATTTCATTATGAGCTACAGACTGCTAGGGCTCTTCTTAAACTCTTAATGTTCATCAAATTATATTTACTACACATTTCTGCATAGCTCATTTTATAATCTTGTTTTGGTCTTTACAGTTTAGACTGCTTACTTTCAGCGGAGGCTTACACACAGAAAAGAGGAAGGGATGTGGTTATATATGTGGTGACATACCCAAAATCAATTGCTGTGTGGGTGCTGATCTTTCCAAGATATTCAGGAGTATATATGGTTCCCTGGCTGAGATCCAAATTAAGGCTAGGAAGAAGAGAAGGCAATATTTCTCTCACTGTTGTTCCACTGTGTTTTTATGTTGGAACAAGCTAGTGATTTATTTTTTCCTTTTGGATACACAAAAAGACTTTGGCACAGCTGGTTCTGATTAACTTTCTTAACTCAGTACTATATTGAGAACTGAAAGCTCTTGACCATTTGAAGAAACATCACCAAATGAAGCTCAGAATTGCAGAACTCGGAGACTTTGAGGGACTGGCTTGGCATTTTTGCTGGAGGAAGCAACAATCCTGACTCACTTGTAAATGCAGTGATGCTTTAAGCCGCTACAGCAATAGTATTTTTCCTCTGAGATCCTCAGTTCTGCTTTCAGACAACTGGTTTTGTATTCCTGTTCTCCTTCCCCCCAACCTCTTTCAAAGCTGGCAACAATTAATCCTTGATTACATATCCTGGACTCCTTTTTCTGTGTCTCCTGAGCTTTTGAACTGTGAATAGTGTCAAATAATGACTCTGCAAATCACTCCAAGATTCAAAACCAGCTTTGCTGGTAAAAACCCAGCAACTTTACAGATCTGAATTGTGGATGTTGCAAGGAATGCAATACTAGAACAAAAACTGAAAAATGAGCTGTCCCTAGCATAGCAACTCTAGAGCTAAATCACTTTAGGCTTCAAACAACTTATATGTTTTCTTCCCAAATGAACATGTGTCATTTTTGTCATGGACGTGCTCTGTTTTGTCATGGTCTGTTTGTCCATGTAAATGGTCTTAGGCATAGAAATATGCATATTTTAATACTCTGCATTACAAAATACTCATGTTTTAGGGTAATGTGCAAACCTCCTCCTTGTTAAATAATGCAAACCCTTAATTTAACGAAATTACACTTAATAAAGGTCAGAAAAATCCATTTCTTTCTTAAATTTCAGAAGCAAAACACATGCTGCATTAAGTGTACTTATTCTGCAGCTTTCCCTGAAACTCCTGACCAATTTGTCTTTATATTGCAAGCTCCCTGCTTGCTGTTCTGCAGTTCTGACCACGATAATCTAGTGTCAGCTCCTCTGCTTATCCCAGAGGACATCTGTTTTAAATGCCAAATCTGCATTTTTGGGCCTCCCTGCCCACCCACATGGAAGAAGGAAAGGCAGTTATTTTTAACGCAGAGAACATCTAACAGTGGGCATTTGTCATTACCAATTTGTGCTAAAATATTTCCAAGATTTTTTACTGAGATTGAACCGAAGGCACAGGGGAAGAAGTCTCATTTAAAAAAAAAAAAATCTGCTTCAACTCAGTATCCTGGTATAGGTTAACTTTTACTTCATAATATATTTCGTTTTATCTTGAGTTCTCATCCTTTTGCCATTTACATTGTATGTTGCATTGTTGCCACAGTGGCAGGCATGTCAGAGCAACTGTGTATGCTTAGAATTTCATATAAGGAATGCATTCCAAAGCTAGTGTCAAATTTTACCTCTCTCCTTGACCCCAAATTTTAAGGAAAAAGTATTTCTAGGGGGCCGTAGTCAGTCCGTTACCAACACTGAGTGGGTATGGTTTAGTTAAATTAGGGGATCCTCTAGGAAACCCCTGTCATCCTGATCAGAAATCGCAAGTGCAGAACCTGCCACGGGAACAGGATTTCTGATTATTTAATACCTGATTTCTCCTAATTTCTTTCTGATAATACTTGGACAAAATGACAGGCTGCCATCCCCCTCAAGCCGATCTGTACAGATGCAGGCTGGGGTGAGGAGCAGCCAGGGATGTTCAAGCTGTTTGGTAAACACCTAGAAAGAATTAACTTGTGGCAGGGTGTTGGGAAGGGCAGGACTAACCTCTTGGCACTGGCTGTAGTGGTGTCATAAGGACACCGCCTAACGGACTTTTATTCATGGATGTTTTACCCTAATGTTCTACCTCAGGAGGCAAGAACTGAGAGGGTGTGTAAAAAAGGACTGATGCCCAGAATGTGGTTCTTTTTAAATCAATGATTAAATCATTAATGCAGTGAAGAAAGGCCCTGTCAGCTCTACAAATAACTAAGCAGCACTAAAAATCTTTACAAAGTTATGGGACACTGAGGAATACACACCATCCCAACTTGACTGTGCTATGTGTAAAATTATTTTTTTTATGGGACTTATAAATTCCAGCTTTTGACTCAATTTGCAGGGCTAGTTTAAGGATGCACAAGAGTGTCCATACACTGCTTTGCACTTAAGAAACATATACAGCTCCTTACCTGCAGGCACATGCAGAGCTGTGATGCAAAGTTACGATGACCATGGGAATGGGTAGCCATAAAACTGTGACAATGTCCAGACCATGGGGAAGATATGAGCTGGAAAAATACAAATAACAATTGCAGCAATACCGTGTCCAAAATGTAGACAAGCACATGGGTGATTAATGTTGGCGAATCCAGGAAAACACCCATTCAAATAAAGCATGCCACAAACCAAGCCGCAAAACTTAAGTGAATAAATTCTGACAACTGAACAGTGCGTTGTCTTTGAACAGGTTTTTTTCTTTTCTCCTTGTGCTGGTGCAGCTGTTAATGGGAAAAGTAACATCATGTGGTCACTTATTTCTGCACAAAATGTAGGCAGAGACGCTGTGAGACTTCCTGGCAGAAGGTAGAGATAGTGGCATAGAATCACAGAACAACCAGGTTGGAAGAGACCCATCGTATCATCGAGTCCAACCATTCCTATCAGACACTAAACCATGTCCCTCAGGACCTCATCTACCCATGCCTTAAACACCTCCAGAGAAGGTGAATCAACCACCTCCCTGGGCAGCCTATTCCAATGTCCAGTGACCCTCTGTGAAAAACTTCCTCCTAATCTCCAGCCTAAATCTCTCCTGGCAGAGCTTGAGGCCATTCCCTCTTGTCCTGTCCCCTGTCACAGCTCGCTCCTCTCTAGAACTTCCTTTCAGGTAGTTGTAGAGAGTAATGAGCTCTCCTCTCAGCCTCCTCCAGGCTAAACAACCTCAGCTGTCTCAGATGCTCCTCATAGAGCCTGTTCTCCAGCCCCTTCACCAGCTCCTTGGCAGAGGAAAGAAACCATTCAGCACCTCCAAACAAGCAGCTTGCAAAGGAGCCGGTGGGGACTTGTTGCACAGGTGTTTGAGGAACAGCTCCTCATTGTTCTTGTGCTGACCCTGGGTAAAAAGAATTCACACAAACCCAATATTATTCAGGGATTGCCCCCTTGTTGGTCATTCTTTCCTGTTTAAAGGTTATCAGCCGCGCAACAGGGGGGTGCAACAGATAAGATGGGTGACAAAGAACAAACACACCCCAGCCGAACACCACCCTCCCTAGGAGACAAGGAGTCTGCCCAAACCACTCGTGACTCCATCTGAACAATCACCACACTTGCAAAACCAATCACTCTGCTTGCAAATCCATCCTGATTTCTTTAAGTCCTTAGCAGACACAAAGAGAACTGACCCCAAGGAGTAAAATAAACCTTTGCGAGCATGTACAAGATGTAAATTCATTCAGCTATTTGGAAATACTGGGGCAGTGTGTAATTAAAACCTGTAAGGAGGAGAAATTTTTTGTGTTGCTGACTTCAGCAGCAGCATGGGATGCTTAGATGTCACGTAGGGTTTCTGTGAGATGGGAGGCCAAGGAGTTGCTTTCTCCCTCTTCCATTTGCAGTGACAGTGAACTTTAACCCTATTATAAACCAAAAAGGGACAAGTGGAGAGGGATGGGACAGTGGGTAAAACCCCTTTCCCTGTGACAGAAACATCCTCTGGAAACATGTATGAGATGGGAACTTGCACATCTCAGCCTGTGCTGGAGCTGGGGAGCTCTGGCAGCTGGCTGGACCTGAAGCACAGGGAGACATGGGCACCCTCGTTGCTCAGGTAGGGCGATTTCTGACTCCCTCCATGTGTCTCAGCTGCAGTAAAATCTGTGGTGGAAGAGCTGAGTGTTCACCATTGTAGGCTCAATGTTAGTTTACCTTTGGAGTTGCCGTCTACCTTCTCTAACAACACCTATCTTAGGAAACTAGGAGAAAGTAAGAGGTCTTGTTTCCTAACCTTGTTACTTGCCACAAATGACAAGTTCCTCAACTCCAAACTGCAAAGCAAATGCTGCAGAAATTGCCAGCTGAGATTTGTTGCCTTCTGTGGCTTTCCATGTCGAGCTTTTGCAAGGTCATGTCACATCTCAGTTTGCAGCGAGTGCTCATCCTCAGCCAAAGCAGCCCTCAGGTTCACTGCAGTTTTCTGCAGATCGCAGAGGCAGAAGGCAAAACCGCCAAGCAGATTGGCTCTGCAGGGTGGGTGGATGGCCACCACCAGCTGGGACAGGACAGGGAGCTTGCTAGGTGCAGGCTGTGTGCCTGAGGAGGGAAGTTTTTACCCATTAAATGTGTCCTTTTTTCCTGCTCCCTTACTTTCCCATCCCTGCAGCAGCTAGTGCACAACTGGGGCAAGGAGGTATCCTGACTGCCCCAGCAAAACACATCCCCAGTACATCCCCTTCATGTGCTCTCAAACTGCCCAGTCCAAGGCCCCAAACTAGTGCAGACCAGTCAGTCCTTGGGACCCTCTGGAAAAATCTATGTTGGGAGTCCCAGCCTGCTACCAGCCGAGCCACTCAAATGCCCTTATTCTTCATGCCCAGCTTTGAGGTGCAGGGGGGGTTTTTTGGTTTTTTTTTTTTTTTTTTGGTTGTGCTGAGCTCTTGCTTCTCTGGCCAAAACTCACCCAGAGCAGGGTCAGCATCTGACAGCCCTAGTCTATGGGGACCCTAATTTTGTCTTGAAGAGCAAATTTTCTGTTTCCTCCAATTTTTTTCTAGTCCTTCACCTGAATTTCATTCACTTACTGTTTTACTGCCGTCGGCCAGCATCAGTCAGAGCATTAGAGAAGATATATGAAAATAATCCAGTGGGCATGTTTGATATTTCCAGGTATACCTGGGGCCAAGGTGGCTGGAGAGAGTCTTGCGTGGCCTAGGTAACATCAGCTAAGGCAGGAGAGAAGAATACCTGTGCTTGTCAGTAAAAGTCTTCAAAAGTTTATCGGTAAAATTGATTTTATTCAACACCTTGAAGGAGCACAACTTACACTTGTTAACTGTGTTTTTTATTACAGTCTCCCTGTACATATGTATGTGCTTGTGTGTGTGTGTGTGCTTTTGTTATATATCAGAGCATTCAGAAGATACAGTTCTACCCTCCAGCAGCGGTAAGGGGAGAGCAAGAGCGAGGACACAGTCACTGACGTGTGATTCAGGGTGACTTGAACTAGGATACAACAGGGTCAGCCCTGGGTAGCTGCTTCATCGAGGTGGCTGTGAAGGACTGACCCTTGTCTGCCAACATACTGAACGGTTTTGCTCCCGAGGGTGGAAGCACAAGAAGCATTTGCCTCCTCCTAAGAACAGAGCCATGCGCTAACCAAACAAATCCTCCAGCCTTCAGAAAAAAGCATGGAGCTGGGGGATGTCAACTGATCTTCTGGTTTTGATCCCACCACTTTGAATTTGATGGAATTATGGGAAATGAAACCTGGATCCTAGGGAGAGGTTTATCTGGTGAGTTGACTAAAGGCTACGCTATCTACACAGTGTAGAAACATGAACACATACAAAAGCACTATCATCTTACAAATAAATAAGTAACCACATTTGTTCCAGCTATGTGCTAGCTGCAATCTAAGCACTCATAGCCCTCTGCCACAGAACAAACCTTACAACAAAAAAAAGCTCACCCGCTACAGATGCTTTGCCCTGGTTTATAAATCACATAGAATGCGCATCTCTCTAGCGCTCTGCAGTGCAGCTGTCTGGGTCGAGGGACCAGTTTTCAGTGAGGACGCTCCAAGGTGCAGAAAGCCTTCAGCTGCCAGAGAGACTCCCTTGTCCTCCTGTTTTTGGCTGGTAGAGAGGTGAGGTTCAGTCCTTGCTCTTGCTCTCGCTGCACTGCAGCTGCCCCCCATCAGGAGGGCAGGTGCAGCTCTGGGTGCCCCGGGCAGTAACAGTGCCGGCAGGCACTGCCATCTCCTCTTCATCGTAGCAGACACACTGGGGGCAGCCGTCAGCCACCGGGCTACCCACTGCCTGGCAGGTGGGGGGCACAGCAGGGCACATTGAGGTGCAGGTGACGTCCCCACTGGGGTGACAGGTGCACAGCTTGCGGGCAAAGTCAATGTAGAAGGACTGGCCAGTAGGGATGAGACCACTGGCGAAGCCTTGAATCTCGCAGTCGCTCTTCAAGTAAGGTGGGCAGGCACAGGCTGAGGGACAGGGTGGGCAGCAGCCCCCAGCTGTGGTTGTGGGTGTCCCCTCTGTGTCCCTCCTGGGGCATGGGGGGCAGGCGCTGGGGTCACATGTGGGTTTTGGGGCTGCACCAGAGAGCAGGAAGCAGATGAGCAACAAGCAAAGGGCACCAGCAAGAGCCATGTTTCTGGGAAGGAAAAGGGGGAGACAGGCACAGGCATCATGTTGGGCACGGGCACAACAAACCCCACGATCTGAACCACCCCCAAGGTTTAAAGCTAGCGGGATGCAGCTCCCTCTCCCTGATATGCCCATTAGTCATAGTTCTGGTCACCTACACCTTGCTGGGGCAAGGGTGGCTTGCTCTAAAACAAAGTCTTGTGCCCAAAAGATCATCCCGGTGATGGTGTCCTCCACCCATGAGGTGTTCAGGCAGCTGTAACGTGGGCCCTAGGTCAGCAAAGTCCATGTTGCAGCACACACTGAGCTTTGGAACAGTTTTTCTGGCCAGCAAATAACACTTGTTTACCACTACAATGATGCTAATAATTTATGTTTCGGTGACTGTTCCTGGGAGGCATTTGGACATGGGCACATGAAGAGTTCCAAGAAGCACGGGGTACTTGGACAGCTTATCCTATGACCAATCCTGCAATTTAGGCCCTGCTTCTTCATGGACTAGGGCTGCATGTCAGCTCCTAGCCCTTCACAGTGTGCCACTCATCACCTGGCAGCTGCCTGCCTATTCCAGCCACCTCAGTCCCTCTCAGGAAGCCAAGAAAGGTCACCTTGTTTCAGTTTGTGAAGCCTTAACTTTGTGATTACAGGTATCAGGCACTCTGATGTGACTCTGCTCTTTGCCTTTGTCAGTTTTTGACCAGTCTGTTTTCAACTAGAGAGTCATTCACAGGTATGAAATCCCGTCCCTGTACCAGCTACTCCTCCTCCTCTGCTGATGCATCCTAGGATGCATAGCACCCCCAGGAAGCTCATGCTGTCTCCCTTCTCTATTTTAAGGTCAAGGATTCTTTATCTGGACTGCCAGCTTTTCAAGACATTACAGTTCTTTAAACAGAGCCTTTCAGATCCCTTCCCTTTAAGTGACCTTACATCCTGCTGTATTAATTACGCTTGCTTCTTTCCTACACTCTGGGTCCTTCCAGCCTGGGTCTCTTCTCCTTCTGCCCCAGTGCTGGCTTTGATTACAATTACATCACTGCCACCACACTGTGGATTTGATAGACTCAAAATCCTACTTTTGCAGACACATAACTACTTGCTTAAACAAAAACCAATTACTCTTAAACAAAAAACAATCCCAAACTTCCTAAGTGTATGGGAAAAAAAAAATGAAAGCATGAACACCATTTGTCTTCATTTTGAAAAAGAGAGAGACCACACAGAGTAATCCAGAGTTATGGAACAGTTTGGGTTGGGAGGGACTTTACAGCCCATCCAGTTCCAACCCCCCTGCCATGGGCAGGGACACCTCCACCTGCCCAAAGCCCCATCCAGCTTGGCCTTGAACACTGCCAGGGATGGGGCAGGCACAGCTTCCCTGTGCAACCTGTGCCAGAGCCTCACCACCCTCATCATGAAGAAATTCCTCCTTACATCCAGTCTAAATCAATCCATCTCTAGTTTATAGCCATTTCCCCGGCTCCCATCCTATCCCCACAGCCTTTGTAAACAGTCCCTCCCCAGCTTTCTTGTAGCCCCTTCAGCTACTGGAAGGTCACTACGAGGTCTCCTGACTCTAAAGCCTTCTTTATAAAGTAAATGCTGGCTTGTTGAAGTTACTGGTAACTCTGCTTAATCTTTGCCGTAAATTACTCTTCTGCCTCTTCCTTTCATTCACATACTTTAATCTACCGGTTATTTTATCATCCTACCCTGGTGACACATAGTGCAGTCCTGCTTTCCGTGGAAAATCCGCCATTCGGCAAGGATAGTTTTCCTCATGATAATGTTTGACCTCTCCCTTAGTTTTGGAAACCCGGGCTGTGGGATGGATAAGATATTCCCTCCTGTCCCACATCAGGACCCTGTGAGCCCCAACCATGGTCTCTAGTTACCTGCAGGCTGTCTGGCCAGGTGGGACAGGCGCTGGCTTGCGGTGCAAGACCTTGAGTGGCGTCTCTGGTCCCACAACCCACCTGAGCCTTCTATTTATGTGCTGCTGGTGGTGGCTCCATGATGAAACACTGGTAGGGGGAGGCGGGGAAGCTGCCGTGACACGTAAGGTGGCTGGGCAGGGCCAGCAAGATGCTTATCTTGCTAGTTGTGTCGGTTCAGTCTGTCTGACCGCAGACTAAACCAGCATCTCCCAGCCTCCTGCAGATCTGCTATCTCGCCCCATGTCCCTCTTGGTTGATTTGAACTTCAGGGTTTCTGAAGAGTCAATGCGGCCCTGTGCTTCGCAGGCTGCCAGGGGCACAGACACCGGTGTCCAGGGGGAAAGAAAAGTTATTTATAAGCTCTAGAAAGGCAGTGTGGGTGGTGGGCAGCCAGCTCCAGGGCTGTGACGCTCCTTTTCAGATGCCAGAGGTGGGTATGGACCTCCTTAGGGTGCACATTCCTGAGTCAGGGCACCCCTCCCACCACACCACATGCATCACAAACACTGATTAAAGCAATTTATACCCTGTGTGGCTGTTTTCCTCTGGATTGAGCTCCAGAAAGCCATGGCCATGTGTCCCAGTAGAAGAGGGTTTTATGCCTACCCCCCAGGGTAGGAGGTGTTGGGGAAAGAGCATGGATCCCTGCAGGATCAAGGTCCATCTCCTGCACTGGAACTGGGTGCTGCGCTCAGGGCAGGGTCGCAGGATGCTACTCAGCTCTCGTTCTTCTCCTGCTGTCCTCTCACATCTCCATAAGCCTGGAAATCCTCTGGTAGACAGGTGGGAGCCCAGGAGCACTGAGCTGTGATGAGTGCCATTGGTCAGCTGCCTCTCACCAGACAGGAAAATACTGATAAGACCTCAGTGCCCAGAAAAGGGGAACAAACTCAAAAGACCAACTGTCTCAGAGGGGTTGTCACTGCTGTGGGGTAGTCCTGGGGATGCAGGGAGTAGAGACCCAGCAGTGGGTGCAACACTCGGCTTCTGGTCCTGCTGCTACCACCAGAGCTGTGTGTAGGCGTGTCTTTACAGAAACTGCAGAGATATCTGCTAGCAAGGCAAATGGAATTCCTCCACTGCTTTCTGAGGCCTTTTCCATCCCGGAGGCAGAGTAGGCAGGATAGCAGCAGCTGGTTCTTCTCTCCACCCTGTATACCCAAGTCAGTACCTCGAGGTGACACCGAGGCTGTGCTCTGTGCTGGAGTGTGCTCTGGGGCACGTCTGCATCCGCAGGGACACGGTCTGTGGCAAACTACAGCAAAGGTAGCACTGACATCCCTGGCCAGGGCACCTCCACCACCAGATGAGCCTGTTGGGGGCAGCCCCTGGGTGCAGGGGCTGGGGGCCCTAGGAGCAACTTGAGGGAGCTCCATTTGAGGGGCATGGGTTAGTCATTGATAGGAATGGTTAGTCTCAATGATCCGGTGGGTCTTTTCCAACCTGGTGATTCTATGATTCCATGATTCTGTGATTTAGCTTAGGTAGAGTAATCTTGAAATATGTGGAGCTTGCACCCAACTTTATTAGTTCCCACACTCATAGTTAATATACAGAAGCCACTGTAAATACTCACCGTTGCTATTCAGCAATTACTTCACCCCTGCTGAAGTGCAGCCACTTGTCCTGTCACCTGCCTGCCAGCTGGGAGCACTGGGGTTTGGGCTGAGCTGCAGTGGCCATGGGAACTGAAAGGACCTTCAGGGCAGCAGAAATCTGTGTG
Source organism: Coccyzus lansbergi (assembly GCA_033558105.1). Classification (NCBI taxonomy): domain Eukaryota; kingdom Metazoa; phylum Chordata; class Aves; order Cuculiformes; family Coccyzidae; genus Coccyzus; species Coccyzus lansbergi. The sequence continues at coordinate 1,480,405 of JAUMJK010000054.1, read as the reverse complement.
GTAATTACGTGCTGTTAGACTATGAACCGCTTGTTTTTTTCAGAGCTGCCATCACCGGACGTGTTCAAGGCCAGGTTGAATGAGGGTTTGAGCAACCTGATCTAGTGGGAGGTGTCCCATCCCATGGCAGAGGGGTTGAAACTGGATAATCTTTAAGGTCCCTTCCAACTCAAACCATTCTATGATTCTATGATTCTGCACACCCAGGCGAGCACACAGCCCGATGTCCTGCATGCACAGGATGCTGGGCAGCAGCCTGCTCTGCAAGCAAACACTGAGCCCAAATATATCAAATATATGCCCCAGCAGGTCACTCTCTCAAAGGTGTCCATGTCTCTGGAGCAACACAAGTAGTCTTCTCACACTCTAAAACTCAGAAGCTGCCTTGGTGACGAGACCCATCCATGGGGTTACTCATATAGGAGGTGGGGGATCTCAGGGTTGGAGAAGAGAGTCCCAGGCTCTGATGAAAGGGGGCTCCCTGCCAAAAGAGCTGTGCCCCTGCCTGTCATGTGGAGGCAAGTCTCCTCTCCTCCTCTTGCAGCCAGATCAGCTGCACAAGAGGACATATTACAATTAAAGGCATAAGGAAATGTCTTGCAAGTCCAAGTGGTCCAAATTCAGACTCACTTTTAGGCTCCATGGAATTATGGGGCACTTTAAAACTTATTCACATGAGTTTGGAATACATACAGGGACTAATATCCTTCAGTTTGCAACAGAGCTGCAAAAATAAATGCAATACTAATTGAGCTAATCAGTTTTTACTTTTTCTGAACAAATATGTTTATTACTCAAGCAAACTTGAGAAAGATCTGACACAGCTTGTGTCACTCAGGAAACAAAAGACAGCAGAGATGCTCTTCCTATATATAAATACTTCAACATTCTCTTATTTGATAGAAGTCTTGTACAAACTAGATTAGATTGAAAGTATGGAACAGCCACTTAGCAGCAAGCCAAAACCTGTACTGGTTATTGTCCCCTTGGAGTACTTCTCAAGACACATGAAAAGAATGCAAAGCTCTTAGATTCTTTTGAGAACAACTTCCCCAAACCAGGTTTCAACAGTGCTTGGTTTGATCTCACAGCTCTCCTTTCACGTTTGATTTGGTTCACTGCCCGCTCTCCCAGCATACTGTATGAGACAGCCAGTGCCACCAGCTTCCTCAAAGGCCAGTTGGCACTACAGGAGTGAATGTTCCTCACCTGCCCATCGCTTCACCACCCTGTCCTTCACAACCTTCTGCTGTCCCGTCCCGTCCCTCCTGTCCAAGCTGCCCATCTCTCCACCTTTTGCATACCAGGATGTCATGTCCTACCCGCACCCCTCCTCATTGCTCCCACAGCCTCTGCCTCTCCTACTCACCCCTGGGCTCCTTGGCTTCCAAATGGAACCAGAGGTGAGAAGAAAGGTCTCTGAGGGGTGCCTGCCAACCTCCCTGTGAGAGTTGCAGAGGGGCAGGAGGATGCAGCCATGACTTGGCTTCACCCCAGCCCTCAAGAGGGTCAGAGTTTCCCGTGGTGAGACTAGACAACCTGTGATATCAACAACACCAGCAGCGCATAGGTAGCTACTGCTAGCAAACACACCAAACCCTATTAACTGTTAAAGTCTGGGAATTAGTAACCATCTGCTTCCCGTTCTTCCCCCCACATTACTTCTCCAGCTCTGGGCAGCTCCATGCAACCAAACACAGCTATTAAAAATGCAATTTCTTTAGTTATCTTCTCCTTAGTGATATTCTGGGTGGCATTTAGTGGACAAACGGTTATTACATTACAATTTTCACCTAGTCATTTTGAGAAACTATCAGGTGGATTAGAAAGAACCCGCAGCCAGATGTTTCAGGCTCTGGGGGAGACGCTGGCCCTGCCAGAGGAGAGGAGGTGGGTGCAGCCGAGCTGCTGGGCTACTTCTCATTTCTGCTGACAAAGGTGAGGAGGTCCATCGATGTGACCACGCCAAACACTGTCTGCTTCATGAAGGAACTGCCATTTCCATTGACTGTAAGCACAGAAAACATCAGTTTAGTGAGGAGATAAAGAAATCCCTCTAAAAAAAACAAAAATAAAAAAGGAAGAAGAAAAAACCCCCACAGCAGTGCAGAGGCAGCTACTCATTTATTGTGAGAAAACCTTAACAGGGGTAGCAGCTGTCTTGCTCTGCCTCAACAAGAATGACTGATGCAGCCTTCGTTGTGTTACTGGGATCGCACTAGGGAGGTTTAACTGCAGACAATGCACTCCTTACCAGAGCAGGAAACTTAATTTCCCAGTTGTTTTTACCCAACCTCAGTTCCACTCCTGCTTCTATCACCACAAAACTTTTCAGGGATCCTTTACAAGCACCAGTGAGACACTTTCTGCTCTGTTCTCATAAGGTCCTACACCACCGTTAATAAAACAGCATCGCAACAATTGCTTTAACCACCTGAGAAATGTTTTCTTAAATAAAAACAAAACTAGCCACCAGAGTCCAAACACAAGATAAAACGCAAGCTCCAAAGGTGTGGGAAGCAAGTAATAAATAAGGTGGCAACTGTAACAGCATTAAAACAGCAGCTCTGGAAAAGAAAACCAATGCGGCTTGATAACCAGAGCAAGAGGCACTGCGCACAGCTGGCTGCTGTTTTTGGTAGATGCTGTTTAATTTGTGGATACCATTTAATTTATATTAAAACATGATGCAAAATAGATTTTTGTTATTTTTATGACAACATAGCTGAAGAAGGCAATTCTGCCTAGTATTATTTTTGGTAAGAGAATAGGAAATGTGCATCAAAGGCAGTTTTGAATGACATACTTTTGTTTGCAATGTTTTGTGGGAACGCAGCTGGACTCACAAGCCAATTTTGGAGCTGACGGGGCTTTGGGCAGCAGGATACGGATATAGAAGCAAAGGGGTTGGGATGTTTGCACACTGTGAGTTTCATAGGCCCCGGGTTCACAAGGCAGCCCTTTGCTGGCAGTCGATACAACACAATATTGCATGCTGCTCACTGTAGGAATGTTCTGCATGTTCAACATCTACTCCCATAAAATCAGTATAATTATACCCTTCAGCTCTATTTTAGAAGACCTAAGTATGGGTCTTCAGACTGCTTTTTCACATTGCTAACATTTTAAACAAAGCAACTCCCCCGAGATAAGGCCAAATTTGTACTTCTAGAAGTTTTACAATATAATTATATTGGGAAGGCGTGTTAGGTTAGATTTGCAGAACAGTAACTGCCACCATACCTGTTTTGGTTAGAGGAGCAACAAAGTATGATCCCTGCTGCTGCTGCTATGTCAATAACCCTTGTGCTGATGTGATTCTACTGTACGTGACTGAGCCAATTTGCTTCACCAAGGAGGAGGTGGCTGTACAATGGTTTGAGAATAAACCAAAGCTGCAGGTACAGCTGTTTTATTGGACTAATCTGATTGTGCTCCTGAATTGGCAGAACATCCCTATATCCAGCCATGGCCCAGGTAAGGTTCAGACATGGGTTCCCCTGACTCCTAACTCATAGTCCCCTGCCGCAGGGCTTACTCGTGGTCCAACACAGAATCACAGAATCACCACGTTGGAAAAGACCCACAGGATCATCGAGTCCAACCATTCCTATCAAACACTAAACCATGTTCCTCAGGACCTCATCTACCCGTCCCATAAACACCTCCAGGGAAGGTGACTCAACCACTTACCCGGGCAGCTTCTGCCAGTGCCCAGTGACCCTTTCCGTAAAAAAACTTTTTCCTGATGTCAAGCCTGAACCTCCCCTGGTGGAGCTTGAGGCCATTCCCTCTTATCCTGTCCCCTGTCACTTGGGAGAAGAGCCCAGCTCCCTCCTCTCCACAACCTCCTTTCAGGTAGCTGTAGAGGGCAATGAGGTGTCCCCTCAGCCTCCTCTTCTCCAGGCTAAACAACCCCAGCTCTCACATACTTCTCAACTTACCCTGGACCTCCAAGCTAGGTGTGTCATAGCACCCAGGGTGCAAGGCCCCTTAGCATGTCAATTTACCCAGACACCTTAAGTGACACAGACAAAAGGACATCTCTTGACTGCATCTCACAGGGTGGCAAGTGGGAGAAGGGTTGTTCAGAGAAAATGGTACAACCTCTGGGCACATACAGCAGGCAGCCTGTAAGCAGTGGGATGCAGACTGTGTAATTTGTTCCCATTCACTTACATGCCTCAATTCTACCTAGGATTTATCTAAGGTGCCCAAATGCTCCTTTGACCTTACCCTTGGGATACTAAGTCTACTGAAATCCCTAACATGTTCCTTGTTTATTCTGTTGCCCACAACCAGCAAGACGGTGATTTTAATTCAAGGTCAAAAGGCTAAATGTGTACTAGAGGGCTGAGCCTACAGGTATGCAGCAAAGGCATTGCACCCCAGCCCACAGTCCCCCTCTACTGTCATTGGAGAGGATCACATGAACCCCATAAGGAATACCTTCCCAAACCCAGAAGCAGATTTCCATGGGAACCATAAGATAAGGAGATGAGATAGAGCTGACTTGTGCTTCAGCATCATGCCTGCATGGAAGTACAATGCAGCTGTCATGGCCAAGATCTGGGACTTATTCCTGCAGGACACACATCCAGCAGTGTTGTGGTCCCAGGCTTCTGTGGTTAAGGCTTCCCTGCCCCCTCACCCCGACCCATCCCTGTGCTGTCAAGAAAGGGAATGTGTGAATAGCAGGTAATTCCAAAGATTTGCAGAGCCACGAGGCAGAAATCCTCCCTACAAAGGCTCAGGGACTGCACGTGTGGAGCAGCTGTGCTGATACCTACCAAGCTCAACTTGAGAATTTTCCTCTCAAACATTTGTGCAAAGCCCCTACAGTGCTTCTGCAGATACCTACACTGCATTTGCTCATGTACAACGATAGCAAAATGGTCATTCTCCAGGATGCAGGAAAGATTCCCAAGGTTGTCCTCCAGGCCAATCTAAAGAGGACAAAAAGAGTCATTATACATTTCACTTCATATTTAAAGGACAGTGGTATGGAGCCTGGCTCTTGCTTCTGATTGTAGCTGTGAATGGGCAGAGTGGCACTCAGCTGCACCAGGAGCAGGTACACCTCACTCACCCACACTCTTCTGGGGAGACGGGAGATGAAGGCCACCTGCAAACTTGGTTTTGCTGAAATACAACACTGTCTCCCCAAAACCTGGGGTGTCTTCATGGGCCAACATGAGGTGATGGCACCACTTTCCCTAAAACATCATCTATTTACCTGACTCCATCTCTGGACTATTGATGGCTATCCAGCCCAGGCATTCCTCCCCTGCACAGCCACAAGACCTGCCCTGTGTCCCATCAGAATCCATTCTGGAGTCGCCCCAGCCCTGCTGAGCCCTGGCAGTAGCTGGACTCTGATTTCAGATAATGATGACCCCCAGGTGGACAAAATCCTCCAACAATGTAACATTGTGGGTGGTTATACAAATGCTTTGCTCCTGGTGTGTAAACTCCCATGTTTGAACCCCACAGGCTCAGGAGCGTTTTTGCAGATGCCTGTACTTACTTTCATCTCCTTGTTGTCTCTGTCACTACCACTCTCTCTGTCTTTATCTTCACCTCTCTGTCTTTTCACTGACTTCTTCTACCTGCTCCTCTCACATCTCAGGGTGGTGGTGTATCTCCACTCCTCAACCTGTCCTCAGATGATGGGTGACATCAGCCACGGCCTTACCTTTGAGAACTGGTCATAGATGACATTCGTAACAGGATCCGAGAACTGTGCTTTTCCAGCCAGTACAGAAGTGAGGGTGTTGCTGAGGGTCACCATTCCCAAAATGAGTCTGTAAGGGAACAGAAAGGTTTTCAAAAGGTCAGATCTGAGGTAGGACATGCATTTTTTGTGAAGGTCCAACAGCTCCCCTTGAAGTCAGTGACTAAACTGTTGCTGCCATCAGGAGGCATCAGCTTTCTCCTCATCTGAGCAGGACAAGAAGATCCTTGTCTTCACCAAGGTATCAGTTTAACAGTACTTAAAGTCTGCAGTTGGAATCCAGGACTTGGCAGCTGGGAGAAGGAAAACTTCCAGTTCCTTATTTATGTGGGATTTCCCACCAAGCCCTCACCTCTCCTCTGGTCACCACTTGCCTGTGCACTGATCCTGCCTCTGCTAAGGCTGGTGGGTTCTGGATTTGGCTTTGACTTCAACTAGTTCATTTACAGGAAGTTTTCTTGACAAATCGTCACAAGGAGGCAGATGTTATTTTTAAAATAATACGTCACAGAATCTAACACAAGAACCCTGTCTCTGGATCAGTAAATGGCATTTTCTGTTCAGCTTCATCATAGCCACTTCCCCTGTGTGAATGACCATGTCTGTAACAAGTAAAAATAGTTACCCTGATTCAGCAACAACAGGAGCTTGGTCGTATCCCTTCTCCTGGAGGATCTCAATTGCCTTTTGACAGCTGACTTCTGGGAGGAGAATGAGAGGGGCTGAGAGATTCAGTTTCTGCACCTTGACGTTCCACCACCTGTTGAAAGACAAATGGTAATGCCAAGCTGTTTGTCTATGTGCGGCCAAGGGCCTTGCTTAGTGAGGTAAGGTCAGTAGAGGCGAGACCCCCCCCTCCATGCAGAGATAGTTTGCCTGTCTGCAAAGCTCACCCCTTTCCTATCTCCAAAACAGCAGTGCTACAAGTCTGCCATGGCCAGGTCTTGTTGAAGCCAAGCTTGCCCCATGCTGAGTGTTCATACAGCTCCTGATACAGGGCTAAGGGCAGCTGGGAAAGTGCCGGAGCTGTCCTGAATCCAAGGAAGCTACTGAGGCATTCACTTCAAGTGCATGAGTGGAGGCCTACCAATATTTCTTCTTTGATTCACATCCTTAGTCCTCAAAAGGCAACATTTGCAGCATTTCCAGGAAAGAGCTTGGTAGATATCCTCCTGTGATTTAAGAGGGACAAGCTATGCTTGTTTGCTGGGGACAACGGTCAGATCCCAACTTATCTCAGCCATTTGCCCTTGCAGAAATGGCAGAACAATGCTAGAGGCTGGAAGGGCCAAGAGTAATTCTAACCAGGCGCCAGAGGCCTTGGAAACTGATTAATTTTTTAGGCACTATTTTGTAATAATCTTTGGTCACAGTAACCTAAAGGAGCTGATGACATCAATAATACCAGCTGTCTTTAGAGTGAGTGTAGGAACATTCTAAACAACTGGTATTCAGTCAGCCACGTGTCAACAGGCATCATGAATTTTTCTGTGATTCACTGCCTTGAGGGGACTCCTTCCCCATAGGATCATAGAATCAATGGTTTGGGTTGGAAGGGACCTTTAAAGGTCATCTAGTCCTCTAGCACATCCATGGTGTGCAAGAGGCAGCTGAGTTGATAATATTTTGTGGCCCGCAGCTCTGGAAAGTAAATAGCTACTCTTCCCTGCCTGAAAAGACCTCCAGAGCTGTTTGAAAGGGTGATTGCTACAAGAAGCGCTCATCTCCCCACTGGCCCAATCTTTCTTTGAATGTCAGCTGTGGAGTAGAGAGAGTCCACCTCAGTCATTCTGCTTAGCAGGGGTTAGATGGTCTGGTCAATGACTGCCACATGGGATTGAATTGGCAACTGTGGGACAGAAACAACTCCTTTACAGACCTCAGCTGGAGAACTGGGATACCTAACCACTCAAAAGAGAGGAGCTGACATTACAGCCTCCCCGGAGGGATATGAACTTAATTGCATTTTTTCTAAATACTAAGATAATACTTTCCTTTGAAGACAGATAATAATTTCCAGACTCAGAAAGCTAATTCCCTTATCACCATTTATATCGGCAGATGTTGTCTTACCAAGGCTTGTTCTCCTGGACATCATTTAGGAAACCATTTTTTATCATCCATTTATCATTCAAAAATTTGGACCTAGAAATCACGAACAAAGAGAGAGTCTGTGAGCCTTCCAGAAGAAGCCGTGCTTTGTTTCATGCACTAGACCACAGCACTGCCCCGGGGCTCCCATGATTTTTGCAGCTGGCTGCTCTTAGCCCCTTTTAAGGTCAACGTGAGCTGCGGGTGCTCAGTAACTCTTAGAAGCACGCCAGCTATTTGCCTGCCTAACTTTAGTCATGCAAGTTCAAAAACTGTTGCATGACTGATTCCTCCTCCGTGCAGTAAGTCAGCGATGGGAGGAAATAAAACTCTAGTGTCCCAACACCCACCCCTGGTGCCTGCCATGGTAGTATGCTATTTCTCCCTATTTATTTTTCTTTCCCGTGAACCACTCGAGGGAGACACCCAGCTCTGGGCTCACTCCAGGTGCCATACTGCCAGAGGTATTGGGTGGATCTCCAGCAACTCACGCCACCTGGGCTCAGCAGTGCTAAGCTGGTGTCACTGAAGGGCCAAGCCCAAGTGAGGGAGAAGGCTGTGGGAACTCATGCCCTGGTGCTGGAAAGCAGGTGAGGAAGTGAGAAACTCACATGTAGTTCCTGACGGAGTCGGGCAGGATGACAACACAGCGCTGACCTTCCTCCAAGTCCTTGGCAGCCTGCACAGCGACAGACATGGCACTGCCCGAGCTGCCGCCTGGATGTGTACCAAGAAGAGAGAGAGACAAGCGTCAGGGCTGGGCAGGGTGCAGGGAGGCAGTCCTGGCATACGGGGCACTGCGTTGCCCTGCTGATGGTGCAGAGGTACCCAGACAGAGCAGCAGCAGAACTAGCACCTTGTATACCAGGGTACCTCAAGATGCTGAGAGTGGGAGAGCAATCATCCCCCACAGCCCTGTCAGCTTTAAGGTCAGGAAGAGGTAGGGACTGAAAGGATGTGTTCGTATGGTGGCTCTTGGCAATGAGCTTTTGAGGTACCACAGGAGTCACCCTATGAACATCATAAATCACTTCTTGTGATGACTCTGCAGGTAGACCAAGGGCTGAAAGGTTCAATATGGGGAAATTGATACCCCGGCTCCCTGTGCTGCACCGTTCCTTCAGGTAAAGAAAAGACCGTGCCAAACCTAGAGCTTCTGTTTGACATACTTGGCAATCAAAGATTGGCTTTGAATGCATTGTAAAGACAGAAAAAAACCATAAACATTACATTCATACTTGGAATACCAGGCCAACGTGACATGAAGTCTTAAATGCTCCCTGTGTCTGTATGCACACGTCTGATTTGCTGCACGTAGGGAAAGCAGGTCTCTGCTTTACAGAGGCAATTCTTCCACTGGTAGTTCAAGTACTGGGAAGTCAGACACATTCCACTACCTGTGTGCCAATTACACGTTGCATTCAAGGCAGCACGTATTTTACAGCAGGTTAACTAGCACTGGGTCATTTGTTTGAAAAAGGAAAGGCCCTGAAAAATGCAGTTCAGAGAACACGAAGCTACTCACAAATTAGAGTTGAGTTCAGCAAGTGGTTTCTGTTGAAACACAGTGACTCTGTGCTCACTAGGTTACATCAACGTTTAAGTGTTTCATTACAAATGGCCCTATCTTTTGCAAAACTCCTTAGATGTGAGTGCTCCACTTTTATCAGCTGTAACTACTACTATCTGGTCCTGGATGCAAACTTACAGCTATATGCTCAGTGGCAGGAAAGGCTGAAAAAACACTGATGCTGTGTAGAGGCTCTTAGGGTACAGGCAGGGTTTGTCTGAGTGCACTTATTTGTTTTGGGAAGCCAGTGGGATTACTTACAGCTTGTTGGCACTGAGAAAAATACTCAGTAAGAACATCTTATATTTTCTCTACTTTCAAATTTTCCTGGTCCAAACCTGGCCCATCTAGCATGGCAACTGTTCAACGACAGAGTACAGCCTTGCAGAGTTCTTAGTGGAGCGACAGTTTTAGCCCACCTGTCCTTCCCCAAGTCCAACTAATCCTCTCTTCAGTCCGTGTAACACTACACCACACAGAGTTAGGCCTGAAGATCCAGTTCCATGTGCCAAAGTGCTCGAGTAAGAGGAGAGTTATTGCTTCTATAATTATTGCGGCTGATGAGTCAGATCCCAGACCACAGACTTACTGACACACCTCTGAAGTCTACAGCAACCTACACAACAGCTCAGGGTTCAGCTATGGAGCCCTGTTAAGCTAACACACACCCAATGCAGAGAGCACATTTCCCAAAGTGTTTTGATCCCAAAAGGATGAAGTTCACAAATTTTGTTAAGAGAAGCAAGAGTTGTCATTGGTGCTTACCACACAATAATCCTTCCTCTCTGATCAGCCTGCGAGACATGAGGAATGAGTCTCTGTCATTGCATTTATACCACTGATCAACCACCTGAAGAGAAGGCAAGAAGGTTAGTTCCTGGGAGTGGTATTTTAGCCTGTTCTGACTGTCTGAGGCATGCCATGGTGTTGATGCCTACAACATCTGGCAGCCTCAAGCTGCTTTCCACACTTGTTAAAAAGTAAATGCATTTGTCAAAGCATCCTTGGTCCAGAATGTTTGTCCTTGTTTGCAGGCACCCACTCCAGCCTTTCCAGTCAGCACCCTTTTGTTGGAGAGCTAGGGATGTCTGAGAGGTCCAGAGTAACTACGTGGAAGATGAAGTAGTGCTCATGAAGTTCCAGGCTAGGCCACACTACTGGTCTTGATTTAATAAGGCAAAATCAGATCCAATCATGAAAAGTTCGTGTTATTACAGGTCACAGCTCTAAAGCCATGGGCAGATAGCAGAGGTGTCATTAACACAACACCCCAAACCAGAAAAAATCTGGGATCTGAGGCTATGGAAGACCTTTTTAAGAAGAAGATAGGGCGAACACAGGCAGCTTGAGTTAGGGCTTTAAAGCTCTGTGCCTGGTGGCAACTGATATGCTGAGAAGAAACTTGAGAGAAAGCTGTAGAATATCCATAATCTGTTGTTTTGCATGGCTTGGATTTTGTATTCCAACTCATAAATGGTGCAAGGTTTCTGCTGTGTGCATATGGTGCCTACAACACCGAAGAGTCAGGAAATGCTTGAGTGATAAAAAGCAGCCTCAGCACTGCCCTCTTCTCTGTGATTGCAGTACAAGAGGCGCGCTCTAAATACTAGTGAGGCTGAGCTGAGGAGGCTGGCACTGTAGCAAATTCTTCATTTCCTCCTGTATTTGTCTTCTCCTTGTACGTCAGTTACAATTAGATTTACTCAGAGAGATGCTTTAGCACTGGAGTCCAACCCTCCCCACAATACTGGGAAGATACATGGGTAGCCTTAGGGCTGGGCCACTTCTGGGTGCCACAGCAGGCTGACTGCCTCTGAACGTGAGAGTAGGCTGGATGCAAAGCCAAACATCAAACAGAGGCCTCTTATCACCTGGCTACTTACTGATCTGTCAAGGACAGTAGGAATAAAGTCATGCCCAATGCCCTCTACTTCGACGGCTGGCGTGTTTGTCCTGTTCATCTCACTGGGCAGAGCAACAATGGAGCCTTCGGGATCTACACCAATAATCTTCGGGAAAAGGAAGTTTTGTTAAACCACAAAGAGAGCTCAGAAATATTCAAATGCACAACTTGAAGTAAAAATTATCCACATCCTTATCAGCTACATTTTCCTTTCCATGATATTGTTAATATTCCTACCCACTGGCAGCATGGAGAGCTTCCAGGATGAGAAGGTACTGCTTCCTACTTTATTTTTAAACAGAACCTAGGTAATGTTTAGTTGCTACAGAAGTGACTAATGGCTTAAAATGTTATCACTGTCAAGGTGTTTGTCATCACACTTTTGGCAAAGCTCAGCCCTTAGGATAGTGTGAATGCTCCTTAATCTGCTCCAATGCAAAGCCAGAGAGTCAGCTCAAACCTAACGAAACCCGTGACTGCAGGCATCCTTTCTGGATCTAGTTGTGTTAACTGGCACCAAAACTCCCTGGCTGCTTTGTAGCTTTTTGTCTGGGCTGAGGTGGCCTTCTCAGCATTCAGCTTAAAGAAGGGATGGTGACACAGTTTCAGGCGCAGCTTCAAGCAGTCAGCAAGGTATTCTCATGCCCGTGTCCCCCAGTGGCTTCACATCATCTCAATTTGCCATTGATGGATCGGGGCTCGCTCACACCCCAGCTACACCTGGAAGGCGGTTACCATCAAGCCTTTGGTGTGCCTTGAAGCACAGGTTCTGCAGAATGATCACCTGTGACTAGCATCAACCATACAGAACAGAGACTTGTGCAAAGGCAGATGAGAAGAACCGGCACAGTCTGTGTGCCCCGTGGAGTGGCCAGGGCAGAATGTTTTAGCAGCTGGGATAACCAGCAGCAGTAATGCAGTCTGCTGGGCCAGCCTTCTCTGTGGAGGACCTCTGGCTGTGTACTGCAAAGGACAGGGCACAGGGTAGAATGGGATTAGTAATGGGACCGTGGAGCCTTTGGCTTCTAAGGCACTTGGATGGATTTAGCTCAAGCTAAGCCTAAGGCCACCATCAAATGACAGCAAGGTTCAAGGTGAAAAGTCAAATATGTCGAGAGAACTGCTGGCTCAGGTGAACCGTGAAGTTAGGTTTGATCAAAAGCATAAGCAGAAAACCCAGCAAGCAGCCCTGCTTCCGAGCTTACCTTGCACTCTGGGCACTTCTCCTTCAGCTTCCTGGCGACACCAGTGACAGTGCCTCCTGTGCCAGAACCAATCACCACCATGTGGACCTTGCCTGCAGGTCAGAGAGGAGAAAGGCTTGCAGGGACTCAGTATCACCACTTTACTCAGGGCTCTGCGTCCCCTGGCTGCTACAACCTCGTCTCTGGACAGGACAGGCAGAGTTCATACTAGCAACCAAAGTGTGGAACTGCAGAGCAGCTCAGATAAGCTTGTGGGATCTGAGCACAGTGGATCCTGCCTCAGCAAGAGGAGCTCAAGGTGACCTTCAGATCTCCCACTGGTCTCCATTATTTCTGTGTCTTTGGCTTTTATTGGCTAAAGGCAGAAGGAGCATCTCAGCACTTCCAGCCCTTTCCAACCGTGCCACATCAAAGCAAAACTCACACATGAACAGCAGCGCATATCCCTAACAGGCACAATTTTTCAGCTAGTGTTAGTTTCTGCCTGGCTAACCATGTGGCCATATGTAGCCCCACTGGCATCAGAGAAATTATACAGATTTATGACTGGTAGGAGCAGAATCAGGCCTTCAGAGCCTTATGATGCAACTGTGTTGGGAAAAGGGGACTTGTAATTCGCCACTGGCAGCTAGTAGGAGTAAATCTACACGTTGTAGTGGAGGGAAGGCTGGGACTTTTGTGCTCCTGTTGCTACCTGACTGTTTTAATGTTATGATAACAGCTCTCCAGTTAAAATGCCTGAGTCCTGTTTACATTTTGTGGTGCTCCGAGTACTAGCAATAAATCTCACTTCTTCTGCACAAACATGGACTGGGATAGTCCTTTATCCTTCCCAGCTATCACATCAAACGTTGTTAGCCTGTGAAATTTCAGTCTATTTTGGTTTGTAAATGAGTGTGCCAGATCAGATGCAGCCTGCCATGCCCTGGTGGATTTATATTCCCCAGTGAGGCCTCTTGGGCCAACTGACAGGTCACAGAGATGTTGCCTCTACCAAGAGATAGGGTCTTCCTCCCTGGGTTCAGCCTGTGTTTGTTAAGCCTCTGGTCTCCTCCCTCAGGCTTTCGAAATGGGAGGCCGGAGCAGGGAAGCCCTGCAGGGCCAGAAGGGTGGATCTGGAGTGGATTGTGAGAAGTTGCTACACCCTGTGCGTCACTATTATTAAGGATGCCTTTGCTCACAGACGCTCTTCTGGTTGCTTCTAGACATGAAGGTCAAAAAATTATGCAAAATAAGCCTCGCAAAGAGGTCTATAGTTCCCAGTACATCCTCAGCAGACAGAAACAACAGCACGGACAGTACCTTCACACTGTTCCAGGATCTCCTCTGCTGTGGTGTCGTAATGAGCCAGGGGGTTGCTTGGGTTCCTGTACTGTTTATTTCAACAGAGAACAGCAGGAGTTACTGGGTCAGATACACAGGTCAAATACCAACCTAGCAATAGCTCCTGATGAGCTTTACTCAAAGCATTCTCCCTGGCAAGGGTGGACTGCAACCCAGCCAGGCCAGGTCACAGGTTTCTCCCCAGGCTGTCACTTCGGGACAGATTTCCAAGGACAGGTGGGATTTGTCCACACTGGAATATTAAATGTTCCCACAAACACTCACTCTCTGGCACTTGGTGAACATTTGGTATGGGGACACTGTGCCTGTCCCGTAAGCTGCATTGCCAGGTTTTGTGGGATCTGGTGGTTTTGTTAAAGCCCTGGCCACTGGAGAGAAGAAAGCTTCTCTGCATTTTAGCAACTGCTTAGACAGAAGCATTTTAGCCTTTTCTGTTGCCTTGAAAATGTTGAGAACATAGCCCCACAATACCCCTAAAAAGCTCAGAAAACAAACCAACAAAAAACATCCCTCCTCAAAAACCATATTAGAAAACCTTTTTTCAAGTGTCACACATATATATATAATTTTGAGAGCTGCTTTGTCCTTTAAAGGCATTTGTGGCTGGCAGTGGAGCAAGTTAGGTGTCTGGGAACTACGGGCTGGAGAGGCCGTCCCACCTATACAGAGGGGTTTACCACAGGGAGGACACAAGTACAGCACTGAAATATGTGCAGCCCTACGTCTACATCCATAGATGCTTGTGAAAAGAGTGGTTGGATATTGTCTTAAAAATGAGCTTTCCTGACTTTTCTGCACAATACAAACTCCATACTCACTATAGGGATTCCTTCCTGCAGTGGGGTCAGACTGGAGGGAGAAGTTGCCCTCCTGTCCAAGACACTGTGCTGCAGGAACTGCTCAGTGTTTTCTCTTTACAGCATGAGGCTTATTTTTGAGGGAGAACAGAGGCTTCCAGCTAGGCATAAAAAGCATATTTCTTTCAGGTCAAAGTTCAGTCTGAAGCAATTTGAGGAGTCTTTGAATTGTGTAAGAAAACCCAGCCTCACCTGCATCCAGGCTTTGGCAGAAGTTTTATAGGTTTGGAAATGTCTCTTATTTAGTTTCTGCTGCCCCATGCTTTTCAGAAGAACGATTAAGTTTCAGACACCATAAAACACTGATGAAATCTGCCTGTGTTTCTAGCTTGAAGGAAGACTCCAGACAGCAGCATGCTTGGAGCGCACACTATAAAACTGTGTTTGGAAAGAGTCAGTGGAAGAACCGTGTGTACCTGGTCCAGGATGTGGGAGTTTGGGATTTCACTTTTCAGCTTCCAGGCAACACGAATGTTAGATTCTGGGGCATCAAATTGGGTGCAGGGTGTCCTCACAATTTCAGCACCCAGTGCCTTCAGAATATCGACCTTTAGGAGGGAAGAGAGTAAATGTAATGCAACTGATCGCATGTAGTGATGGTAATCTAAGCCTGCAGGCTCATGGCAGTGTCAGATACCAGAGGAGCTTTGCATGCAGGAGACCTTTAGCATTTGGAGATACAATGTCCAGTTCTCAGTTATACTATCTCTAATATCCTCCTGGCACCCAGGGCCTCCTGCCTAAAGCTGGCATATGGATTCCAGCCTAGCCTTGTGCCCTGTCCTATTCAGAGGGCAGTCTGGGGACATGACAGAGGTAAGTAACACTCTGCTACTCCTTGGTGCCCGGGGAAAGGGGCAGAGGGAACTGGGGCAGAGAGCAGCATCTCCTATGTGCTGTGGTCAGAGCCCCTGCACGCAAGAAGGAGGTCTTAAAGCTGATTATGCCCCAAGTCCCTTCTCTACCCTCACTAAGCACAGGGAATGAACATCTACAAATCAGCCCTAGGGTATGAATCCACTAGGACATGCACCTGTTGGGGGAAAAGAAGGTCAAAAAAGAATGGGGGTTGGAGGAGTTGAGACATCTGAAGGTGAAGCCCATGGAGGCAGGAGGTGGTATCTGATACAGACTGAGCTTAAGTGAGATTTAAGTTGAAGTTTTGGCTTGGAGAAGGTCTCAGTTTTGAGCCGAGTCAGGGTTCAGGTCTGGTCTCAGTGGCATGAACTCAGCTGAGCAGTTTGTGAGACTTTTGGCTCTCCAAGGTGGAGATTTCTGCTGTCTCTAGGATGGCAGTTTCACTTGATCATTAGCTCTCATGCAAGTGACTTGACTTTCACTGTCTCCAGAAATCAGTTTGGACAATCGGAAGTGTCTCCACATTAAAGAAAGCCATAGAGACATGAGGAGACCAAGTGACATGTCAGATGTCAGAAGGGAAGTTATCACGATAGGCAGCTGAGGCCTGGTGCCTGCCTGCCTCTCCTGCACTCCATCCAACCCTCGCCCTTGCAGACAGCAGATATTGCTCCATTTCTCTACAGCCGTGCACCGTTTCTGGCTAACAGGTGGCCCCTACTGCACTGCGGACAGTAGATAATGAGCCAGACCGTAACAGTGTGGGGGTTTTTTCATCAAAAGGAAATTTTCTGAATAACTACGAAGCTATGTCATCCTGTGGGGCGAGGCTCATTACCCTTTGAAGGAGAGGGCACTCTGTCTCTAGAAGGGGAAATGCAAAGAGAGAGAGAGAAGATGTTCCCTGGCTGCAGGGTAATATCGTACAGAGCTCTGACCTTTTCTGCGCTCATTTTCTCCGGCAAGACAATGATGCAGCGGTAACCTTTCACTGCAGCTACCAGTGCCAGCCCGATTCCTAGGTGGTGGGGAGGAAAGACAATTGGTTGACAATAGCATTCGGCAAAACCGATTGATGTGAATTACTTCTTACTCCCCTCTCTCCTGCTGAGGAACATAACGTGGAAATGTTTACCAATGAGCTACAGTTGAGGGCAACCTCCACGAGTCTCTCAGGATGTGGTGGGAGCACTGGAGAGGCTGCACTAACAGGCAGGCTGAGCAGCAGTACGTTTCTTTCTCGCAGGAGTCTATTAGCATGCCACTGAGCAAATGGCAAGGCTGGGGAGCACTTTTCTCCCCGTACTGAGGCTCAGGGCTCTTTCTTTGTATTCCAAAACACAGCAGAGAGGCGATTTTGCTTCAGGAGTGCCTTCTCCACCCCTTCTCAAACACTCTCAGTTTGGAGTACACACACACATATGAAAGCAGCACATGTCAACCCTGTGGTGAGCAGGCAAAGGGGACCTCAGCTCCAGTTTCACTGGGGGTGATGGACAGAGCCAGCTGCTCACCAGCTAGAGGGGGAAGGTCAGGTGGGAGCAACGAGTCCCTGCAAGAGGATGCTGAGGGTGTCTGTAGGGGGCACAGGACTCCCCTGACAGTTCCAGGTGGGTAGGCAGCCAGTGCACCCACCCAGGGAACTGTGCCAGGGGCCCACAGATCAACTTGTGCCTGTTGACCGGAGAGTGTTCGGGGAAAGGGGCTCTGGCTCTGGGGTACCAGCAGCAAATGGTCCAATAAGGAGCAATATTGCTATAGTCAAGCCCAAATTTGCATGGCTAGTGAGGAGGAGGCAGGGAACCCAGCAAGGGGTCAGCCACAGTGCCATCCAGAGCGCCTCAACAGCCTGCACGGTGCCTTCTCTTAGGAAAACACAGTACACACACATCCCCCAGACATGGTGGGGACACTGGTGCAGGGAGCAGCAAAAGGCTGTGGAAACCTGCATCAATGGTCCTGTCCAGGCTGGAAAATGAGGGATGCTCCTCTGTTGTGCCCCCTAGTCTTGTACTCCACCATAATCTAGTGACTGAGGAAAGAAAGACCAGATGATTTATCTTGTAGACCATAGAGGAGACCCTCTCTGGGAACCTCTGGATATTCAAGAGCTTCCCAGCCTGAAAACATCTGGCAGTGCTCTGGCTTCTGCAGTTCCCGATGCCATCTGTCTTGCTGCAAGGTAACCTTGTGGGTCAGCTTGTGCAAGCATGGAAACTTCGCAGACCCTTAGGAGTTTCAGCCACAAGGCACCTCAGCACCTCAGGCTACTCATAGCTGCCAGGAGTGTATAGCTGAGGGGAGGACAGAGACAGAGCTGCAGGACCCAAACTGACCTTGAAACAGCCACTGCAAGAGGTCCTCAAATCCCTGCCTCCCCTGCAGCCACCTCACCTGGTACCCCAGCAGAAGGGAGGTCCCAGCCCTTCCCACCTGTGTTTCCTGAAGTGGGTTCAATCAGCGTGTCTCCTGGTTTTATAATCCCAGCTCTCTCTGCATCTTCCACCATCCTCAGGCTGATGCGGTCCTTCACGCTGCCCCCTGCGTTGAAGTACTCGCATTTTGCCACTGGAAATGAAAGGTCGGGCTCTGTCAAGGACAAGCTACAGCCAGAAACAACAGCTCCCTGATCCCACAGCATTTGCTGCAGTCATTGGAGGATGCTCATTATACCCCTATGTTCTTTGGTCAGGGGAGGACATCCACCATCTGCTTACAGGGTGTCACAGCTTGTTGTGGGATTACCCACAAGCGTACCTGCCTGTAAGTCCCTCTTTCTCCAACATTTAAACTACCTACAGCATCCTCAAGGTAGCGGGCAGGTCTGGTAAGACCAGGATGGATTTAAAATCAACCAGGACGAGTTTAAAATCAACCAGACATGCAGGGATTGCTGGGTGCAAGATCCCACACCAGTATAATACACCTTGCTGCTCTGCCTCAAGAACTAACAGCCACTATCAGGGTTAACAGCAAAATCTCACGGACATGTCTGGGGCATGGCAGTTAGTATCTAAAAATGTGTCCCTCTGTAGAGATGATCAATAGTCCTGAATGGAGTGCCATGCACAAAAACAGACAATAGAAAGGACACTTTCAAGTGTCAACCAAAATAATACTTTCTTAGCTGAGTCTAAAAATCCAAGTAACAGACACTTTCCAAGGCTCACTCAAACTCTGTTCCTAATCAACCCCTCCATACCGCTAATGCTCAGGAAGGTCTCTTTACTCCAAGGTTTTGATGAACACTTATGCCTGAGCTGATGATACTGAGCTCTGCTGTACAGGTAGAAAAGAGAAATGGATAGTTTTGAGGTGTCATTCACTTCATTCTAGCAGAGACAGCTCCTTCAGGCTGACAAATCAACTTCAGCTACTCAGAGATCCCTGGAGGCACAGATATGACAAGGTAATAGTGCCCAATCATAACTGTTTCCTTGATAGAACAATGGTATGAGTGTTCTGACTTTGCTGCTAAGAGGCTCTGTGCTGACCTGCAGCTCAGATAGGACCTTGCAGCTGCTGTGCCTGGTCTGCTCTCCTTCCCTTTGTGCACCAGGGGAGGGAGACATCATCCCAGCAAACAAGTTCTCTCTGGCTTCCTCTGCTGTTTGCACCAAATCCACTCCCCTTAGGTATTTTCTCCAGCAAGACATCCCCCAAAGGACAGACTCCTTCTGAGGGTGACCAGGTATTGCAGACCTGTCCCCCTGCCTCTTCCAGTGCTGGTCCATGGTCCCCTGCCATCCCCTGAGGCCTCCTTCCTACTTGACACTCACTGATCTTACTGCCTGAATTTTACAGTCCTGCTCAATTTGGCTGAAATTAAGTCAAGAGAGTTGAAAGTTACAGGAAAGGAGACTGAAAAGTTCATATTTACTTGGCACTGGTGAGACTGCTTCTCAAATACTGTGTGCCGTTCTGGGCCCCTCACTACAAGAAGGATGTTGAGGCTCTGGAGTAAGTCCAGAGAAGAGCAATGAAGCTGGTGAAGGGGCTGGAGAACAAGTCTTACGAGGAGAGACTGAGAGAGTTGGAGTTGTTTAGCCTGGAGAAGAGGAGGCTGAGAGGAGACCTTATGGCTCTCTACAACTACCTGAAAGGAGGTTGTAGAGAGGAGGGTGCTGGCCTCTTCTCCCAAGTGACAGGGGACAGGACAAGAGGGAATGGCCTCAAGCTCCACCAGGGGAGGTTCAGGTTGGACATTAGGAAAAGATTATTTATGGAAAGGGTCATTGGGGCACTGGCAGAGGCTGCCCAGGGAGGTGGTTGACTCGCCTTCCCTGGAGGTGTTTAAAAGTCAGGTGGATGAGATGCTGAGGGACATGGTTTAGTGTTTGACAGGAAGGGTTGGACTCAATGATCTGGTGAGTCTTTTCCAACCTGATGATTCTATGATGTACAGAGAGAGAGCATAATCATATCATTCCTCTTCCTGCAGAAGAATAGATTAAAACCAACCTTTATAGCACTACACTAATATACCCTTGGAGGAAGACTTGTGTCCTGCTAGAAAACCCAGCCCCCTGGCCAGTGCTTTGGCATGGTGTTTACAACCAGAGCCCGGCACACATGTCACTCATAAACTCATATGTCTGTAGCCCCCTCTGCTCTTCCCCTAGCTGCCTTTTGGGAAGGTATCCAAGGGAAGATGTCACTGCCCCTGGGACACTGTCTAGCAGACAGCAGCACCTGACCTGGCTCCAGCTGACATGGTAGAGACAATGCCATGGCAGAGCAGAGTCCCCTCCTGTGTGGGAGCTCTGCCTGGCAGGCATGGGCTATGCTGGCATGTGTCCCTTGCAGCCCAAAGATGACCCCTCTGCCCAGGCCGTGGAAAGAGTCCTTCATCCCATCCCAGATACCATGTTTCAGGAACTCCTGTGCACACCATACACTGCCCTGGGTGCTGCAGCATCCCTGCCCATTGCTGTGATGTCAACCACCCATTCCTACACACAGCCTGGCTCTGCTCTGAACCTTTACTGCAGTTATGTGGTAGAAGAGATGACTCTGCCACCATTAGCCCCCTGGTCATTGCAGCTTGGAGCCATCCTGTTTGGTTATCCAATAAGCTGGAGTATCCAACACCTACCATATCTGGCCCTCCCCATCTGTGCTTGCTCTTCTGAAGCCCCCCTACAACACCGCCCCTCACCCTCACCTCGTGGCACGGAAAAACCTGGTGGAAAGGGAACACTCACAGAGCTCACACTTGAGCCCATAGGACTTCCCAATCTTGTTGACTCGGACCAGTGGAGTGCAGCCAATTTTCTTCAAGATGTTGGGCAAGATCTTTGTTTCTTCTTTCCTGAAATAACAATTTAAAAAAATATATGTCAAATCAAAGGAACTTCTACGCAACATGAACCAAATAATATCTGAGTGAGCTTTCAGCAACTTTATCAAGGCCACCGAGAGACACCTCAGTTCCAAGAGAAAAGGTTCCTATTGACAATTAATGGCAACAGGACTTAGTTTTCCATCACTCTTAAAATAAGTTATCAGTTCTTTTCCATAAAACATAAGGTAGTTAATTTTCAGGGCCGTTCCAAAATGTTGTCTTCTGGAATGCCTTAGGAATGTGCCTGTAACTAAGAGAAATGAGAAGAGCTGACAAGCCATGGATTTTACATATTGCATGAGGAAGTCAGGAGGCTGTGCACAATGCAAGGGTCTCCTCCCATCATTAGCTCTGCTTTTGGCATTTTCAGCCATCCCTGGGCCAGCTGTTCCTTGCCTGGCCAAGACTCCCAGCTGTTAGGGAGTCCTAAACCACAGAGGATGCTGGAGGGTTTGTTCTGCAAATAATTAGACTGAGCTCTTGGATCAGTGCAACCCAGCCTTCTGGTTTTGCTAGTATCTGTCAGACTCCAGCAGAAGACAAGAACCATACTGCAGCAATTGCAATCAGAATGAAAAGGGCTTGTTTGCCCAACACAAAACTGAATGTATCTTGCCTCACAGCCAGGGAACTCGTGTCCTTGAACTTTTTAAAAGATGGAAGGAAAGGTTGATGAAGGTTGTTTACTGGGGCCAGAAACATTGCCCCTGGTTGATAGCCAGCATGCCGTGCTCTGAGTGGGGTGACAAAGCCCCACTCCCTCGCTGCTCAGCTCTCCTTTGCACAGCTCTTTCCTACTATCATCCTTTGAACTTTAAACCCAAGTTATCCTTGTGTGCTATCACAGCCAGGCAGATGGTTGTCTGCTGACAGAAAGTCCGTATGGAACAAGGATGACGTGCTGATTTGCTTAAAGACATACACACCGCCCTCCAGGTTTTGCAAGAGCAATAGAAACACTTCTCGCTTTGCAAGAATACTGGGGTAGTGGCTTAGTGCAGGTCTTTACTACCACAAGAAACCAGCATCCTTGCATCTCAAGCCTTGAAACTATGGTGGACTACACGCAGACTGTTACTTCTCCATCCATGGAAAGTGTTAACCATGCACATCGCAACATCTGCTGGGTGCTGGTAAATATGAGGCAACAGCTCAACAAATGAGTTTCCTCTACAGTTGCAAACTTTTTCCATCTGCTTTGAAAGCCACTGAATTGCTCAGGGATTTCAGCAGGGCTAAACCATGGCATGAGGAGACTCCAGCTCCTTCAGGCATTGCTTACCTGGAGCCTGGATTTCAAGCGAGTGACCTGTATATTACATTACAATTCTAGATTGCAGGAAAACAGCTGGAGATAAGAAAACAAGGCTATTTATTTACCCTCAGCCAGTATCTCCAGTAAAAGAGATGCTACCGCACCCTTTGAACCCCAGCAAGGTGTGATGTTGTACTGCAGGGGGCTGTGTGGCTCCATCTTCTGCAGTGGTGGAGCCTGGCAAGGGGACAAGGAAGGGGAAGGCAACCTGCCCTGCCTTGCATGCCAGGGTGAACGTTGCTGGGAGAGTGAAGCTGGGAACCAGAAACTGGACTGCTCTTTCACATTTCCACCAGCTACCATCCTCTAAATATAACAGCCTATCTCTCACTCTGGGGCAAATATTCTGCAGTTCCTATCAAGCTCCTCTCTTAATCACTACCATATTTTACTACAAAAGTAATACAAGCAAAGTCATTTTCCTTCCCCAGTTGTGTGAGTTCTGTGCATGGGCCTGAAGGCAGCAGGTCTAGTCATACAAAGGTCTGTGACAGATGCCTTTGGTGTTGCTAAAGGATGTGGTGGCTACAGTCTAGCTCTGGTTCTGCAGCTGCTGGTATCAGTACAGGATCACAGTGATCAAAGATGGTTTTTCTCCAGGATTTCTGCTTTCGCTCATGGCATTTTGTCCCATAAAGTATCCAGTGGAAAAACAGTCCTGGCAAACTACGCAATTCTTGCTGAGGTTACAGTGAGTCAGAATTGTCTCAAGGGATATTAGAACTAGACTTTCTCTGTATCTTTGGAAAAAAATAAATAAATAATTAATATTCTTAATTAAATTCCCCTCCTCCCATTCTCTGCTTTTACCCCCAACACTCAGTCAGGCTTCACATGGGGTTCTCAGAAAGTTCAGAAATTTTTGCTATATTGACTGTCATCTGTGGTTTAACCCTGAGCAGGAAAAACGAACAATTCCCCTCCATGCACTTCTGCAAAATAAATGAAATGGTGTGGCGTGCCCCAGTGTATTTTCTCCACTACTATACTGTGGGTTATGTTCCAGTTCCTGCCCCAGCGATGCTGCTCAGGTCCCCTCAGCCAGACCCCAACCCCAGGAAGATGCCTGGTGCCCCTGGTTGAGGGATGTAAAGGGCCATGAAACCAGCCCTACTCTATTGTCCAGTGGCACTAGTTTGCTAAAAAACAGGAGCGCTATCCTGCTTAGCATGAAAGATTGAAGACATGAACCCAGTTTGACTGAAAAGAGCTGGTCCTGTCCTCAGGCACTGGCTGCAGGAATTGCGCTGTGTGGATGCCTGAATGTACGTTTTCTGGATCAGCTCAGAGGCTGTGGAGCCCACTTGTCCTTCACAGGCGAGGCTGTTTTGGGCTCTGCGTGCACTTGAGGCAGTGCTCTGGCTCTGTCCTGCCTGGCATGCCTTAGCCAGCTCACTCCCAGCTGGCAGATGTCCACACAGAGCAGTGCCACACCTCCCACTGGTTCCAGGTCCTCACACACTGGAGGAGAATTCATGTTTTACATCTTTGGCAGAGCACGTATGTGTCCGCAGTTCCCCTGATATTTATGGGACAGCCTTATCTTTAATAGCTTGTCTAGGTCTCGTTTACCGGGCCATTAAAGCACCTCTTGTCTAAGTCTAGTCTGGGCACTCAGGTAGGTTTACCTCACCCTCGGAGGAAATCCGCTGCTGACAGGACAAGAGCCACTCAGCATTCACTTCGCATCGCACTGCACTCCTGGGTTATTTAAGCAGAGTGAGGAACTCCTGCATGGACCGTTTTCTACTTATTGAAGAGCTCAGGCTCTGGTAATCTGTTTTGGTGAAGGTTTCTCAGTCATTGTTGAAGGCATTGCTATTACTTGGAATTCTCACACACAGCCTCATACTGTGCGAATGGACAAGGACAGCCAAACTGCAGCTTGTTACTGACTGTGCTGTACAACGGGGTGGGTGCAACAGCCTTGAGGTGTGTGTATGCTTTCCACTACAGCCAGGAGAGCCCTTACTGCATCTCCTCAAGTGTCTATCCCCTGGGAGTGCCCTCACTTCTGCTGAGAAATTCCAAATTTCTTGTAGTCCACTCTGCAGAAGTGTATAAGTTCCTAGTTGAAATATACCTCTAAAATATGTTCATCTTAACTCTTCTAAAATGAGATGCCCCATACTAGCAGATGTTTTCAAATGCTATATCTAAGATTAAAGGGAGTAAGAATGTTCTTCCTGGAGAGGAGATAGAGGTGGGGTTTGCCTTCTGGAAAATAAACCATCATTCCAGGGAAGAGTGACAAAGCTGGTGAAGGGGTTGGAGAACAGGCCTTATGAGGAATGGATGAGAGAGTTGGGGTTGTAGACTGAAGAAGAGAAGGTTGAGGGGAGACCTCATTGCTCTCTACAACTACCTGAAAGGAGGTTGTAGAGGGGAGGGTGCTGGGCTCTTCTCCCAAGTGACAGGGGACAGGACAAGAGGGAAATGACCTCAAGCTCCACCAGGGGAGGTTTAGGCTGGACATTAGGAAAAAATTTTTCATGGAAAGGGTCATTGGGCACTGGCAGAGGCTGCCCAGGGAGGTGGTTGATTCACCTTCCCTGGAGATGTTTAAGGGATGGGTGGACGAGATGCTGAGGGGCCTGGTTTAGTGTTTGTTAGGAATGGTTGGACTCGATCCGGTAGGTCTCTTCCAACCTGGTGATTCTATGATTCTATGATTTATGTAACATACTGTCAAACTACTGACTACCAGTCATGATCATCCTAGCGTAACAGTGGTACTGCAGGAAAAGGTACTGATCTGTCTGCACTCTGAAATAATCAGCACAAAGGAGTTACTTACAAGGGCATACAGGAGTGTGGAGACTTGGTGGCAGGCGTTGAGGCTGTCCATGTGCACTTACTGGGCAAGTTGGGAAGAATCCATGTGCTGTCAGCTTTACTTTCCTGATTTCCCGCACAAGTGCCGTTCATGAGCAGGCACGCCTTCGTCGGCTCCTGTGTTGTGGAAATAGAGACCTGCAGTCACCTGGGAGGAAACGTGGGCGCCTGGGCAGTAATTGTCAAAGGTGAGAAGGGATATTTGGGTGGTCGACCAGCATGGGGCCTCCCTGCCGTGGCATTTCAGAAACCTCATTCTACAGATGCACCAAATTGCACTTTTTGGAGTGGTATACTAAACCACATACACAGTAAACCATCTTGGCCACTGTCTCCGGTAAGTCTTCCCTTGCTCTAATGTACATTGAAGCACCCTCCCCACTTGAAAAATTCAGTGTTTTTAATTATTTGGTCAAGAGCAGTATTTTTCATCCTAGCAGTGAAGAAACTACAGGTAAGTCTATCCAGCAATAATTTGAGAATACAGTGGTAGTAGACCTCAGAGGGCCAGAGGAAGCCTCTACTCTGTCATCTGAGTGTATTAAAAGTGAAAAACGAGAATCAATAGAAATAAAAGATGTGGCAAGGGCAGTAAAAGTGCTCAGGGGTGCAGAGCAAGTTCCACAGTAAAACGGGTCAGTTAAAGGAGGATTTGTTAGACTGGAAATGAGACAGGTGGCTAGTGGCAAGAGCTGATGGTAAGTCCTTGGGGATATGGAGATGACCGAGAAAAGTTTTTTTGTTTCTCAGTATGAAATAATAAGGCAAAATGAAATTATCAGCAACAACTATAGGAGTACAGCAAGTAAAACTGAAACCAGAAAGCAGTTAAACAAGTTTGCAAAGGTCGAGTTCATTAGCAGCTTTTGAACATTCAAGCCTTAATGGGACCTGCATTCTGTGATTTGCTGTGTTGTTTTCCCTGTATTGCTGGTGAATATACAGAGAAAATGAGGAGTCTGGTTTTATAGTTTGTTCTCAGCATCTGCTATTGACCTACATCAGAAACAAGGGTTACATGGAGCTTTGGTATCATCCTATCTGCAATTTATCAGCTATCCTTTTGTGCTAAGGAAACTAACCACATTTCAAAAAAAGACACAGGATTCTGGTAATTGGAAGTTGCTTTTCTGGCTTGTTCACGGAATGAATTTGCCCTGTTAAATAATGGGACCTTTCAGCTCTTTACTGTTGTGGTTGGAGATCTGTGTCTTTCTTTGATTGATGATGAAAGTTGGTATTAACCTGCTTGTAGTAGCATAGCCTGTTCTGTCTTCCTACACTACAGCGGTTGTACGTTTTCCGGTTAGAGCAAGTGTAATGCTCTACTTAACTTTACTGTAGCACAAATTCTCAAGGGCATGATGCTGGACTTTTCTTCTACATTTTCCTTCAGAATGAGAACAAGGACGTAATACTGAAATTTGATAGAACAAAACCAGTGACACAAAGCAGAAGTATCTTATTTCTCAACGCAGAAGGTTGCCTGCAGAAGGACCAGGCCTGCTGCCACATAGAAGGGAGGGGATATGGGAAATCCACACTAGTTACTACCCCGGGGAGGGAAGTCAGGCAGCGGACAGGAGGATGTTGGAGCCAACACGTGCAGCACAGACAACAGAGACCAACAGATCTGCAGAATGTCCTCTTCATCACAGGCTGTAAAGCCACCATTCTGCCTCTCCTTAACATCTGGGCTTCCTACAGTGCCTGCAAAGCCCAGCTGACTCGCAACCTTCAGGCAAACAGCCAGCATGCTGTTACGGCTGTGTCATGATTGTCTAATTAATTTGTGGCTCAATATGTGAACCCGAGGGCAGCCTTAATTACCATTTCTGCCATCCTCCTTCTGCTCGCTTGCTTGTTTCACCCACTTGGCAGGAGGGTCTTTGAAGCAGCTCAGCAGAACTACCTGAAGTCCACGCCGTGCTTTCTTGGTGGTTCTCCCCACCAGCTGGGAAGATGGGCTGCAGCTTGTTCCCTGTGTGTTGGGGTGTCTCTGGAACACAGGAAAATGCCACACCATTATTCAAGTAACAGTGAAGGACTCAAACAGCCCACAACATGTATCTGAGTTTTCTTCCCCACCAGAGGTACTGGAGCATTTCAAAGACGGAGGTCAACTACGTTGTGTTACCGCCTGGTCCTTGACTGAAGACTGAAGTAGAGCAGCAGACAAGGGACGTAAGGCCACCTCCACATCAGGCACTGAGCTACATTTTCCCTTCCAGAGGCACCAACCCTGGCCTCATCAAGCAGCAAAAGACCATAAGAGTGTGGGACTGTTCTGCCAAAACAGCTTGGATGCCACAACTGGTCTGACAAAAAGTTTCCTGCAAACATTTTCTCCCAGAAGTCTTCTGTCAAGCCTGTTGCTGCTTGGGAGGGATTGAAGAGAAAAAAAACCTGTTTGTTTCCTTGCAAACCAGGATTTGTGTCAGCCTTGAGTGTATCTCCCCAAGCAAATCCATGTTTACCTAGCGAATTAACTGGGAAGGAGCAAAAGTCACTTGTGGGTAAAGAAGAGATAAGCTGGAGTGTATCAGAGGTAGTTATCTTGCTTTCACAACTGAGGTCAGTGGTTACCAACCAAAATGCTGGCAAACTAGATTTTATTAGTATTTTTTTTTTACTTTTTATTTTCTGATGATGCTCATCACCATTTTGCAGTGCGGTGAAAAGAGAGGAGCTGAAATGCTAGGGCCGCTTTTGCAGGTCTTTCTGGTCTCTGACTGCACGTGGCTCCCTGTCACGGTGGGTGCCAGCCTTGAGGGAGGCCAACATCAGCTGCGGGGCCCCACACAAGTCTCCTTTCCCCTCCAGATCCAACTGTATGGATGTGCTGCCTGTGCCCCATCTCTCCCCACGAGGCAGCTGCAGAAGCAACATCAAGGTGTGAGGATTACCAGAGAGGTTCCAGTACTGCTGCCCTCCTCCAGGTGGGAATTTGCACTCTTGCTTTAGGGCAGCAGCCGCCGAGTCACTTCACTAAATCAAGTGTCAGAGGCAGCATGCCGTGCTGACGTGGCTGGTGCACGGAGGGAAGAGCATTACTGGCTTTCCACCTTCTGAAATGAGTTTGCATTTTGCTCTTTGTGTTGAGTTCCCTTATTATCCAATATATGAAACTGGCAAGAATGGGGTTTCATTTGTTCACCCAGTCAAAGAGAATACAGACACATTTTCTAGAGGCCCAAAGAACTCAGAAAGAAGACCTGCACCTTAGCTAGGTTAACATCTACATTCATCTCTGAGGGATGATTTCTCACGTATCTCCTCAGAAGTTGGTTAATTCCTGGCATGGTGCTGCAGAACTGCACAGATGACTGTATCCAGACATCTGGAACCATATCTGTACCACTGTGCCCTCGGTCTGGATTCATATTGAATTCCAAAACCACTCTGACTCTGAAGGCAACCTTAAAAAATGGGTGCAGTGTAAGAACCCCAACAACATTTATGTGAAAGAGTTGGTGACCTGAAATGGTACCAAAGGATGGGAAGGATCTGACCTTCCCATCTTTTGGCGATCTTGACACAACACGAGCACGGTGCTTCCTTGCTGATGTTCTCAGCAGTTCCATCCCACGACCACACAGGCTGAGTGGGAAGCGCAGGATGAAAGGAGTATGAGGGCACTGTGGACAGTCTAACTGCAGTCAAGGATGGCTGAGAGGAGCTACGTCTGGTGAGAACATCTCCCCAAGCTGCCTCCACTGCAGTTTCAAGTCATCTTACAACACAAAGCAAAGACATCTCCTCTCTCGATCACCAAAACTCTTACCTATATCCCTTATCCTATATCCTAATCCTTCTAACTCCTGCCTGAAGCTTCAACCATCATCCAATCAGATGTCAAATACATCTAAACTATTGTAGGTGTCTTGTAATGGCCCCGTTATTCTCTCCTAACTAGAGAAGCTTGAGACAGCACAAGACTGGACAAAGGGTAAATGGAAATATCCACTGGAGTTGGGAGACACGCCAAGAGACAGAGTGTACTAACATGCAATTCTGCAGCTGCTGTCACTTACTGAAAACATAAGACAAAGAGCATAGGCTAGTGTTTATAGAGTGCTTTGCAGATAGGAGATTGCAATTATTAAGTTATCAGACTGTGCTGATAACTTCAAAAGGAAGAAAATCAAGACGCTTATTAAGTAGACTGAGGGAAAATAAAATTAACTCAGCAGGGCAGAGAGAGTTAGCTGTGAACTTGCACCATTGAAAGCAAAATTCCATTTCCTTGCCTTGTTTTAAACAAATGGTATTGATATCACTGAGTCAGACAAATAAAACACCTGTTTAACAGGTTCACAGAGCAACCAAGGCTGCAGGAGACCTCAGGAGGTCCCCAGGACAGCCCCCTGCTCAAAGCTGGATCAACACTAATTGCAGACCAGGTTGCCTAGGGCTTTTTCCACTTGGGTCTTGAAATCCTCCAAAAACGGAGACTACACAAGCTTTCCAGACAACCCACTCCATCACCCAAATGACCTCGTAGCATAAAGCCAGAACCTCCCCAGTTTTCAGATTTATTCAGATCTTGATGAAAGCACAGATGTTCCCCGGATCAAGGCCAACCTTTGAACAGGCTGAGAAGCAGAGGCTACCAGGTTCTTCCTCTTTTCTAGCCTCTCCATGACAACAGAGTTGCCTAGTTAGTAGGCACGTCTCCCATGCCGCCTGCTGTTGGAAAAGCAGTGTGTTCAGTAATAGATGAGTCATACTTACCACCTTCAGGATATCAGCCGAGTGCTTTCACTGTGCTCCTTCACTGAGCTTATATGTGCCTGGTGGCTGGGGACACCAATGAGCAGCAGTAAGCACTCCATGGAGGGAAGCTGATTGGGTCCTGCCCTACACTTAATTATGCCCAGTACCTAATTGCTCTCCAACAATAATGAGTGGGATATAGAAAAACAGATAAGCAGTTTATTGTTCTTCTTAATTCATACTGATTTTCAGGAGTGCTCTCAAACCCATCCTCCAGCAATTTTGTGGTGGTTTTAGAATTTTGTTTCTGATCTGATTTTGTGTCTTATGCTTAACCTGCTGCTTAAACTCTGCTCTTCTTTGTCAGCATATGCCTTGCTGAATCAGGCATAAGCAGAGACAGAAATTACGTGTCATGTTAGGTGCTGTCTGATATGGACTCTGGGATCCTAGGGTTAGTCCCTGCACCACCTCCAGCCTTAAACATCCCTTTTCTATTACTAGCTCCTCATGCAACTTCTTTAATATTAAATTAGCTGAGACCTGCAAACAGCTTCTGCTCTATGGTGATCCTGAAACTCTGAATGAGCAATTAGGAAATTAACTAGGTGCAGATTTATTGGAAGAAGAAGAGCCCATGGGAATTCTGGTCCCTTCTTCCCTCACTCCTTCCCACAGCAGGAGCAGTGCCTAGAGCTGCCTGACCTGGTTGGGTCCATGCCCTCCCAAAACACAGTCACAAAGAAAACTTCACCGCCATTCAGATGACCAGGCCAGAGTAAGGCTTATTGGAATGCTTATTTTGGAATTAAACCTTTCAAAGACATGACTATTGTAGGTATTAGCACAAGAATGACATTACCTTTGGTCTTTTTTGCAATAAATGAACTCTCTGGAAAACATTGCCAGAGGTAATCCGCTGCAGAAAAGTCTTGCGGGCTATCTGATGTGCTAGAACTGTGTTTTCTGGACATTGGGGTTACAGAGTAACCCAGCCATCCTTTCCTGACCACCTCCTGACACAGCACCTGCTCGAAATGAAGACACAGTAAAAAATAAGGTTTTTCCCTTCAGTGACCAAACGGAAATCTTTTCAGCCTAAAATGAAACAGAGATATGGATGGGCACTTGGAAGGACAAAAGGTCATTTTGTAATAGAATACTTGTTTTAACAAATTTCATGTTTAATGAAATATTTTCTTCAGAAAGGACATAACTGACAAGTTTGGGGATTTGGAAAAAAATCCCCCATGCTCTTTTTTTGGGGGCAAAGTAGGAGCTATTCGATAGATTTGATCAAAGTGCTCAAGGAATTTGCCCACAGCCACCAGCTGCAGAGCTGCTCTGCAGTCTGACTCTGGCAGGCATCATTAGCCACACAGGCACACGCACAGGAGTACTCATGCTTCCCCCTACAGCAGGTGAGGATGGCAGGTATTTTAATATGTTTTTCATAGAATCATAGAATCACCAGGCTGGAAAAGACCCAGTGGATCATTGAGTCCAACCATTCCTATCAAGGAATCCAACCATTTACCCTACTTTATCTATACCTGGGCTAAGAGCAGAGCAGGAACTGGTCCTTGAGGGGCTGACTGGGATCTGCGCTGGCAACCTTGTTGTGCTTCCACTCCACACAGATACATCAGGCACCTCACAGCCTGGGCACGTAATAAAAACATGTCCCGTGGCTACCTAATCTTACCTCGCTGTCCTGCAGTGCTTGTGTTTAAGCATTACTGGGTTGAAAAAAACACATGAGAGCACATTTCACAGCTGTTTATTCCGCAGCAGGCTTGCACTGCCCTATCCTTTATTGCAGTTTTTACCCTGCGGGATCCTGCTGACGAAACAGCAGCATCCTCAGTCCAGGAATAAACAGCCGGAGAGAACCGGCCAGCCGGCCATAAAAAGAGAGGGAGGCACAGGGAGTGATGGATGCAGGCAAGAGCACTGAGATGGCTCGTGGCTTTCACAAGAAGGAGTGATGGGAGAGTTTATGCCCATGCACAGAGCCTCTGCTTTTAAAGCATCATCAAAAATACTCTTTGCTTAAGTGGTTTCACAGTAGTCACCTCGGTGAGGTCAAAAGGAATACAGCGCTCTTTTTACCTCTAGTAGCTCAGGAGGAGAGATTTTTCATGACCACAGAGCCAGCCACACTACCACACTCCCTGTTGAATTTTTCTCCTACAAGAGAATAAACCAGTTTTAAACTGTTCCTTGTTCTGTTGTACCAAGCTGAAAGAAGTCCATGTTTTTTCCTCCCATGTAATTTAATAATCAAATTGGCTTTGTCAAAGCAATTGAAGCTCCAAGATAGGGCTCGATAGGATGCCAGGAGAAGGGTTTGCAATGTTTTGGGAAGGATGAGCAGATAGTTTAGGGTAGAACAAGTTTTTCCTTGGCCCTTGGTTTATTTTTGGCTACCAGAGAAAGCCACTTTGCTGAGAAGAATTAGGGTTAAAGCTGCTGCTGGTCAAGCTGAATGGGGCTGTGAGTTGGAATACAGGTCATAATACCCACTATCTGAATTACATGAGTAAACTGGGAAAAAAAGAGGATATTACTTGTTAAGCTATTTTTCACCCGTTCAACATACTTGGTGTAAAAACCTTATTTTAGTGCAAAACTACTCCAGCTGAAACATAACATGTGCCATGTGCCCAGATTAGGGATTTTATTAAGTACTCCTCATAATTTGAGTCTTACCAAAAACAGATAAGGAATTTAATTACTCTTGTCTAGACGACATTGATGCTTCTGAGCAGCACTGCATTTCATGACTAGCCTCACCTTGGCAAGGACCTGTATGATGGAGAGAGGTACTCAGTGTTAGGTGCACTGCCCTGAGCCTGTCCCAGTCCAAGGCAGAAATGAGTTAGAAAAACTATACTTCTCTTACTGTGTTGAAGCCATTCACACCCACCCACCTCAGGAGAGGTCAATATTTGCTTGTACAACCCCTAGATGTTTTCAATGAATGTGGTGTGCTTCCTCTGATGGCACATCTACAGCTGATGGCTGTAGGAAGAGTGATCCCCATCCCTAAAGGTGTTCAAGGCTAGGTTGGATGGAGCCTTGGACAGCCTGATCTGCTGGGAGGTGTCCCTTGCCATGGCAGGGGGGTTGGAACTGGGTGATCTTTAACGTCCTTCCCAACCCAAACCACTCTATGATTCTGTGCTCCAGAGACAGGCGGGAAGAGCAGACCTGCTAGGTTTCCTTAGGAAGACAGTGTAAGGAAACTAAGGTATGAGCAGCTCCAAACACACTGGGTTTCCCTCTCTTCAGCAGGATAGATCCATCGTACTTGCCCCACAGGACTGATCAATGCATTCCCACATCCTGATGGGTCCGAAAGGCAGCTGTCTCACTGTGAATCAGCACAGTGCTTTCACTCCTGTTTCCCCTGTGGATGTGAAGTATCTGTAACATACCAAGCTGTGCAAGGAATACAGAGGCAGTCAACACATGAAGGCTGCTTGCCCTGTATGTCTGGGCAGGAAAATCCAGCCAGTTACCACTAGAAGAAGCAGTGACTTTTCAAAGGTAGAAAGCTGGCAGGCATGAAAGAGGAGGGTACACTTGTTTAAAGAAGCTGTGGTGTATTTTTAGCTACTGCAAGACTACTGCAACCTGCGGTGTTAACAGCACTTGGCTTTGCCCCTAAATAGGGGTAGATTTCTTTCCTTAAGACTAAGGTGGAAGTGCACAGGTGAGTTGGCTGCTCTTCTAACTGCCACATCACAGGTCAGGTCCTGCAGGTTCTTCCTTTGCTCACCGTCCTCCAGCACTACAGTTGGAGGTATTTGACACCAAACAAAGCAGTAGCTGGATGTAACTGTGACGTATGGCTCTCCCCTTTCATAGAATCATAGAATCACCAGGTTGGAAGAGACCCACTGGATCATCGAGTCCAACCATTCCTATCAAACACTAAACCATGTCCCTCAGGACCTTGTTTACCCGTGCCTTAAACACCTCCAGGAAAAGTGAATCAACCACCTCCCTGGGCAGCCTGTTCCAATGCCCAATGACCCTTTCCTCCAGCCTTGAGGAAGGTGCGGGAACAGTCTTGCTTTGCAGGAGCCACTGTTTGATGCAGCAGCCAAACCCAACTGAGCAACCATTGCCTGCAGACCTCTCTGTCACCCAATCCATATCATATATTGTTAAGATATATAGATTAAGATATATTGTTAAGATATATATATATTAAGAAGAAGAGGAATGTTTATAGGCTCTGGAAGAGGGGACAGGCCTCTTGGGTGGACTACAGGAGGGAAGTGAGGTTGTGTAGGGAAAAAAATCAGAGGGGATAAGGCTCAATTAGAAATCAGGTTGGTAAAGTCCGTGAAAGATAATAAAAAATCTTTCTATAAATAAAAAACAGAGAAGTAGGGAGACCATACAGTCCCTTCTGGACACAGAAGGAACAACAGTGACAGGGGATGAGGAGAAGGCTGAGATACTTAATGCCTTCTTTGCCTCAGTCTTTAATTGTAAAGAAAGTTGTTCCCTCTGTGTACAAACCCTGGAACTAGAGGAGCAATACGAGGCTCCCATGGTCCAAGAGGAGGTAGTCAGAGCCTTGCTTGCCCAATTAGACACCCACAAGTCTATGGGGCCAGACAGGATTCACCCGAGGGTATTGAAGGAGCTAGCGGATGTACTGGCCAAACCCCTTTCCATCATCTTCCAACAGTCCTGGAAGACTGGGGAGGTACCACTGGACTGGAGGTTGATGTAGTGCCCATTTACAAGAAGGGTCACAGGGAGGATCCAGGGAACTACAGACCAGTCAGTCTGACCTCAGTGCCAGTGAAAGTCATGGAACAGGTGATCTTGAGTGCTATCATGAAGCACATGCAAGAGAACTGGGTGATAAGGCCCAGTCAACATGGGTTCACAAAAGGTAGGTCCTGCCAAACTAACCTGATCGCCTTCTATGACAAAGTGACTCAGCTGCTGGATGAGGGAAAGGCTGTGGATGTGATCTTCCTGGACTTCAGCAAAGCCTTTGACACAGTTTCTCACAGCATTCTGCTATGGAAACTGTCAGCCTCTGGCCTGGACAGGCGCACGCTCTCCTGGGTGGAAAACTGGCTGGATGGCTGGGCCCAGAGAGTGGTGGTAAATGGTGTTAAGTCCAGCTGGAGGCCAGTGACAAGTGGTGTCCCCCAGGGCTCAGTGCTGGGTCCAGTCCTGTTCAATGTCTTCATCAATGACTTGGATGAAGGCATTGAGTGCTCCCTTAGCAAGTTTGCAGCTGACACTAAGCTGGGTGGAAGTGTCGATCTGCTGGAGGGTAGGGAGGCTCTAAAAAGGGATCTGAACAGGCTGGACTGCTGGGCAGAATCCAATGGCATGAGGTTTAACGCGGCCATATGCCAGGTCCTGCACTTGGGGCACAACAACACTATGCAGAGCTACAGACTGGGAGAAGCCTGGCTGGAAAATTGCCAGGAGGAGTAGGACCTGGGGGTGTTGGTTGACAGTGACTGAACATGAGCCAGCAGTGTGCCCAGGTGGCCAAGAAGGCCAATGGCATCCTGGCTTGGATCAGAAATGGTGTGACCAGCAGGGCCAGGGAGGTGATTCTCCCTCTGTATTCAGCAATGGTGAGGCCGCTCCTTGAATATTGTGTCCAGTTCTGGGCCCCTCACCATGCGAAGGATGTTGAGGTTCTGGAGCGAGTCCAGAGAAGAGCAACAAAGCTGGTGAAGGGGCTGGAGAACAGACCTTATGAGGAACGGCTGAGAGAGCTGGGGTTGATTAGCCTGGAGAAGAGGAGGCTGAGAGGAGACCTCATTGCTCTCTACAACTACCTGAAAGGGGGTTGTGGAGAGGAGGGAGCTGGGCTCTTCTCCCAAGTGACAGGGGACAGGACAAGAGGGAATGGCCTCAAGCTCAGCCAGGGGAGATTTAGGCTAGACATTAGGAGGAAGTTTTTCACACAAAGGGTCATTGGGCATTGGAACAGGCTGCCCAGGGAGGTGGTTGATTCACCTTCCCTGGAGGTGTTTAAGGCACGGGTGGATAAGGTCTTGAGGGACTTGGTTTAGTGTTAGATAGGAATGGTTGGACTAGAAGATCCGATGGGTCCCTTCCAACCTGGTGATTCTATGATTCTATGATTGTCCTCTCCATTATGGATGCTTAAGAAAAAAAACAGAAAATTGATTTCACTGACAAGGTAAGAGGCTGGCGGGAGGCATGAGGAGCTGCATTTCAGGGGATGTGGTATACAAATGCAGTCCACTGTGCTGAGCTAGGGCACCTCTGAGTCCAAGCTAGGGCCCCAGCAGGCTAGATGGCAAAGCTCGAACACATCTGTCTTTACCTTGCAGTAGCAAAAGGTAGTGGCAGTTCCATCAGCAACACAACTGTGGGCTGGGTTGTGGTTTTTTTCCAAAAGGGAATTTATTGCTTTTGTAAGGTAGCTTTCTGGACTGAAGTCCTCTGTTTATCTCCAGAGCCAGTACAGCAGATTGTACTCAGTAATTTTCCCTGTCCCGGTGACTGATGAGGAGGGGCACCTCCACAGCTGGGGTTAGCTCAGTCCTAGCAGTGCGGTTAGGCAGCGCCTCTGCAGTTGGGAAAGGTCTTTCCTCCCTCTGCAAAATAAAAAAAAAAAAAACAAATGGCATGCATTGTCACCTGCATGAAACGTTGGAACCTGGGAGCTCCTCCTAACAGGGCTCACTTGGGACGTGGGTGTTTCTTTTCATAATTGCACCAGCTAATCCCACCCCTGCTCTACCTCACTAGGGTGTTTTAAGTGGTTCACCTCCCTCCTTGGGACCGCAGAGCACAAAGAAGCCACAGCTGCGGCAAGCATGCCTCTAGCCTGCTGGCACGTGGAACTTGATCCCACACACTGCCTGGTTAGCCTTTGGCCTTTCTGCTGGAACGGTCTTTCATTGTACGGGTGAGCTTGGGAGCAACACTGGCCTTCTGCCTATCAGACTGTGATATCAGGATCCTTTTTGCCTCAGATTAGACTGCCAAAAGGTAAAGGTAAGGTAATGATCTGCAATTGCTGCTGGCAAATGCAGCGTTTTAACCGATCACATGAAAAGTACACCTAAGGTAAAGGAAGTTTAGTGTATCATTTAGTGATTACGACAGTCACTCCGTGCTGCTGGAGACGATCAGGAGTGAGAAGATGAAGCTGAGGATAGAGGACTGGGTTAGGAGGTAGATGAACCTGTAAGAAAATCTGGAGTGCAGGGAAGTGAGCCAGCAAGAAATTGTAGAATCAGAATCACCAGGCTGGAAAAGACCCACCGGATCATCGAGTCCAGACATTCCTATCAAACACTAAACCATGCCCCTCGGCATCTCATCCACCCATCCCTTAAACAACTCCAGGGAAGGTGACTCAACCACCTCCCTAGGCAGCCTCTGCCAGTGCCCAATGACCCTTTGTGTGAAAATTATTTTCCTAATGTTCTGCCTCAACCTCCCCTGGTGGAGCTTGAGGCAATTCTCTCTTGTCCTGTTCCCTGTCACTTGGGAGAAAAGGCCAGCACCCTCCTCTCCACAACCTCCTTTCAGGTAGTTATAGAAAGCAATGAGGTCTCCCTTCAGCCTCCTCTTCTCCAAGCTAAACACCCCCAGCTCTCTCAGCCATTCCTCATAAGGCCTGTTCTCCAACCCCTCATCAGCTTTGTTACTCTTCTCTGGACTCGCTCCAGAGACTCCCACAGGGCTACCCCAAGCTCCTGAGGGAGGCAGAGGAAGCCCTCTCTGCACTTCTTCACCCAGCAGCCTTCCCTCATGTGTTTGTGAGATGGAAAAAGGTCCTGGTGATACTGGTTGACAGTGTCTTGAGCTATTTGGACAGCAAGGACTGTCCCATCTAAGGAAATAGGGACCAAAAAAACCCAAGAATGGAGGAGTTTACTTGCTTGCCCAGCAGATATAAATCACTTTCACCCTAGTTTAACTTGAGCAATTAGTCACAATACCAAGTAGCAGCACAGATGCATAGCCACGCAACTAACCACTTTGGTTTCTACCAGCTGGTCCTTACCCAAAGACAACACCCATGCACCTCACTTGAATTCATCCACTTTTTATCATTATAGCTTCACCATAACTCCCAAAAGATGTTGCCTTCTCACAGCAACACAAGGCGGCCCATACCCCATGCATTTATTTGGAAATACCTATCCAACTGACCACACAGGTAATTGCCACTGTAGGAACTTCACCAGTGGCATCTGAGCCCTACCCAGCTCTATATCCATCTTTTCCTACCACAAACAGAAACACCAGGAATATATTAAAGCCAGCCACAAGAAGCAGAAGGTAAGGTTTGCTCACCCACAGTCCTGCCATACCTGTGCCTTTCTGGAAACAGTTGCAGAGCACTGCAG
The DNA here is from genome assembly GCA_033558105.1 of Coccyzus lansbergi. Taxonomy (NCBI): domain Eukaryota; kingdom Metazoa; phylum Chordata; class Aves; order Cuculiformes; family Coccyzidae; genus Coccyzus; species Coccyzus lansbergi. The sequence continues at coordinate 1,442,246 of JAUMJK010000054.1, read as the reverse complement.
ACCACACACTGAAAAAGCAAGAGGCCTTCTGCCTCTGATAATGTCTCAGTCTACAGTCTAATACACTTTCAAGTGTCCTTAAAAACACGCAGAGACATTCTGCAATCAAACAGCTTTTATTGAACTCTTTATCTTGTACATTTGTGAACATCTGTGCAATAAATATGGTGCATAGTATTGATTTTTTCCCGGATTGTTACAGCATGAGAAGTCTTCCCTTTGTCGCAGCAGTGTGCTGACACTACCCAGTAAGAAAGGCTGTTGGAAGGCAGTGGCAATGCTAGGCAACTCCTGGCAGTGCGTGTGTTGTGCGAAATTCATAACAGCAAGTTCAGAAACCGTTAGTGATGAGCTTGATGGGCAGATGAGATTGGTCTGGCTGCTTAGAGGAAGCTCAGCTAGACAGTTCTGGAGTCAGCCACAACTTGTCCAAGAATTTGGAAATAACACTGCATGCAACAACTTCAAAATGATCCTCAAGTCATTGCCTGATAACTGCTTGCAAAATATTACACAGTTTTTACTTGATAACTGCCATCAGGTACAAAAATAAAAGTATTTTTGCAGAGCCAACATTAAACCAAAAGGACTGATATTCTCTTACAATAACAAACAAAAACACAGCAGTTGATATAAATATCCATGTGCAAAATAGTTTTCAGGCTTAGTCAGCACTTGCATAAACAGCGCAGGTGAATAGAAAATGCAGGCACCCATTTCAGGAAAAACATAGTTCTGTTCAAGTTCTGGACTTGAATTTCAGGCTAAAAGACCAAACAAACTGCAGTAACATTCTTGGTCCTCACGGTATTTGAAACAGAGATGAGTTGAGCATTAATACAGCCCTACCTCTTCTAACCAGGATAGGGCTAGTAAACACTTTCACACACAAAAAAAAGCTCACAAGCTTTTTCATTACAGGAACTTCAACCCTGCAGGATTCCCTGGCCTCTTCTCTTTGCTGCCTTCATCCCTGCTGCAAGAAAGAGCTTTGTAAAGTTTCAGTCATTCAGCAACTCCATCCACTTCCCCCATTCCTCTGGTCATTCGGGGCTTCTACTATGAATAAAAGCGGCTGGTGGCTACCTTTTCTTCCTTGGGCCAGCACAGATCAGGAGACAGTTCCAACTCTTAAATCACTCAGGTAGAGTGGCACAGGAAGATTTCTCTAGATCCTTTAGCTTCCACTTGGATTGCTTTAAATTCACAGCCCCTCCTCCCCACCAGCTCTAACCACTCCTTTCTTAGTTGGCAATACTACCTGTTTTCATGGTAGTACAGAGATAAACATATGAACAGTAAACTTAAAAACCCAAATTAAAATCTTGACACTCTTCTCTGTGCCACAGGTAAAGTTACCTGTTAATCTGCTGCTGCCCCAACTCTAACTCCTCTTGTACTGCTGCTGTGAAAAGCAACTTTGCAAGCCTGCCTCTACCTCATCTTTCTTGCTCAAATTAGTTAGGCTGGGACATGGAGGTTTTCAGACATGAAAAGGGGAGGAAAAAAAACCAACTACTTAAACACTCCCTCCCTGCTGCTGCCAGAGAAGGTCAAAGGGAAAATGGGGAAAAATTAATCAAAGTAAAGTAAATTTTCAAGAACAATGGTAATATCAAAATTAAGCAGCAGCAATGGCTATGACTGCAGCAAACACTTCCATTTGTAGCATCTAGTGAAGTATGCAGATTTTTACAAGTGTGAGAATCAAAGGATACAGTGACAATATAAGTAATCAGAGAAAAAAGTCTCTCAGTCTTCCCTATAAATTAAGAATAGATGTGAAAATATATCCGACTTCAGAATTTTAAATATTGGGAAAGGAGTTTAGAAGCTTGGCTGAAATACTAATATCTCAAGGAACACAGACTCTCTGCACTAAGTAACATCAAGGATGTAAAAAGTGCTAAGATAAAGACTGAACCTCTAACTGTGCAAAGTTACTTATGACCCCTTGGGAAGCAGCTCAAAAATACAGTTTGAAAGATGAGTTATTAGGCTTTACCAAGCAGCAGAGGTGAGACAGAGCCGTTCAGCCTATGAAAGCTAATACAGATTTGAAAGCAGTGCCTTGAACACACAGGCACACACATTTGATACTCACACTAGTTCAGCTTTCCACTAGTCAGTAGCTACAGAGAGAGGCAACAGCAAGAAATGAATCACTCAGCAGCATAAGGGTGAAAACAATTAAAAAAAATCAACCGTCCTTTAGAACCAATCATTATTGAAGTTGTACATATTTAGACTCTGTAGTAGTTTATTCCAAATCCTTGGAAAAAAAAGCAGTTTTAAATCTTAAAGAAGGGTATGAATTTAATGGTTAAAGCATAGTTTAAGGGAAGTAGGGGTCAAGTTACTTCAGTAACAGACCTAATCTGAAGGGACAGCCAATGTCTAAGGAAATAAACTAAGCAAGGGCAGAATAAATTTAGCATTCCCCAGTACAGCATTTAAGTTATGAGAAATCAGTCTGAGTTTACTTGTTATTGCAACAAAGTCCTTAACATTCACAAACTTAAGGGGAGAGAGAAGCAGCTAGAAAACAAATCTGACTGTCACGCTGCTGGCAGGTAGTGTCAGTTCTTTGGCTTTAAGCTCTTGTCTCCCTCCTCCAGGCCAGCATCACCCAATGCACAACTGCAAATATTCTATTTGATGTTCTTTGCTCAGCCCTGACATGGGGCAGGTTGGCTTCTACCACATCTTTCCTCAGAGCACACATTACCAAAACATATATCAAATTCCCCTGCCACAGGGAGGCCAGTAGGGTCTATATACAGGAGGTAGTAATTATGATTTTTAAATAACTCCTTTGTTTTCTTAGCTGACTTAACTACCTTCAGCCTTTTTTAAAAAAAAAGCAATAAACAACTTGGCTATCCTACCAGCAATAGCCCCAGCCTAAATAGTGTTCTTTTTTTACTTCAGTGGAGACAAGCTAAAAAAAGTGTCACTCTTGCTGATCAAAACCTTTATTCTTGGCAGAAGGTTAGTCAGAAGACTACTAGAGCAGACTTTATGAAGAACAGCTACTTTTCTCCTCTAACAACAGGGTGATTCCACTTATTACCATTAAAAGCCATCAGGAGCCTAAGCACAGCAGTACAGGGATGGGGCTTCTAGTGCCCAACTGCGCCACAGTCACACAAGTCAAATATTACAGAAGAATCTAGAGTTACAGAAGCAATGAAACAGCGTAGTTGCACATACTGACTGCCCATTTTACTTGACAGTACCAGTCCAGACCATGTTTGCCAGTTACTTCCAAAGCTTGCCTACAGTAAATTCAATTAATAGTGTGGCTTTTCCTTCCTGGAATAAGGCAATATAGTGTAGCAGCACTCAAACAGGGCTTGAAAGAGGTTACAGCTCTTGACAGATAACCTTTAGCTCTTCTAAAACAGGCATAAAAAGAAGTATGTTAAGATAAAGAATATAAGGAGGTACCAGAAGGTACCAGACAAAACAGCATGATTTTTCAAAAACCTCCAGGTAAGAGGCTTGATTTTACTTTTTTTTTCCTTAGTCTTTTCACTTTTGTTTAGTTATCAGGGTACAATCAGAAAAAAAGAAAGGTCTGTCTTCACAGTGAAAGTTGGTGTACCATAGTCACTAGTCACTCACTTCACTGTCAGGTTTCCACTCAAGTAAGTTCTTCCTCAGAGCAGCTGGCTGAAACAAACCTCAATTCCAGCCCTCGGGATTTCCTCTTGTTTTACACTGTCACCAGAAGGGAAACCCTCTTTTCTTCTCTCCATGCTCCAGTCCCACTTTTGTCTCCACAGAGGTATTTCCTAACCACTCTTGCACAAAAGAAAGAATCCAAAACTCCCCAGAGCTCTTGGGCCTTTGCTTCAGTAACTCCTTATTTCAACATGTTTTATGAATCTGATACAATGTTTCGTAAAGCTAGACTTCAGACATAACAGGTAAGGAACACACCGGTTAATTTAGGCAATGTTTTTACACATACATATACATATAGGTAAAAAAATAAAATTGTCTTGATAAGAAAAAATTGTGTAACCTGATTAAGAAACAAGTCTCCAGAAGCTGTGCAATAGAGCAAAATGCACTGGCTGTATAACTGACACCGGGATAGCTAACTGCTTAGTTTGAGAATCTGGAAAAGAAAAAAACCAAACATCCTAAGAACAGACCATTCTACATAAGAAATAAACCTGATTCTTTGTTGGAGATTGCAAAATGTTTTTGAAGAGGCTCCACATCACTACACAACTTCAGTTGGACTTTCTTTCCCGTTCTCGTGCAGTCACAAAGTTAAGGAGGTCGATGGCTGTAACGATGCCAAACACCATTTGCCGCTTGCTGGAGGAACCGTCAGAATTATCTACACGGAAACAAAGAGACACTGTTTTTAGGAGGTACAAAAATCACACCATCCCACTAGGTTTTAGTGGCACAGTTTGCAAAGGCAAGTGCGAAACCAACCCAGCTCCACATGTCAGGGCCTGCTAGTGGAGCCGGTTATCACGGGCAACCCTTGGACGTTGAGGAGGAACCCAAATAGCATCTTGACTAATGGTCACGCAGGAAGAAGCAAGGATTTTAATTTCAGAAAGGTTTCTCAACAAAAAGGATGTAAGAACTGAAACATTATGGAAGGAAGGATAAAAGTACTCCAGATTTTTTCTTGACATGGAAATTCAGACCAAAATCTAGTTACAGTGTTTCCTTTGTACATTATTTTCTGTGGCTCTACCTGAAACCACTGCAAACTGATATTATCTTGTTTGAACCAGGGGCCACTAGAGGAGGAGATGTGACACTACCACTGTCCTACACCCCTGCCAAATACAGCATTAGTATAAAAATCACAATACAACATTTTCCCATCTATATTCAAAAAACTTAGACACAATCTCATCACTGCTGCATTAAGAGCACGAATTCAGGTGATTTTTCATTGTAACCATAAGCCTAACCATTTGACCTAGAAACCAAGTGGCCAAATGACCTTCATCCCTCCATCTATGTTCTGATTCCAAAAGTCTGGCTCTATTGAGATGGTTAGGCTATTTATATATTCAGTTTGTTCAGCTCGACGGGTTGTCCTGGACTTCTGACTTACTCTATTTCTGCTTAATTGCAAGCTGCCAGCGAGACTCTAGATTTATAGATAGTCAGTATAGGTTTAAGTGCACATCCTTATGGTGAATCAGCCCAAATCTGATGGTTATTCTTCATTTACAGTTATAACTGAGAGAGATGTCAGATAAAATTTATCTATTGATTCTTTATACTGTTTTTAGTTTAGTTTCTTTTAGTTTATCTTTCACAGAAAGGGTCATCAGGCACTGGAACAGGCTGCCCAGGGAGGTAGTTGAGTCACCTTCCCTGGAGGTGTTTAAGGCACGGGTGGATGAGGTGCTGAGGGGCATGGTTTAGTGCCTGATAGGAACGGTCAGACTCGATAATCCAGTGGGTCTCTTCCAACCTGGTTATTCTATGATTCTCAGTGTTTGTAATTTTGTGAGTGATCTGCTACAAGGAATATATATAAGTTCATAAAGAAGGCAGTGTAAAGAGTTTTGAGAAGACTAAGAGCAGAGTTTGGAGGGAAAACATCGAGTGAAGGGAAGGAAGCTAGTTTAAACAAAACAAACAGTAGAAAGAAATATTAAGTAGTATTGAGATAGTGATGACAGTGGTGACATCTAGATCTTACTAATCTTTATGAAGTTGCAATAAAGGTTTTGCTTTAGAAAGGCAAAAAAGTGCAGTAACCCAGAATGCTCACTGCAATGGAACTGTAGAAGTTGTATAACAGGAGTAGGAAGAAGCCCATCATCACTTGCACTGCTGAAGCTTATTTACTGGCTCACTGCTACTAACAAAGCCCGTGCACCATGGCCTAGGCTCAGACTCTCAGTTCTGAGCAGTATCTTGCTCCAAAAGTGGGTACATTACAGTATGTGAGGCTACTACTGGATTATAACATTTCCTCCACAAGAATTAATGCTAGTGTCCAAGTGTTACTAGCACATAGTTGCAGGCACAGAAATAGGATATAGCTTCTTCAGAACTTGTTTACACACTCACACTTGTATTTGCTTCTTGTTACCACTCAAAGATTACATCTTACAAGGCACATCATACTCACATTGAATTTGTTCATGAACCACTAGAGCAAAGTGGTCTATTTCCAGGATATGAGAGAGTTTCCCCAAGTTGTCCTTCAGGTTAATCTGAGGAGAGAATTACAAAACTTAAAATGTGTAGTGGTTGATAATCCCCATATACTTTGTGCAGTATTAAAACCAGCACATCAGCATTTATATTGCTGCCATGTGAAGTAAAATGCTAACAATCAAGGCCAACTTAAAAGATCAGTTTTGTTTCCAATTTCAAAAAAAACAGAACAAAAAGTTGAAGCACTGCATAAAGCTATTAATTCCGTCAGTCATTTGAATTCTGTAAACATAATGTATGTGTGGAACATACCAAATAACTGAAAAATGTTAATGATGGATGACGGTCAAGTGTTCCACATGTCTAACAGAAGAAGTCATCATAAAACTTATTATAACTGGTGATTTTACTCTAGCAAGACTAGAAAGAGTGAATCAGGCTGCAAATCATTCTGGAAGTGAAGACAATCTACAGATGCAGCAGGTGAAAAGCAAAGCCCAAATGAGCCAAAAACAAAACCAAGGGTGAAGATTGCTCAGGTAACACTGTATTCTGGTGCAAATCAAGGAACTGAAAAGTAACAATTCATTTTTAGTGAAGTTCAGCTTTGCTAAGACTAACCAAGAAAGCACTCTGTTGACTCTGCAGAAATATAGATACTTCTGAAGCACTTAACTAATCATGCACTAGAACTGTTGGTAAGAATGCATGAAAACGTTCTTTCTACATGTGTTAGAAAAATTGAGCAGCAGCAACAGGTCTGTTATCCAGGTGACTCTTCTTGGGTAACAGCAGCAGTCACCATCTGACATACTTTAATTAAAGGAATTCACAGCAAAAAAAATCAAGTCTTGCACTGCAGATTTAAAAAGCCTTTAAAATCCCACAGTGAGCTCAGCTTGTGATGGAGGAACAAATGCCACAGCAGGAACAGTTGGGCTGCCCTGGAACACTGAGCTCTGGTCTCCATGCTGTGAGTTAGAAGAGATCAAAAGTATTCCCAGCAGCCCGTGCTTAAAGGACCAGCAGGCTATAGTGGCTACTGAAGCATCAATCCTCAAGCTTGTGGGTCAAGCAAGGGGCAGGGAGAAATTTGGCCCTACTGCCACAATCAGCTATTAATCAGCACCACTGACAAGCACTTTTGTGCAAATATATGTCCAAAAACTCGCTTCTGAACTTAAGCTTCAGTGAGCTTTGTGGGGTAGAGCCTCTTGTCATCTGGTTGTGTTTAATAAATAGATCCATTTTCAGGGACCGGATAGGCTAAGGATAACCAGAGCAAGCAGGCCATATGCAGCACAAGGAAAACCATGAAGACATAAGTGTGTTCTGGAACGCTTAACAGAAATTTAACAGAGCTATAGAGTTTTCGCCTGTCTCACTACTGTTCATTCAACTTTCCTAAAAACTTTGCCCATGAGTTTTCCTGCATTTAGGCATTTTTTCTTTTTTGAACCTACTAACTCTTTAAGTCAATTAGCCTACACACATGCTACTACACCTCATGACTGGGACTGCTTGTTTGGCTCTAGAGGCAAGTGACACGACAGTGCTCTTGGTCTTACAACTCAATTCTCTCCTTCCCCAGAAGTAGGCTCTGGTTCACTGGGGATGCTGGGGACACCAGGCCTTGCATTGTTTAGCAAAGTGCTAAATGTTGTAGGACACTAACTAAAAAATGACACCAGGGAAGAGGCTAACAAACACTAGGTATAGTAACAAGTAAGTGCCAGAGACCAGACCGTGTCCCAGCCCTGTTTTCTGGGAAAGGCAGAAAACAGTTCTGCTAAGTGCATGTCTGCACTGTGCTTAACAGATCATAGTAGTTGAGGCAAAGGTCTTTGGGGAAAAAAATGGGTAAAGGGATCCCAAACCACTGGAACTCGCATTTGACTCCACAAGAATGGTCCTCCTCTCCACTAACACAAGGCACTTGTTTGGATTGGCAAATTGTCCTGTGACTACCATTTCAAAGCCCTAGACTGCTATCCTACTCACAACTTGAAAAAGAGCTATAACCGGTAATCTTCCATTCTACGAGATCGCTACAAAATAACTGATGATCATATGGAGGAAAGTTTTTGATGCATGCTGTGGTACAGACCTTAACTGTAGAATATTTTAAGTAATTTCAGTGACACACATGATCCGTTTTCCCAATTTTGCCAGTAAACAAACCAAATAAGCTTCACTAAAGTGGTAAGAAAGCAAAATCCACAATACTTCTGAGGTTATGTGCATTTAACCATGTTTCTCCAACAATTAAAATGTAAAATATCCAATGAATGATGCTTTTAGTTAGCATGCTAGTAATACCACTGCTTGTCTTGCTCCCCTTCTACCTTCCACCAAGAAGAAAGTCAGAACTAAAGAGGAAAGAAATGGTCAAGCTGTTCTTCCCTGAAGAAGCACAAGAAACTCCAAGTTCTCCATGGAAAAAAGCCACAACCTCAGAAGCACAGAGAATTCACTACTACAGCTAACACCAGTGTAGCTACAGAAATGATTGCACACCACCAGCGCCAGAAACTCTTAAGATGTCCAAGTGAGGGAAAACATGAACTAAGTAGTTTTGTTACGCACCACACCTCCACCTGATGCTTGATTATCTGTCTGGGAAGGAAAAAATATATTTACATTTGTCTATAAAGAATTAGCACCCTTTCTCAACCTCAGGAACTTGGTAGTTTATAGGTTGCATGGAAGCATTACACATATTTCTGGAATACGGCACTTCATCTACTATGAGACAGTGTTGAAAATAACAGCCTGATGAAAGCTAAGCCTGGCATTCTGCTAAAAACAAAATCCTTTTTCTGAAAGTAAAGCAAAGCAACAGTAACAACACATTTCGGAAGAGCACCCACATAGCTGGGAAGTTGTAGTATCTTGGGACACCACATTGGATGGACAGGTGAAACTGGCCAACATTAAAATTCACTTATCTCGAAAATAACAGCTTTCAGCAATTATTTCCCTGTTTCAGCAAGGCATCTGATACAAAAAAAAAAAGGCAAATAGTTGCTTGTTTTCAGCTGAAACAGAAATTTTGAAGGGCTGTTTCAACATCTCTCCCTTGGAGAGCCACCAAGTTTGGGTTTTGGAGAAGGATAAAAAGAATAAGCATGCTAGAAAAAAGCTTGTTGAAGTAATGGAACAGCACAATACAGAGATCCAAAACAAACCTGGGCGCTGCTGAGTGACCCAAGACAGAGTTTAGAGAAAGCTGTATGGGGAGCAGCTAATGTCACTTCAGCCTGGAGAAGAGGAGACTAAGGGAAGACCTCGTAGTCTACAGCTTCATTACAAGGGGAGGAGAAGGAGCAGGTACTGATCTTTCCTCTCTGGTGACCAATGACAGGACCTGAGGGAATGGCAGGAAGATGTGCCAGGGCAGGTTTAGGTTGGATATTAGGAAAAGGTTCTTCACCTAGAGGGTGGTGGAGCACTGGAACAGCTCCCCAGGGAAGCAGAGTCAGTGCCAAGCTTGGCAATATTCCAGAAGCATTTGGACAATACACTCAGACACAGAGTGAATGGTTGGGGTTGTCCTGTGCAGGGCCAGAAGTTGGACTCAACGATCTTTGTGGGTCCCTTCCAACTCACAACAGTCTATGATTCTCTGATCCCTGTTCAATAGCAGCTGCTCTGTATGGTTCCGGGTAAATCTCACCCAGCCTGATGCCATGTAGTGTTAGGATATCCACAGTAGTACTTTAACCCAGAGAACTAGGAATTGTAGAATATACCTGCTTACCTGTTTAAATTGCTTGTAGATTACTTTGCTGACTTCATCAGAAGGCTGAACTTTTCCAGCAAGCAGTGAAGACAGCATGTTACCCAGGGTAACCATGCCCAAAATCACTCTGGGGAAGAAAAGAGAGAAGATAGGACTAAACAACACAAAAACCTCAGGTGTTCCCTTAGGTAAAGGCAGTCACCCAGTCAGCTGTTCAACTGCTTCATGGTATAAAGCATCATTATTAATGGTATATCTGGATTCTCTGTCTCTGCAGGAATCCAAGTCCTCAGAAATTCTGGAGACCCACAGAATCAGCAGGTGTCATGGGTGCCTGGCCCTCCTGAGCACCAGACTCTTTGTATCTCTAGCAACTGGAGAACTTCTCTAAATCTGAGAGAGCTTTTGAAAAGCACACCTCATTGCTTTATGCCCTCATCTCTCCTTCTGGAAGACGTGACAGGGCCAGAGATATGCTTGCCTCATTCCTCGTCTCCCTGCAAGGTTGTTGCAGGGACCTGCAACAATTAATCCCTTGAGTCAATACTAACTGGAGAGTAACTGAACAACTCTGCATTATCCAGTCTGTCCTACAGGAGACCTACAAGGAAATACCACATACCAGCTTGCTGCTGACACCCTAGTTTCTAGAGGTCACTACAACATTGCACTATAATGCAGTATTCTGAAAAAAGTGGGTGAAAGCTGTGACAGAGATGGGTAGGTTTGGAGGTTTTTTTTGTTTTAAATATGAGGTTTTGCTTTAAGTTAAATAGCTATTATTTAAAAAAAATATTCTGCAGAGACACATAATAATCATTATAAGCTTGTTATGCAAAGTGCAGGGCAGTCCTGGCATGACAATAGACTGGTGTGCTTAAGATAACATTTCTGAACCGTGTTACTATAATGGAAGAACAATGATGAGACGATATTATACTTCTAGTAAGCATTTAAAAGACACTCCTTGAGAAAGACACCCCTTGAGATCTGATGAAGGCAATGATACATTTGGATGAATAGTGATATATGTGGACATACCCAGATTCATCAACAACTGGTACCTGGTCGAATCCCTTCTCCCGGAGAATTTCAACAGTCTTTGCACAGGTAACAGATGGAAGCACAGTCAGGGGGGCAGAGAGGCTTAGTTCCTGAACACTGATGTTCCACCACCTAGGGATGAAATAAAAACCAAGTCCATGCAAGTTTTACAGAGTATGAAAACAGTTCCCAATGTACAATGGCCTTCAACACTATGAGAATAACAAAAGGCTGCAGGATGAGTCAGGATTCACCCAGAATCAGCAAAGTTTCAAGGCTTTCAAGTTCCCTCCCCAACAGCAGAAAGTCACTGAAGTGTGAGAAGGCTTTAAGAATGAAACCCTATTCCTCTTTTCACCTACTTTCCAGGATTAGAGACAGTGCAGAGTACTCACCTTCCCAGTTTCATTGTTTATATCTCATAGAACTTTGTGCTCCAACTCAAAGAGCCAGTCATTAAAGGTAACAATTTAAGGAAGAGTCCCCTCCACCTATGGAGATGTGCAGTGCTTTGCTTTGCACTCAAGAATTGATTTCAGAAGAGTTCTCTGTATACTACTTTTTAGTTTCAGATACAACTCTTTTCATTAAAAAAAAAAAAAAAAACAAAAAAAAAAAAACAAAACCACAGAACCATAGAATCGCCAGGTTGGAAAAGACCTCTTAGATCACCGAGTCCAACCATTCCTATATGCTACTAAACCATGTCCCCGAGCACCTCGTCTGCCTGTCTTTTAAACACCTCCAGGGATGGTGACTCAACCACCACTCCACATTACCAAGCCTTCTTCTGCTGCTATTCAACTCAAGGGAAGTTAACTCGTTTAATCAAATTTGATTTATAATTGCAGTTATTATCATCAACACAATAGTACAAAAGATTAGCTAAATTAAAGGAAGTGATGTAAATTGATCTTTAAATTAACAACTGCCATAAAGTCAATTGAATAGACTCATGAAAATCTAAACAGATCTGATGTACTTACCAAGGTTTTTTTACAAGGTATTCTTCTTTCATGAACCCTTTCTGAATCATCCATTTGTCACTCAAGAACTTGGTCCTGGAAAGCATCACGGAGAGATAAGCTCATTAGCAGGCTGAACATCTTGACTACAAGCCTAATAGCACAAAGAAGTAACTGTTTACAGCTTACTATCACCAACTAAAGTTTAACTGAAAATACACTGCTATTTGCCATCCAAGCTTACCAGCCACAGACACTGAGAAGAAACATTCATTGAGAAGGAAAGCAAATATCGTAGGAAACAGTTTAAACTACATCAGTACCTTGCAACACAATAGAGACAGTCTGGAATGGAGAAAAGCCAACTTGTACCCAGAGAAGTTCTGTCTGCAGTTTCTAGTTGTCTTGTATTGTGTTGGATGCAACACAAGTCAGGAAACATGGTTAAAATCATCACATTTTGGGATATGTTTCAATGCAGTACAAGACAAACCTCTCGGCACAGCTTAAAACTCACACAATTCTACCTGTAAGCTCACTCCAACACTGGTTGCTGCTACAGCAGGTGCTGTGTTCTGCTCTGGACCCTTCCAGGAATGGGATAATACCCAAATAAATAAATCAGTGAAAGCAAGTCTTTTGCTGTGAAAGATGCCAACTAGTGATGGTTATACACCAGAGGAGGAGCTCAGCTTTCAGAGGGCTAAGATCCTTTCTACTCCATGTCAGATGCTTTCAAGACACCTCTGAAGATGTGCCCCAAACACATTCCTTTGTTTAGTAAGTGAGTGCTACAGGAAACATATTCAACTTGACACTGCTGTAAGGAGGTCTGAAGGACTGCCTCACCCATCTCCCTGAAAGAAAATAAGCAGGTTCTTACATGTAGTTCCTGACAGAGTCAGGGAGGATAACAACACAGCGCTGACCTTCCTTCAGCTCTTTGGCTGCCTTCACAGCTACAGACATGGCACTGCCGGAGCTGCCACCTGCCAAAACACAGGTAAGAGGCAAAACTGTCAAGCTAAGAGAAATGAGAATGAAAAAAAGAGAAGAGATAGTAGAGAAGGCTACAGTGACGATAATAGCTTCTGAAGCGGAAGGAGGTCTTCTTGACCTACACAAGGCTTCAGCCTCCCACACACTATTCAGAGAAACCCAAAGGATTTGTATGTGCTCTTACCACACAGCAGTCCTTCCTCTCGGATCAGCATGCGTGCTAAAGCAAATGACTCCTCATCATTGCTCTTGTACCACTGGTCCACCGTCTGGAAAGGGGCAGGAAGACAGAAGCAGGGGTCTATTTAAATGAGAAGGCTAGGAGAGCAACACATCTAGCGTGAATTCAACCCGTGCTTAGAGTTAACAGCTGCCCTGCTGAGCCATGTGCCTGGGTTTGCATCCCCCAAATGCTAATTGCGTGAGGGTTTTTTTGCTAAAGCAAGACCATCACATTAGCACAACAGGCTTCTTATTGAAACCTCACTGTGACAAAAAGCTGTTGTGAGACAGCCACAGAGAGCATACAGTTCCCTCACATCCTGGAGGGCTTCCCAGGGAGACACAGGCTTTGCTGAGTACATAGCCTTGGTTGGCTTTTTCGTATTTTTGGGGTTTTTTTATTTGTTGCGTGCTGGTCTGGTTTTTTTTTAATTGAATAAAAAAGCGAGTACCATGTTTTAGTAAAATGCTATCTACTCACACCATTCCACCTAGCTTTGTAAGATATGGCTAGTACAAAGCATTCCGAGGCCTGCTTCTGCTGATGGAAAGAACAAGAATAGTCCTGTCTGCTAGCCCTTCCCTTTCAGCTCAAATAAATACTTCCACATGTTTTTTTCCTCCACCTTTCACCTTATTTCTGCACCCCAACAGAGAGCAAAGGGTGGTAAACTAAGAAGTATGACTTACAGATCTATCCAACACTGTGGGGACAAAATCATATCCGATTCCTTCCACTTCATACATTGTCTTGTCAGTCTTGTTCAGTTCTTCTGGTGTAGCGAGGATGGAGCCTTCAGGATCAACACCTATGATCTGGAGAAACAGTTTCCACTTTGACTACCATGACACATTGCTTTTGAGAACACAGATCTTTACTCATGAGCGCTGGCCACATTACAGCTGTTGGTGTCAGACTGGCTGCACAAACATCCAAGCAAACTAACAGCCCAGTCTCCCAGTCATTTCTTCCTGGCAATGTTCATCTTGCCTGTGAGCAAAATGTTTTAATACTTCTGGCCCCTTGGCAATGCATCCTGTCTCCTCAGGCTGCGGACACTAAGTAAAGTGGTACCGCTTGTTCTACAAGGGTTTTGTTTACTTTAGATGACAGCGTTTCCCCAAAACAAGATTGTCCTCCTTCACATGTCAGGCATCAATACAGCCAATATCTGCTTACACTTGGCACAAAATGTAAGTTACTGTTTACCACTCCCCACTTATATAAGAAAATATTCAGTATTGAAACACAGTACCAACTTCAGTGAAGAAATTAACACAGCACACGGGTGGATACACAAGTTGGTGTGTGCAGAAAAACTTCACATGGTTAAACCTTACTAGTTCCAGACAAGTTAGTGAAGGCACTCTCAGAGAGGAAACAGAAGGTGGCAGTACACAGAGAAGGAAGTTTCTCAGATATTCCATGAAGGGAACACAGGGCCAGTTTTCATCTCCTGGGTCAAACCAGAACTCTGGTTATCAACAAGACCAGAGCACTATGATTTCATACCACCTGAACACTTTTTTGCTGCTCAGAACTACCTTCTAACTGAGAGCATCCAAGCACTTTCCACAGAGACCCAGGGCAGACTTGCAAGGAATGGGATGTGATTTCTCCTTAGTGGAGTAGTTTGAGGTTCATTCCACTAAGGAGAAATGCTTTAGACTTGCCACTTACTTTGCAGCCTGGACACTTCTCCTTTAGCTTTCTGGAGATGCCAGTGATAGTACCTCCTGTGCCAGCCGTAGCCACCAGCATGTCTATTTTTCCTGTTCAAAGGTGAGAGACAGAAGGTAGTTGTGAACTGTCCCTCAGAATGATGGATTAAAAACACACTTAAGTACAAAATTTCTTTAATAAAAAGTCAGCAAGATAAGGCTCTTTGTTTCTCAAGAGCTGTGTTACAAGACCTACCTTGAGATCACCTTGCTCAATCCCCATTTGCTTCAACAATGGTTTTGAAATGTCCATCGAGTGGCCTAGCAAGGCATCAGTTTGTGGTACTTGGGGCAGAGTTGGAGGTGGCCCATACAGCTTAAACCTGTAGTTCTCCCATTACTGTATTTGCTGATGTAGATAATACATTCTTTAACTTAGAATGAGCTGCCAGTTAGATTAATTTACTGAATGAGTGCTAAAAAAACAGGATAGCTACCCATTGAGAGAATTGTCAACACAAGTACTCTCTTATTTTCATGTGAAAAAATACTATTTTGGTCATGAGCACTCAGTGAGGGTAGATGCAATAGTTCATTCTTTTGCCACTCCCTACAGTTTCCATGGTGCATCCATCTGACAGCTTTGCTAATAAAAAATACACACACCAACTGACAAATCAAAATAATTACCATCATAAGATTAACAACCTGCCAAGCAGGGGTATAAGCACAGTAAAAACTGAATAGTGACAGCGCTACGAGGAGAAGTTAATACAAAAGAAAAGCCTAAAGCTAGAATTCACCTAGACTCTGTAGGATAGCAGTTGGTTAAAGTATACTCATTTTAACTCAAACTTAAAAGTTTGCGACAAGGACAAGTCAAATCCTCTGAACAGCTAGAGTTACTTGGGGAGACAGGGAGAAAGAACATCTTTCACGTGGTTCTCACTTTAGAATGAAGTAATTTAATAGCCAATTTTCTTAAAGCATCCCACCAGAAATCACACTATTTTATAACAGATCAGTAGCCTCCTATAAGACTCCAAGTGCCTGCGTGGTCACCTACAGCATCACACTGAACGCCTCCAACAGCTCTCAAACAAATTCCTCCACTGGGCAAGTTAGCCCTGCTAAAGCTCTCCACTACCACAGCCAGTCACTTATGGTACTCAAACGTGCAACCTCTGCAGAGTAAACAGGTCATACTGCTGCCAACAACAAAACAGAGCAGTTTGTACTCCTTAAGTGAAAAAGCTTCCAGTGTAATGGAGTATTTGGTGTGAGCATGTAGGAGATTCCTAAGTGTCAGGTCTTGCACCTGGGTAACAACAACCCCATGCAATGCTACAGGCTTGGGGAAGAG
Organism: Coccyzus lansbergi; assembly: GCA_033558105.1. Lineage (NCBI taxonomy): Eukaryota > Metazoa > Chordata > Aves > Cuculiformes > Coccyzidae > Coccyzus > Coccyzus lansbergi. Next base: position 1,426,093 of record JAUMJK010000054.1, on the reverse strand, counting down.
TGGTGGAAAAGCTGCCCATTGAGAAGCATTTACATGCTGGTAAACAGCCAGCTGAACATCAGCAAGCAGTGGCCCAGGTGTCCAAGAAGGCCAACAACATCCTGGTTTGTGTCAGAAACAGAGTGGCCAGCAGGAATATGGAAGCAATTGTCCCCCTGTACTTCATAATGGTGAGGCCGCACCTCAGATACTGTGTTCAGTTTTGGGTCCCTCACTGACAGACATTGAGCTATTGGAGCATGTCCAAGGAAGAACAACAAAGATGGTAAAGAGCCTAGAGATTAACTCTTATGAGAAGCAATTGAGGGAACTAGGGTTAAGTCTGGAAAAAAGGAGGTGGAGGGGAGACCTTATCTCTCTCTACAACTACTTGGAAGGAAGTTGTAGAATCACAGAAACATAGAATCACCAGGTTGGAAGAGACCCACCAGATCATCAAGTCCAACCATTCCTATCAAACACTAAACTATGTCCCTGAGCACCTCATCTACCTGTCCTTTAAACACCTCCAGGGAAGGTGATTCGATCACCTCCCTGGGCAGCCTCTGCCAGTGCCCAGTGATCCTTTCCATAAAAATTTTTTTCCTGATGTCGAGTCTCAACCTCCCTGGCGGAGCTTGAGGCCATTCCCTCTTGTCCTGTGCCCTGTCATGTGGGAGAAGAGGCCATCTCCCTTCTCTCCATAAACTCCTTTCAGGTAGTTGTAAACAGCAATGAGGTCTCCCCTCAGCCTCCTCTTCTCCAGGCTAAAAAACCCCATCTCTCTCAGCCACTCCTCGTAAGACTTGTTCTCCAGACCCTTCCCCAGCTTCATCATCTCTACAGAGGTGAGCACTGGTAGCTTCTCCCAAGTAAGAAGGGGTAGGATGAGAGGAAATGGTGCCAAGTTGCACCAGGGAAGGTTTAGGCTAGGTATTGGGAAAAATCACTCCACTGAAAGGGTTGTCAAGCACTGGCACAGGCTGCCTGGGGAAGCAGTTGAATCACAATCCCTAGGAGGCATTTAAAAAGATACATAGAGAAAGTGCTTAGTGACATGGTTTAGTGGGACTTGGCAGTATTAAGTCTGCAGTCAGACTCTATGATCTTAAAGGACTTTTCCAACCTAAATGATACTGTGATTATAGGAGTCTGTATTTGTAAGAAAGCAACTCTGTTCTTTCATGCCACTCTAACTATGCCTTTTTTAAAAAGAGGAAGACAACTTAAGCATCACTGCTTTCTCCACCTGGTCACAAGCAGACGAATCTAAAAACCAAACCACCCTCTTCAATGGGAAAAAAAAATATTACTACGAATACTGAAATAAATTAATTCTTTAACGATACACAACATATGGGATTTGCTGTATCAAAACTCCTTGCATTTCTCAACCACCTTAGTTCCCATCCTTCAAGTACATAACAGTAAGAGAATACTAAGGATTCACTGAGGAGGTGGTTAGTAAGAAAGCATACATACCATCACACTGCTGCAGGATCTCTTCAGCTGTGGTGTCATAGTGTGTTAGGGGGTTGCTGGCATTGCGGTACTATATTGAAAGATAGAATAGCCATTCAGTAGACTACAAAGGCAACAAAATTCACATTGTGAGCCATTTAGAGAACATAGGAAATGTTCTCCCAAGCCCCACAACACCTACGTATACTCTTTCCAGGCAGCTTCCTTGCATCTGTACCTAGGCAGAATGCCTAAGGGGAGGCAGAACCTTCCTAAATGACCTAAGAGTAGCTCTAAGGTGACAGCACCCCCCCAGTGTCAAAATCTGTCCTGTTTGTGGAACAGTTTCTTTTAAGAACATGACCCTTGTACCCATTCTTCCGTGCAAAGCTCACAATTTGGTGGATGGCCACCCACGTTTTGCAGTTTCTGCAAATACAGGCTCGTTGCTGCCCTCCAGTGACTACAAAAGTTAGCTACCCTACAGCGCGGTGACAGCTTAGCTACAGCTCCAGGCTTGGGACATCTTTTCCTCCAGACACATGGTAGCCTAGGCTGTTAAACAGTCAACAAGGACACCATGGATGACAGCTGCAATATTTCCTCCGACACTATGTCTGCACCTCTGACACTTTGGTACTTACCTGGTCTAATATATGCGCATTGGGGATTTCATTTTTCAGCCTCCATGCTACTCCTACATGAGATTCAGGAGAATCAAATCGGGCAGTAGTTGGGGTCCTCACAATCTCAGCACCCAGAGCTCTCAGAACATCCACCTGTAACAAATAAAGGTGATCAAAACGCCCAAAACCGTTCTCCCAGTGCAAAGACTTATTTGGTCTGTAACAGCTTCCTTAAAAGTTCTCCTTCACCTCAACTGCACAGCATCCCTAAGCCAGGAGTCCATATTTTTAATGTCTCAATTAAGACTTACTTGGAAAGCTCGATGTCAAACTCCTGTCTCTACTCCAGGCCTTCAACACTGTAGGGACTATTACAACATATTGAGAAGTCTCATTCAGGCAAAACAGCATCTTCTTTCATGCCAGTCACGTATGTTCTGCACTTCTAGTGCTATAGTCCAGTATTTTATGTGCAAGTGCAAATTATGTATTTTTTCTTCCTCCTTTGGAGGCAGGCAGCAAAGGAGATTCTCCAGGGCCCTACATACCACTAAATATTATGAGGGCAAGGAAGTTTGACACTGTATTAAAGCAAGGCCTGGCTTCAGAGGGGAGGCCCTTGGTGCTGCATGGCATGTGGCAAAGTCCACATTGTACCTTTCCTTCCAGAGCAGGTAAGAGCAAGCAATGTGTACAGTCCTTGAGAGGACTTTATTACTTGTGCCATTGCTTTTCAGCTGGAATGCCAGAATTGCTGACAGTGATTGCTGCCTCAACTATGAGGCACCGGGCATTTCTTTTCTTTTGGCTGCAAGTGCTGCATCACTCTAGTGGAACACAGGGCAAGGCTTGCTCTGCAAGTTGGACATGTTGTGCTTTCCACAGTGAAGGTAAAGTGACATCACCCAGTTGGCTTTTCCTTCCCTTTTGTTGCTGCAGTGACGACCTAGACACTTGTCAGCACCTACCACTGTAACCTGAGGAGTTCAGCAGGCTCCCTCATGGCTTTGCTCAGCTTACTGTAGAACAGAATATTCAAAGCTTCGGTATTGCCCTACTTGTCCTCCCTTGCTCAGTGACCAACAGTGAACACAGGGGTAGGTAGTTACTCCAATCATAGAATCATAGGGTTGCTAGGCTGAAAAGGACCCACTGGATCATGGAGACCAACTATTCCTATGAAACACTAAACCATGCCCATCAGCACTTCATCCACCCATCTTTTAAACACCTCCAGGGAAAGTGACTCAAACACCTCCTTGGCCAGCCTCTGCCAGTGCCCAATGACCCTTTCTGTGAAAATTATTTTCCTGACGTCAAGTCTGAACCTCCCCTGGGGCAGCTTGAGGCCATTCCCTCTTGTCTTGTCCCCTGGCACTTGGGAGAAGAGGCCAGCTCCCTCCTCTCCACACCCTCCTTTCAGGTAGTTGTAGAGAGTAATGAGGTCTCCCCTCAGCCTCCTCTTCTCAAGGCTAAACACCTCCAGCTCTCTCAGCTGTTCCTTATAAGGCCTGTTCTTCAGCCCCTTCACCAGCTTCATTGCTCTTCTCTGGACTCACTCCAGAGCCTCAACATCCTTCTTGTGGTGAGTGGCCCAGAACTGAACATAGGATTCAAGGAGCGGCCTCACCAGTGCCGAGTATAGAGGGGGAATAATCTCCCTGGACCTACTGGTCACATCGTTTCTGACACAAGCCAGGATGCCATTGGCCTTCTTGGCCACCTGGGCACACTGCTGCCTCATGTTCAGTTGCTGTCAACCAACACCCCCAGGTCCTTCTCCTGCAGGCAGAAGCTAGATAAATCTCAAGTTCCCTTAATGTTTGTATTTAAAGCAGTTTTAACAGTTTTTGAAGTGACAATGCTGTGGGGACAGGTCTTAAACACATTTTTGCCCAGGCTTCCCAGCCTGGATTTCTCTTGGCACTGGCAACTGGTTCCTAGCACAATTCTGCCTGGCCAATGACATGGAGGTCAGGAGCTTCATTGCTAAAGGCACAGCATCAATCTACACCAGGAACTCCACAAGGGCAAACATGATTATTTTTTAATCCTTGAAATGAAAAGGAGAACTGACCTTCTCCATACTCATTTTCTCTGGCATCACAATGATACAGCGGTAACCCTTCACTGCTGCAGCCAAGGCCAGCCCAATTCCTGGAAGCAAGCAAAGACATGTAGAGCATACAGTGAGGAGCAACAAAGGACAAAGCCCACAACGCTAGCTTTAGCATGCTAAATCAGATTTTCACCGCAGCCATGAGTACAGTATCTCTAGAGGGCAAAGGGAACATCTCTGGCTACTGGGGAGAACTGGATTTACAGATGCTGCTAGTCCTTTGGGAATTACAGCCAACAGAAAGTTGAACCAAGGGTGGGGAAACTTGACGTGCAAACTGCTGGCTTTACCACACACACATCACCTTTCTCCTGCCTCACCCACTTCATTTTTACAGAGGTAATCTGGGAAAGGTATAAGCTTTAAGCCAAAGAATATAGCAATCACTTTGTCAGAGGAGCATTAGAGCCTCTGACTTTTCTGCATTAGATCCTTGGTTTGCAATGTGCTGAAACCAAGTACTTTCTAAAAATACATGATTAAATGCTGTTTGCTATTGAGGTTCTAATGCACTGTGTCAACTTGCTGCAATGAGCTGCAATGAACTGCAATGAAGTATCTTGACTGGTAGAGATAGACACCTCATTTTTACAAAACCCTGCATCTTCAGCCTGATCTGTCTTTCAGTTTGTCATTGTCTGCCTATTTGAAGAGCTAAGCTCTTCCCCAGAGACAAGAAGCTTGCACGTGCTGTCAAATCACCTCTCTGTTGGATAAGCTAAACAGATCAAGTTGGTTGATGTGTGTTTAAGGTCAGACTATGCGGCACCTCCCCTGCTGTTTTGGGTACCAGGCACAGTACCAACACATGCCCACGGCAATGCCTCACAGGCAGTTTACCCTACACAGACTTGTTTGTTCAAGACTGGCTCTGTTTCAACATTGTGCTGCAGTGTGTAAGGGTGGAAAAAAATCTTTAACTGTTCCTGTAAGAGAAGCATAACTCACACCTCAGGTAATTCAAATAGTGTTAAGTATTTGGACAGGGGCAGGAACTATTCCCAGCATATTATAAATATGGATGCCCAAGTGAAAAGGCAGTAAGACAGCTCAGCTTTCTGAAGTAATTGTCCTGTATCTCCTTTGGTTCTGCCTTCTTTCTATCTTTCGGATTCTGTGGCAAGGAGAATCATTTATCAATTACTGACCCAGAAAGCAGGATGTCATAGTATGACCTCAGATAGCGTATAAATGCAATACACAGAGATATTTTCCACTATCTGCCAGGCACTATAGGCAAGAGTTATAGCCACAGTCACAAGACCTTCAGTTCTTCAGTTGCACTGCACTCCCCACAGAGCAGCTGCTAAGCTAAGAGGAACAGATACCATTTCCCAGTTTTCTGCTAAAGGTGGGGGACTGTTTACAGATCAGGTCATCATCCCAGTTCCTCCGTTAACAAAGGCTGGACTGGATCAAAAGAACAAAAAAAAGGTCTGCCTGGTCTGTGTCTATCAGAAGGCAATCATGAGTGCCCACGAAAAAGTTTAAGAACAGGACTAGACACCTTCCAGAACATATCGGGCAGAAGAGTATCTTGTACCTCAGCTCAGGAACCTCCTTAGAGGAGGCAGTATATTTTATATTTAAATAGCTCAACAAGGAGCATTCCAGGTACATTTACTCCACACCAGTAGAGTGGCTTAACAAAAGTACATCAGCTTTGACGCAGGAGCCCTGAGTTAACTCCAGTTTGCTTGGATCATCAGATGCTCTGTCCTAGTCCAAGAAGCAAAACTGTTCCTTCCTCCAGCCCTCCAAGGAACAGATGCTGACTCAAGTGGAATCTGTTGAAAATTGAGGTATGAAAAGGCTATGTCAGCAGACAGTACTGGGGAAATGCAGCTCATCCCCCATCTCAACTGCAGCAAAATAGAAATGGCTTTTTCACAAACCAGGTGCCCCTCACCCAACAGAAGGACCACGGGACTTCCCGAACAGAATGGGAAGATTCAGATTCATATCAGGTTTTCAGTGCTTATTTCCACAATAATATCAGTTAGACTAATAGCTGAATACAACCTAAAGACCTTACAGAATCTGGTCTAACACATTTTCCTTTTAAAGGAAACGGCCTTTGCAAATTTTACAGACCTCCTTCCCAGCTGTTCTGGTCAGCATGGGACATACAGAATCTTTCCTTGTGCAAGATGGAAAAGGTACCGGTCCCTACACTATGCAGGTAGAAAGGCATTCCCTTTCTTCCTTGCAAATGCAGCCTGCATGCTCCAATCTCATGTCTATCTCTTCCTGGAAAACCACCACAGCATCTGTCCCTCACCTACCTGTGTTTCCAGAGGTTGGTTCTATGATTGTGTCCCCAGGCTTCAAGATCCCAGCTTTTTCAGCATCCTCTACCATCCTCAAGCTGATGCGGTCCTTCACACTGCCCCCAGCATTGAAGAACTCACATTTTGCCACTGAAAACAAAGAAATCAGAGTCCTTAAGCAGCAGTCAACATACCTGCAAAAGCAACTCTGCTAGAGCATACCTGCAATAGCAACACTTCTACCCAACTGACCTCCCCATTTTATACACCAGAAACAGAGATTCGGCTCATAGCATCTCTGCTGTTATGGGTCACAACAAAGCAAGTTTGGTACTTGAAGTCAGCTAGAGAAGCCATGAACACACACCCTGTCAGTCTCTCTTTCACCTTTCCTCTTTACTACAGCCCAGACATTAGGATCAAACCATTAGGGCTCATCTAATGCAACTGCACAGAAGACAACTCTATAAACACTCATTGCATCTTCCCTGATACGTTGTCCCATCACAAATTTCTGATCAAACTAGAAGTTTATTACTTTGTTCAGCCTACACTTTCACATCACTAGTCCCAGCATTAATCCCTTCAATGGCATGAAACAACTTTTCAGGCCTCTGATAAGAGTCTCTGGATATCTCTGGTACGACTGTGTTAAAAAATAAAACCCAAGAACAGTCACATCCACTTTATCACTTTCAACACTCTTCCATAGTAATTGTCAATCTGCATTTTACACACATTGATGAATACTCTAAATACAGGAAGCAGTCAAAAACTTCCTAGAACTTTTTCAAGATGACAACATTGTTTTCTGCAAAAAAAACTTCCACTTTTTCTACAAAAATGGAAGAGCTGCAGGAAATTTGCTCAAGTACAACTTAAAAGATGGTTTAGATGACCAAATCCTAAAAACCTGTTAAAGGAAGAGAGGAACTTCTCTGACCGTTTTCCTTTGCAGGGAATTATGCAACACTACTGTTCAGAACTACCCAAGTTTCTAAAACAGTGTTTCTCATTTTGATTTTCTGCCTGTAGCAGTACTCACAGAGTTCACATTTGAGCCCATATTGCTTTCCAATCTTGTTGATCCGCACCAATGGTGTATTGCCAACTTTATCCAGGATGCTTGGCAGGATTTTCAGAGGCTCTGGCCTGGTATGCATACAAAAAAAAAGTCAGTGTATTCACAGAAGGAGCTACAGGTCGGTCACACCAAAACAACACAGCATTTCCAATGCTTTTTATTTCAACCAGCTTTCTCCCTTTCCTTTACTAGGCTAGCTAATTTAGACATTTTTGTATCCAGTGGATATTCTTTTAAACTAATTCACATAACAGACTCCTGTATCCAAAACAAGGATTAGCCAGACACCAAGCCAAGAGCTGAGGCAACAGTGAAGCACTCTGCACTTCCTCCTGGCATGAAGTAGCTTAGCACTGCTCAGAGTCAGCTATTTTTCAAGCAAAGGACATTCAAAGCATGATCTTTCACCATCTAGTCAAGGTACTGCTTGATAGATTACTTAAAATAAGTTAGTTCCAGTCCATGTAGTTTCACATCTTTGGTGCAGGGCCGCTTGAAAGCTTTAAATCTAGGTTGTTAGCTTTGCTTACACATGGAATTCAAGAAGCAACAGCACATCTACATGCTAAATGGCATCAATTTAAATCAGTCATCTTATGTGAAATCCACATGGCTGCAAGGGGACCTGGATTAGTGCTGTACTGACAATTGGCAAATAAAAGTAATACTTACAGAGTGGTATGACGATGAGGGGAGGCAGAGATGGGTTTTCCAAGCTTCCATGTGCATTTGCTTGGTGTATCAGGACGGATCCATTCCCTTTCCTTCTCATTAGGCTTGCAGTTCTCATTGTCCATCCCACCAGGGAGAAAGTATTTGCTGGGTGCATGAGGGCATGAGTTCATATTTGGCTTCTCCTGGGAAGGAAGTATAGGCATTTTATCCTTTGGGCAGAGAGTAATAAAAAAAATGGAAAATACAGGGGAAAAAAAAAAAGAAATGAGACTAATTAATTTATCCTGCTATCACAAAGTCAGAGCATCTTTTGAATTAAAGTCAAAGCCCTGCAACATGGGAAACTACCCATTCATATCATTGCCCCCCTACAATAGCTAAAAATGACATTCCTAATTAGCCCTTATTCTTGCTTCTGCTCCTTCACTAACACATCTATTTCCAGTTTAGTGTTTCAGCATGCAGATTTTTTTCCAAGGGACACCTGGAGAGGAACTATCTGGGCAGCAACTACCTATAAGCTAAAAGGAGCAATGATAACAAGCAGCTTTTAACACTCAAGAACAGGTTCTGCCACTGACTAATAAGAGATCCTGTCATGGTACTTAAGACCCAGTACTAGGGGAGAAATTATGTATAATACATCATATCTAGATGAATTCCATCCTGAAGTGTCCCAGTATTGCTTTCCCCCCCTTTATGGAAAAAGGCCACAACAATAGGTACTTTAATGATGAATTGGTGTTTCCATAGTACTGTGAAGATGGGAAAGCATTTCAGCATAATTTTGATTTGCCCAAACCTTATCACTAAAACAAGAATCTTGCACTGCAGAAGCTCAATACAGAGCCCTACATGAAGATAACTTAAAACACGTTGACGCATGTGCTTACTGTAACTAGATTCCATAAATACAAATTAAATAGGACTAACCTCATAGGAGATAACCCTCCCACAACAAAAAATAGCTCTCTGAAATAAAACCTCTCCATTCCAAACAGTGAGGAAGAGAATAAGTCCTCTTGGTAATTAATTAGAAAATGATGCCAAACAAATCTGCATTGCTGCTTGTGGTCATGAAGGAGAACTCTCCCAGAAAGGCCACTTCTTTCAATAGTACTAACTGCCACAGTACACCAGAAAACAAACAAACAAACAAACAAATCTAGAAATGCCTCAGAAAACAGATTTGGCTTCCCCAGATTCTGGTGACAGAAAGACAGACAAAAAGTATTTCCCAAAGACCAATGCGTACCTTGGACAAAGAAACAGGCTCTTTCGATACCAACTTCTCCATTTTCTTTGGTGAAGGTGATGGCACAGAAGACTGGATTTCCTTCAGGAGACCAAGTAATGTGGGTCACAAGACTGGAATCTTTTTAAAAGCTGCAGAGCATGCAAGTTAGGAAAAAAGCTATCAGAAAACAGTCTCTCCTAAGTACAAGATGTGCCCCGGGTTCATAGGTGGAATGAAAAAGCAGCAGAACAAAGCAAAGATGACTTGTCTAAATAAGATAAAATAAATTACGCAGCAGAGATATTCTGCAAGACTAATTGAGGGTCTCCTGATCCTGTTCTTCCCAAAAAGTGACTTAATTTTCCGTCTGCCCTGGCCTACACAGCTCAGACCCGGTAAAGTAAGCTTGAAACATCTCCACTGAACTGCCTATAATTCCCTAAACCTGACAGCCACACAAGAATAGTGGAAAATACTGTAAATGACACTATATATACCCTTCTAGAGACTCCAAGGGTGAAAAGGTTTATTCATGGGGCCATCACCAAAAGACCCTGTTCTATAACAGAACACTTGCAGAAGCCTCTCTGCCCTTGAGACGACGTAAATCTCACTAGTTCTCCCCAGACTGAATCGATGTCAAATGAACTACAGCAATGCTGGACATAAGATATATAAATACTTCAACCACAAGCCTTCCAGCAGGCTTTTTGTTTCAGAAACTAGCAAACAAACAGGAGTAGCAAGTTAATTTCTTCTACTCCAGCCAGTTGTTCAGAGCCTGCCTGCTCCCACAGCTGGCTTCCTTTTCTTCCACTGAAGGCAAAAATCAGGCTGAAGTATTGGAAAACATAAGGTTCTTTCCTAATATTTGTTTTTCTCATCACCATTTGGCAGCAGGATTCATGGTTCTTTCCATTACTGAATTCTGGTAGGCCTGGAATCCTTTCCAGGCTTTCTCCTGACAAATGCACACAAAACAGACACAGTTTGGATCAGGCAGTGCTGATGATCTAGTGACACACTGGAAAATAATCTGACACACAAGATCAGTGAACTTTAGCACTTGATCCTGCAAGTCAACATGCACCACTAACCAATACTGTCTTATGAACATAAATGCCTTTCTTGCATGCTGTTTTGAAGAAAATGCCTAAGGCATTTAAACTGCACTCTAAGGCAAAAAGCCTTTGAAAGTGCCAGTTTTACAGATTAAGGCTTGAAATAATTCTCTTTCTGGACATAAAGGCTTCCATGACACCAAATTGATGCCATTATCTTCTATTAAAGTTAATACACGCCCAAGAGCCAAGACGAGAGGCATCCTGCCCTAGACTACTGACCAAGACTAGACTGAAAGACACCAGTCCAAGAAAGCTAATACCCCATACATATACATAAACTTAACAACATCCAGAAATTAGCTTACTTCTAGTTCCACAGTGAAACTTGGCCTTCATCTATGTTTCTAGAGGGTGCCTGGGTCACAGTTCAGATTATTAGCACTTTTTAAAATGAAGAAAATATACACAATAACTTTCGAGTCCTTGAGTCACATTCACATGCTCCTTCAGACAGTTGGCAAGCAGTACTGGAAACAGACTAACACTGACTATATTGACTAAGTCCATCTAACAAGAATACCTTGCTGCCAGAGGCTCAAACCATTGTAACATGCAGGAATAAAGCAGCAAGTTATCACAGACAAGAAACAGTAGATTTTGTTCATCTTCTAGGTTTTAATAAACTAGGAGTGCAAAACTTTTAAGTTTTAAATCTACCCTAAGTGTCTTTCAAGAGGGTCCAAAAACTGAGGAGAAAGGGAGAAAAAGTTGTTGCAGAAATTCAAGAACTAAAGTACTTGTTCTTTGTATTGATGGCAGGAAAGAAAGGAATGCGGCTATCTAAGAGCTCCTGCTTAGAATCATAGAATCATCAGGTTTGAAAAGACCCATCAGATCATCAAGTCCAACCATTCCTATCAAACACTAAACCATGCACCTCGTCCACCCATCCCCTTAAACACCTCCAGGGAAGATGACTCAATCACCTCCCTGAGCGGCCTGTTCCAGTGCTCAATGACCCTTTCCGTAAAATTGCTCTTGGTGCATTCCCTCAGAACTGGGAAAGACAACAGCATCTCATTTCCTCTACTGTAAGACAAAAATTCCACAATCCACTAACACCAATATCCATCACCTCTTGAATGAGAAAGAGCAGAAACTGGGGAAAAGCTACATTTACTGCCTTCAACAAAAGCGAGTTGAGAGAGAAAAAGCTAACCACAAGCAATGGCAACAAAACCCCTGTTAAATACTAAGCTTAAGCAACATCGTTCATTTGAAGAAACACAAGCTCCTGCTCAATAAATCCCCTCCAGTCATTTTATTTGGCATTATTATAAGTAACCCTGCATCCACCCAGCCCAAATTAGATGGTTATGCATACACACAGTTATAAAGTCAAATTCTAATCATGCTGGTAGAGAATCAGTCTTGGCTATATTCATCCAATACCTCAGGGTTTCAAAGATGTACAAAGCCCTAGGACAGACTTGGGTGTTCTACAAGAGGAATTCTTACTATAGCACTCAGTGGAGATGTAAAAGCATCTGCGGTGGCTTACAGTTATACCTAAGAAACAGGTCAAGAACCCAAGAGTGCCTTGTCATGTTCAGAAAATACAGAAAGACCTCAGAAACTTGAGCTCCTTCAGTGCTACTGATGAGCTTCCTGACACACTACCCAAAACATCCAACTGGTACTCTCAGCCCTACATGATGTCACTTCAGCACAATAGGAGCAGAAGTGGTCAGTCTAGGACACTCAAATTCCCACCAAGATCCTGTCTACAGGATCAAATCAGGCCATAGGACACTGGTACATCTTTCTACTGGGGACGTCTTCAGGAAAACAAATGGGGGTGAGCAGAAATCACCAAAACAGAGGATGACAGCAACTCCTTCACTAGCCTGACCATCTTCTCAGCTGTTCTTCTGGGAATCCAGACTGAGGAGACTGGACAGGAGAACAGCAACTCTGCTTCTCTAACCACAACTGAACACTCTTCAGAAGAGTCCAAGGCAATAAGATGCAGGAAGTTACCCATCTTCAGAAAAGACATTCATCAGCCTGCATTTAAGTTTGCTGTAAAAGGAAACACTCACAACTGGCTGGGGGAGTGGGCAGAGTCTAACTAGAAAAGCCATTTCTACCAATGTATCTGCAAAGTACAAGGCACTAAAAATCAAAAAGACAATTTACAAATTCACTTAAACCTAAGTCACAAAGGGGACTGGGACATAGAGGTATGAAATCCAGAAAACCATGTGGACAATGCTCACACCTCTGGATCAATTTCCACAGAGAACCCAAGACTTAAGACTATTTCTCGACACCTACAGAACAAGATTGAAGGCCAGCAAGTGAAATTTATCTTCAGACAGCTGAACTCACTTCACAGATGTTAGGAGCTACAGTTTCTAAGGCTGTTTATAGTATATGATGTCAGCACTAATGCAGGTATTTAAAGAGTATCATGTATGTGAGAACGTAATTACCTTGAGTCTTGTCTGAAGCACAAATCAATCTGTCCAAAAGGCAGATGTGAGAGAAAGATCAGAGGGAGATGCCTCAAGGGATGACTTACTTCAGCAAGAGAAGAGATACAGGATTCCATTATGCTGCGGCCAGAGAATGGGAAACTTGAGACGTTAAGTAGGTACTTTACTTTATGAACAAGTAAACCACTACAAAACTGTTGTTCTGCTCACCGAGTATCACAGGTTCTTCAGAAGCTTTCAGTTCTTTAGAGCTTTAGAATCTTTACAGGTTAACAGATGTAATAGTACCCACCCAGTCTTTGGAAGCTGTTCAAAAGCACCAAAGCTATAAATGATACAGGAGATAGTCAACCACCTGGTTTTTTAGTTCCTCTACTTGCTGGCTCAGGGTTTTTTCCACTACTCTGCCACTTCTTCAGGAGCAGGCAGCCATTTCTTCTGTGTCAGGATACAAACTAACCTGAAGCAACTGGGATATGAATTAACAATACTGTGGCTCTAGGAAGAACTACTTTGAGAAACAAATCTTATCTGTTTTCCTGTACAGGGAGCACATGAGCACAGGTGTGTCTCTTCAATGATCACTCTTACTTTCAAGGCTGGACTGGCATACTCACAAGCCTCTGGACAGGAAAGTTGTAGTTATCTAATGCCTCTGTAACACTGCAGAGACTTTAAACTTCAACAGCAAAGCAATTTCCATTGCTACGGCAATTGTTATGCTAGAGATCAGCCAGTGAAAACATGGTAGTGTTCAGTCTGCCTTCCCCCAACAGAAGGGAAGCCGTGCATGCAACTGTAATGCAGACATCCTCTATAATCCATATCCTGAGCTCACTCCAACCTTGTTGGGACTCACCCCATCAGTTCTCACCTGATCGGTTTTCTGTGTGAAGACTGATGTCTTAAGAAGCACAACAATATTAGAGAAAAGGCTAGACAATGTCTTATCTTCATTTTTATACCACCACAGGCAAAAAAATTCGTTATTTCTTTCCCTGCTTCTAGTTCTCTCTCTTAAGTCAGCACACAAAGATGGAATAACACTACAGCCTGAGCTCTGCTCTTGATCTGCTACGCTCATCAAGTACAAGGAAGGAAGCATTACAGGCAGAACAACAGAGGTTCAGAAATTAAGCAAGGTGCCCAACATGACAAAACAGGGAGCTGGAGCTTTGCTCTCCATTTCTGAACAAATCTACAAAACAAGCAGAGGCATAATCCCCCTTCCCCAGCACTATGGAGCCCTGCCCCAAGGCACCACACCTTTTGTTAGTAGAGGGACCTCTGATAAAGGCTGGCACCACTGGTTACCGCTGCCTGGGCTGGAAGCCAGCTTTTTGGTTGACGCATGTTTTGTGGGAAAGACCAGCTGCAGCCACAGTGGCTACATCTGTAGGGCTTTCGGGCCGGCAACCACAGTGCAATCACAAGGGCACCTGCCGCTGCCTGCCTAGATCCTATGGATCTCACTTGCAGACAGCAGGCACCTGCCAATAGCCAGTGGCCAGCCCATCCCAGCCACCCTGGCAGCCTGTGTGACATGCCTGAGCCAGTATTCATGCTCCAGGACACAGGCCTCCCACTACCCTGCCTACCAACAGCAATTTTCAGAACTGCTGCTGCAGCTTCAGGAAAGCAGGTTGGTTAGCTGACACGCAGAGGGTCATGACAGGACACTAGAGAGCCCAATATATATCCAAAAGAATGACCTGGTCAAATGCCTCAAGAATCCCAGATTTTCCCTGCCTCCAGACCCTGGGATTTCTCTCTTTTCTGCAGCTCAGCTTTTGCAGAATGTGGAGCTCCCACGCCTCAACTCAGCAGAGGGACTCGTTTAAACCGCAAACACTCCGAGCAACTTCGCTGGAACAGGGCTCAGTGCTCCAAAGCCTCACTAGCCAAAGGCTTTGGAATTAAAAAAAAAAAAAAAAAAGTGCACTGAAGACTAGATATTCAAACAGGAATAGGTGCAAAATCGCTTGTCTTTTAAGTAATGCTTGGTTCAGTAGTGCAGTAGCAGAATTATTAACGTTGCTACTGAAGGAGGTCTCAGACAAGTTCAGTCCCTAAGAGGGTAAGGACAATGCCTGCAGTAAAGTGCAACTGAAGAAGCTTCTTAGCCTATTGCATCACCCAAAAACCATCCACGAGGGACCCTGTACCCACAAGAACAATGGATGAGAGGCCAAGAGGCAGCTCAAGAGCCAGTGGCCACCCCAGAAAGGAGGAGAAAGAGCAGTATGTCACCTTGCAAGCCTGCGTAAGAAGCATTGAGGGGGGTTAAGGATGCAGAGGGATGTGGGGGTTTAAGGATGAAGAGGGATGTGGGGAATAAAGATCCAGAGGGATGGGGGGTTAAGGATGCAGGAGGAATGGGGGGTTAAGGATGCAGGGGGGATGGGGGGTTATGGATGCAGGGGGGATGGGGTAATTAAGGATGCAGAAGGATAGGGGGTTAAGGATGCGGGGGGATGGGGGAATTAAGGATGCAGGGGGGTGGGGGTGGCTAAAGATGCAGGGGGATGGGGGGGTTGAGGATGCAGCAGCTGCCACCACCTCACCCGGGCGCTCTCCACGACGCCGCCACCGCACACGAGGCGAGGAGGAGGAGGAGAAGGAGGATGAGGAGGCGCTGTAGGCGGCCCCGGGGAAGGGGCACGGGGAGGGGGTTCCCGGCCGCCCCGCCCGCCGGGGGGAGGGGGCAGCGGCGCTGGCGGCGATTGGCCGCCACGGGGGCGGGGCGGGAGCGGCCTGGCATGGGAGCGGGCGTGGAATTGTTAGCTTGGGAAAGGGCTTCGGGATCATCGAGCCCCAGCGGACCTGTCCCCTGCTAAGCCTGAGCGCCTCATCTTCCCGTGCTTCAGACACCTCCAGGGATGGTGACGCCACCGCCTCCTGGGCAGCCTCTGCCAGTCACTGATAACCGCTTCGGTGAAATTTTTTTTCCTGATGCCTTATTTGAACCTCCCCTGGTGGAGCTTGAGGCCATTCCCTCTTGTCCTGTCCCCTGTCACTTGGGAGAAGAGCCCAGCTCCCTCCTCTCTACAACCTCCTTTCAGGTAGTTGTAGAGAGCAATGAGGTCTCCTCTCAGCCTCCTCTTCTCCAGGCTAAACAACCCCAGCTCTCTCAGCCGCTCCTCATAGGGCCTGTTCTCCAGCCCCTTCACCAGCTTTGTTGCTCTTCTCTGGACTCGCTCCAGAGCCTCAACATCCTTCTTGTGGTGAGGGGCCCAGAACTGCACACAGGATTCAAGGAGCGGCCTCACCAGTGCTGAGTACAGAGGGAGAATAACCTCCCTGGCCCTGCTGGTCACACCATTTCTGATACAAGCCAGGATGCCATTGGCTTTCTTGGCCACCTGGGCACACTGCTGCCTCATGTTCAGTTGGCTGTCAACCAACACCCCTGGATCCTTCTCCTCCAGGCAGCTTTTTAGCCACTCTTTTCCTAGTCTGTAGCACTGCATAGGGTTGTTGTGCCCCAAGTGCAGGACCCGGCATTTGGCCGTGTTAAACCTCAACCTGTTGGTCTCAGCTGATTGATCCAGCCTGTTCAGATCCCTTTTTAGAGCCTCCCTACCCTCCAGCAGATCTGAACTTCGTAGAATCATAGAATGGTTTAGGTTAGAAAGGACCTTAAGGATCATCCAGTTCCAACCTTCCTGCCATGGGCAGGGACACCTTCCACCAGCCCAGGCTGCCCAAGGCCCCATCCAGCCTGACCTTGAACACCTCCAGGGAGGGGGCATCCACAACTTCCCTGGGCAACCTGTGCCAGTGCCTCACTTTCTCCCAGCTTACTGTCACCTGTGAGCTTCCTAAGGGTACATTCAAACCCTTCACCCAGACAACTGACAAAGATATTAAACAGAACTGGACCCAGCACTGAACCCTGGGGAAAACCACCTGCAGGCACTGGCTGTAGGGAGACACAAGTGCAGGGGCTGCTTGTAACTCCCAGCATGGCCAGTGTTACTGGCTGCTTGGCTGATTCGGAAAATAAAATACACAACTGCATCAGAGTGAGCTGCTGAGAGGGGACTTTCACAGCTCTGCCTGCAGCCAGATGCTCCACCTGCCACCTGAAAGGTCTCCAGCCTCAGGGAACCCATTCACCATCTCAGCTTGCCCAGATATGGCATTAAGGGAGAGGGCCCAGGTGCCCCTGGGTCTCATGTCAAAGCCCAGGGCAGGGAGGAGCTGGTGAACCACCCAGCTTGATGGGTTGGGAATGGTGCTGCGGGAAGTTAAGTGTGAATGTCTCACTGAAATCTCAGGACAAGAAGGACATGATGAGGCTGGAGCATGTCCAGAGGAGACCAACAAAAATGTTCTGAGGGCTGATGCACCTCCCATGATACGAGGGGCTGAAACAGGTGGTGCTGTTCAACCTAGAAAAGAGAAGGCTCCAAGGAGACCATATAGTGACTTACAGTACTTAGAGGGGGCTACAGAAAAGCTGGGGAGGGTCTTTTTAGCAGTGCCCACTGTGACTGGAAAAGGAGTAATAGTTTACTCAGGGAAGGCAGATTTAGACTGGGTATAAGCAAGAAAATATTCCCAATGAGTGTGGTGAAACACTGGCACAGGTTGCCCAGGGTGGTAGTGGAGTCCCCGTCCCTGGGGGCATTCAAGGCCAGGCTGAATGGGGCTCTAAGAAACGTGATCTGGTTAAAGATGTCCCTGCTTCTGCAGGGGGGTTGGACTAGATGACCTGTAAAAGTCCCTTATAACCCAAACCATTCCATGGTTCTAAATAAATCCACAGTGGTTGTTTCACTAGCAGTAGTTTTGCCACACATCAGGAAATGGATTTATCCCAGAAGCTGTCAAGCCCTAAATGAGACTGGAATCAAACACTTGAATGCTTCCTGTGTTTGAAGTTGACATGTTACCTCCAATTTGGCACCTGGCTGCTAGTGTGCTTGCTGGTACAGAGGCAGGCTGCATGCTGTCCAGGAAGAAGGATTGACCACCTTGATCCTTGTGGGAGGCTGTGTCCTGGCTGCATGGGCTTCATACCCCTCTCTTCAGCAGTCCTTGTGGTCTGGATGCAATGGATGGTTGTTAGGCTCTGATGTAACCATGGGTGGTGTCTGAGAATGTGATAAGGAGGTATTGACTGGGGAAGCTGCTCACAGTCACAATGGCTGCATCCACAAACAGAACTTTACAATATTTGTATAACCTGGGATGGCGGTGAACTCAAGACACTGGGTGCACATTGTCTCCAAGTAATTCATGACAACCGCAAGGTGCTCCAGATTATGCAGAAAGTTAAATAAAACATAATAGAAATCCTTGCATGAAAGCATGAAATACCAAAAAGGCTGACCGGACTGAAACATCTTAAGAACACAACTTGTTGCTATAGGAAGTACAAGCAACATTTTCTGCAGTATCTATAAGAACCACCTATAACAAGAAAAGCAATTCAAGGTAGCTTTATTTTAGAACATGATTCATCCTGAAGTGTTCCACGTGTTTTAGGTAACTGAGGGAGTGGATTCAACTATATGTCTCATCTATACATATAGGTGCTACATGGGATGGCTATTTAGAGATTATTGCATGCAGTAAGGAACTGGATGTTGTAATCAAGTGGTAAAAGTGACAGAAGAAACTTTTCAACAGGATGTGACTGGTATGACCCTGAATGACCAGTCCTTAGGTTACAAAGCTGAGGATGTCTGGTACAAAAATGGCCTGTGGGGTGACATTTGTGAAAAAAGACAGGAACAACACTGAGCAATTAAAAATAATTCAAGATAAAAGCTGGGTATTTTATATCAGCCACCAAGGCAGCAACACTAAGACAGCTTCTTCATTGCATGTGCTAAAAATCCACACTTAAATTACACGGAAAAATCCATGTTGATGATGAATTACATTGTTTTTTCTCTGCCCCTTTCTGGATCAAATTAGGTGCAAACCTACTTTGCATTCCATGTTGTTATTCTTATTTTCCTGAAGAAATATTTACTAAACAATACTGCTGTTAAACAGGACAATTATTTACATTAAATTACAGTTTGCCTAGCTACTTATGTTTGAAATATGCACATCAAGTGTGGCTTGCACAGGTAACGATTAGCCCCACTGGAAAAGCATGTGGAATTAGATTATGGCTTGCATTTGGTACAGCTAAATTACAGAACAGCACAAGATGGTGGTTATGGATTCCTGGCCCTCAAAATGGGTGTTGGACAACTCAGGGATATACAGAGACAGGAGGGCACATGTGAGGGACTGAGTGAAGAGGCACCGAATCTGCCATTCTGTCTGAATAAATACCAGCTTCATAGCAACCGCCGCAACTTCAAGCAGACAGGTGTCAAGATACAAAACCGGCAGCACAGATGGATTTACCAGATCTGAGAAAATGTAGGACTGTTACCTCCAAGGAGACTTGTGAGACCAAGTGACAGCGCTAGGCGTGTTGGAAACTGTCTGAAAATAATATGTGAGGCTTATGAGAGGGATTTGTAATAGCATCACTCAAAATTCCATCTCCTTCAGTGCGGCATCAGCCAGAGGAAGGTAAACTGGCAACATACACAAGAAAATGGGAGTTTTTATTTAAAAAATTAAACCTGACTTAAAAGATAAACACAGCAATATGAACCCACACTGTGTCGTTGGTATTAGTGGCATTAAAATCAGTTATGGCGGCTGGGAATGAATACACAAAGTTTCCTTCTAATTAGAAACATAGACTCATAGAATCTCCTGAGTTGGGAAGGACCCACAAGGATCATTGAGTCCAACTCCTGGCCCAGCACAGAACAACCCTGAAGTTCACACTGTGTGTCTGAGGGTGTTGTCCAAATGCTTCTTGAGTGTTGCCAGGCTTGGCACTGACTGCTTCCCTGGGGAGCTGTTCCTGTGCTCCAGCACCTTCTGGGTAAAGAACCCCTTCCTAATGTCCAACCTAAGCCTCCCATGGCACATCTTCCTGTCATTCCCTCGAGTCCTAATTAGACCCATCTTCTTGAGGAAAAGAAGGCTTTACAGAGGGATATAGATAGTCTGGATTGATAGGCTGAGGCCAATAGTGTGGGGTTCAGCAAGGCTGAAGGGTGATTCCTGCACCTGGACCACAACAACCCCGTGCTATAGATGTGGGGATGAATGGCTGGAAAGCTGCCTGGTGACAAAGTATCTGGGGGTGTTGGTCAACAGCTAAAAGTGTGCCCAGGTGGCCAAGGCAACCTGGCTCATATCAGAAATAGAGTGGCCAGCAGGACTGGGGAAGTGATTGTCCTCCTGTGCTTGGCATTGGTGAATACTGCACCTTGAGTACTGTATTCAGTTTTGGGCCTCTCACGACAAGAAAGATATCGAGCTGCTGGAGTGTGGCCAGAGAAGGGCAACAAAGCTAGTGAAGGAGCTGCAGCACAAGTCTTATAAGGAGTAGCAAAGAGATCTGGGGTTGTTTAATTTGGATAAAAGGAGGCTGGGGGAACATCTTATTGCTCTCTACAACTGCCCGAAAGGAGATTGTAGTGAGGTGAGGGGTTCACCTCTCCTCCCAAGTAAGAACTGATAGGATGAGAGGGAATGGCCTCAAGTTGCACCAAGGGAGGTTTAGATTGGATATTAGGAAAAAAGTTCTTCACTGACAGTGTCATCAAGCATTGGAACAGGCTGCCCAGGGAAGTGGTTGAGTCACCATTCCTAGAGGTATTTAAAAAATGTGTAGATGCAGTGCTTAGGAGCATGGTTTAGTGGTGAACTTAGTGACAAGTTTAACAGTTGGACTCAATCTTACAGGTAATTTCCAACTAAATGATTCTGTGATTCTATGATTCTGTAAAAAAAAAGATTTTTTTAGGAACAGTGAGCAGAGTATGTCGTTTCTTGTATCAGTGATGAGTAGACATGCTGAAGACCGAAAGGTTAGGGAGAGAGGTCGAGAGAGGTCCCTTGGACAAGTGCAATCAATCAAAGGGAGGAGGGGGAAAAAGGTGAATGCTGCTGTGGTAGGATTACTCAAGGAAGAAGGTCAGGTGGAGCAGTCTTTCTGAGTGACTAATAATGTCACCCAAAGAACCAATGATGCTTGGGTGGTACCCAGAGCCTTTTTGCCAAGGGCACAAGGCTATCACACAAACTCAAGGAAATGTTTTTATACGATGGGAGAAAAATGCAGCCCAAGAAAAGTCACTCCATATTTTAACTGCATGGGAGAGGCTGCAATTTTGAGGACAGAATTATAGTTCAAAATTATCTGTGACAGACCGGAGAAAGGAGATGAGGAAGTAAAATAAGAAGTTGGCCAATAAGGTCAAATGCAAAATTTTACAGCCAGGCAGAAGCAATCAACTGATTAAGTAGCCACTATCTATATAGCAACTGTGCAGAGCAGAAGGTATGACTTAGGGGCATGGTTTAGTGGTGGACTGAGCAGCATTAGGTTTATTGTTGGACTTAATGATCCTAAAGGCCTTTTCTAACCTAAATAATTCTGTGATTCTGTGACTATAATGCCATGCAAACTCAATGTGAGTCAACAAAGCCTTGCTGTTGTGAAAAAAGCAAACATCATACAGGGTTATGCAAACAGGAATATAGTCTGCAGGACACATGGCTCTTTCAGCACTGGTTTGCTTTGTTAAGATACTGTGTCCTATATGGAATGCTGAATTTCAAAAACAGTGAGTCCTATTGTGGAACATGGTGTGAGGATCACAGCAAGAAGATGTAGAGAGAAACATGGCCCAGGAGTAAAGACTGAAAGAAGTGGAGTTGTTCAGAGAAGAGAAAACTGAAAGAAAAGCAGAACAGCCTTCATCTAGCTAAAGGGCAGTGAGGAAAGCAATAAAGTATTTTCCATAAGAAAGTGGAAAAGGTCAGATTTAAAGGAATGAGGTTTACCTTGAATATCAGAACTACTGCATTGCTCAGGCTGGAAGGGACCTTGGGACATCTTGAAGTCCAGCCTTCTGCTGAAAGCAGGTTCTGTCTAGAGATCAACCCAGGTTGCTTAGGCCTTATCCAGTCAGGTCTTGAAGGAGAGGCACTGCACAGCCAATCCAGTGCCTGACTATCCTCAGAGGGAAAATGTTGTCCCTATGCCCAGCTGGATCCTTCTTTCTTTCAGTTTTATGACTTCGGTAAAGATCTCAACTTCTCCTGTTGTTGACTTCCCTTGACCCTCCAGCTATCCCTATCCTGGACTATGCAAGCCCTTCTCACCTGCTTGGAACTCACTTTAGCTTAACTGTGTCTTTTCCATAATAGGACCCAAACAATAGTATTGGTTGTGATCTAATGGATACTGAGTAGAGAGGGTTAATCTCTTCCCTCAGTTGGTTGGCTGTCCGTCCCTGTTCATCCCACCAAAGATGCAGTTGTCCCTGTCTGCTCTTAGGACAGACAGAGGTTTCATGTTCAGCCTGCTGCCCAACATGACCCTCAGGGCCTTACCTGCAGAGCTGCTCCTCTGCCAAGTTGTCCCCAGTCTATACCCCAAAAAGGGTTGGTGCACACAAAGGGGTAGGAATCTGTCCTTGCTGGATTCCAGGAGGTTCCTATTGGTCCATCCCTCCAGCCTGTCCAGGTCCTTGTGGATGCCTGCCTGGCCCTCTTGTGTGTCATGTGCACCATGCCAGTTTGGTGTCATCCACAAACCTGAGGAGGATGCGTTCATTTTCTCCTCCAAGTCAGTGAAAAAAATATTTAAACAGGACAGATACCAGCACAGACCCACATGGAAGTTGTAACTAGTCTCCAGGGAGAGTATGAACCATTAATGAGTGCCCTCTAAGCCACTCAGCCAGTTTTTCTGATCCGGCAAGCCACATATGCAGACTGCAATAACCCAGCTTGGATACCAGGGTGGAATTAGAAACTGTCAGAATCCTTGCTCAGATTGCCTACTAGCACTACAAAGAGGACATAATCTGCTGCTCTCTTCCCCTGCAGATCTATTCCCTTTGCTGAAGATTGTCTTTCTGTAGTGTTACAGCTGCCACCACGTGTGTTTGAATCACAGAGCGGTTCTGAAGACCAAAGGCTTGCTTCCTTGGAGGCTGAGCAAGAAAGGCAATTAAATGTCTCTTTAATGTGGTTAATACATTCATATGAAAGGGTTACTAATGAGTCAAACCCCTCCAGAACGAAACGACTGGCCCAGACATTAATGAGACTATTACTTGGTCAGATTTTGGCCTGTCTTAGGCTGTGGAATTTCCCTTGCCCATCCCCAGTCCAGCAATACAACATGGCATGTGGTCTCAAGGTCAGTAAGACTGGCTGCTCACTTTCCACTTGTGCTTTGTCCAGAAATCAGTTCTTCATGTCCTGCCTCAGAGTCCATTTCTCACCTCCTCCTCCTGCAACTCCAAGACTTTATTCTCCACCAACACAAGAGAAGGTAGAGAGGAAGCATATTCTGTGTTCACTAGAGGAAGGAATAGGAAATGATGGAAGATGCAGGACTGGTTTGATCCGTGAGGCGCTCTCTTACCTTTCTCTCAGACACAAGTGGTATTTGCTCTCAAGGGAAATGGTTTGGTATAAAAGCGAGGAGCAGCTGCTTCCCCTGGCTCTTCCCACAGCTCCCAGACCCAGGAGGCAGGCTGCTGCATGGGCTTCCTCCCTCCCTCTCTCCCTCCATCTGGCCGGAATCCCAGACAGCTCAGGAGGAAAGCGAGGATGACCTGAAACATCCAATATTCAGCTGCCTAGGTAGCAAGATTTGAAACTGAGCCAGGTGCTGGCAAAAGCACAGCAGGCCTAAGCCTGGTAGTCTAAAGGCTTTTCTGTTAAAAATGAAGAGGCGGGAAGTGTGGCTTGATTGTGATCTGCTGCCTTTCTCCCTGCTTCATCTCGTGGCTCACTGAAACCAGAGCAGAAAGGATTTCCCCCCTCCCCCCTTAAGATCTAAATAAACACGGAGTTTTGGAAACTGACATCTGAAAGTGGTCTACAGCGGACTGCTGTAACAATGCTCAGGAAACCAATGCCCTGCAAACCTTCGTCAAAAATGCATGGGTTTGTTCCAAAGAAATACCTGAATCGTATCAGTTTTCTCTTCCTAATTGGAACAGCTTACAGTGCTCCGAGTACTTTCAAGGAACTTGGATCAAACAGACAAACATACTCACACAAGCTACGCAAAGGGCTCCTGAGAAGCTCACCTGAGAAGTTGCTCACTCACTTCCCATCACTACATCAGAAATTACCACCCTTCTGCTCTGCTGATGTATAAATGCATAGAACTTGCCTTTGGTCCTGTCAAAACAACCTAGTTAGAAAACAAACACAAAATCTGAAATCATTAAGGAGGACTGAACCTGATGACCATCAGAGTGCTGCTAAGAAGTAAACATTTGCATCTTAACAGTTAGAGATAAGCACACCCTCCCACGCTGAGAATGTTGAAATGAAGGCCTGGCTGCCAGAGGTAGTCTGCTGGTAGCAGATCTGGTTTCTTATCTTCCGCCATCCAACTTGATTCCACAAATCCCATTTATAGTTGAAATCAATTTTTAGATCAATTTGATCTATACCTTTTTTTGGCAGTAACCTCCAGCAGGAAGAGGGACACTTAAAAGTGGTTCTGCCACTGCTGCCAACTGTGGTATATGACAGCCACATCCTTTCACTGATGGTTCTTCTTGCTGAAGCTAGTCTTCTAAGAAAAAAACGTGACATTGATTAACAGGAGATGTTTATGACCGATGAGCACATTGCTGACAAGGAAGGATTGTCCAGGAGACATCACTCCATTTTCTGTATGTGTCAATTTAACAAAATGAATATTGCAGAAAAATTATTTGGACACGCTTGTAAGAAAGTAACAGTGGCTGATCAGATGAATTCAGAGATATTTGTGCATAGTTTTAGAATGCATCATGTATCAATTCAACCTGAGGCTTTATTCTACAGACATTAGGCTGCAATTGTGGATTTTTTTTTCAGAACTGAAATCCATGCATTCCAAGTTAAAACTGTGCTCAGGTTCACCCATGCAATAACTGGCAAATACAAAAAGCTACAACTATTCTCTTCTAGGACAGCCTTACCAATGAGGCACACCAAGTCAGTTCCGTATTTTAGCTCTGGCTTCTCCTAAACAGGACAGGCGTTTGGGGCAGTGATCAGTGCAGCTGCAGCAAGTTACAAGCTTCTAGAGGAGTGATGAACCCCCCACCCCACTGTTATACAACAGTGGCAATACAGTCCTCATCTCATATCTCTGCAGTTAGGAGTAAAAAAAAAAAAAATCTTTTAAAAGCCCTTTTTCAGTTACTCATTTCTTCAACTAAAGATGTTCCTTCTGTCAAATGTGAGCCATCTTGCTCTCTACAAACCACCACAACAGAAACTCACAGGATCTCTCAGCCAAAGATCTTGCCAAAAAAAACCCAAACCAAAAAACAACCAACCAAAACCCCAACTAACAAGTCACCCTATTTTACCAAGTAAGTATGGAGAAGCTAGGATTTTTTTTAGTTGAAGACATGCTCCACCAGCTCTAAAAAAAAACAACCAAAAAACCCACCAGAAGACAAAAGAATCACTCAAAAAATAGCTCAAGACAAGAGCGAGGAATCTGAAACTTGTAGCCTATGTCCTTACTATTCATTTAAGAAGCAGCATCCCATCTAAAGGAAAGGGATAATTTTTGTCAGAATCTTATAAAAAAAAGGCTTTATTTTGAACAAGTTTTCTCCATTTGGTTTTACAGTCTTAACATACATCAAATTAATGGACAAGCAGCATTTTCACAGAGTAAGAGCCAAATACAAAGAAGAGGAAGCCACTTGGGATTAACAGTTTCAACCTAACTGACTCAGACTTCAGGAAATCTGTATGCTGTCACTTATCTGAGGTAAAGGAATTCCATAAATTAAGATCCACTGTTTTAACCAAAGAGTCAACAATGAAATATTTGTGAGAAGTAGGTACCTTTGGAGAGAAAGAGGAAAACAAAAAAAATTACCTCATGACATTATGAGTAAAAATAGGAAAGGGAGGTAGGATTTCCACTTGGTTTGTATTGGTAAACCAATACAGGTTGGACCGCCGTGTGTGTTTAATCAAATATGTGCAGTTTAAATTTCAAGTTTGTTGACTTTTACTGGTAGTAATAGTCTTAATAGGTGAACCTAACTGAAGATATGCCTTGAGCTTAGTTTATATGCAGAATGCCGTAATCAGGTAATCATTACACAATCAGGTAATGATCAGTGCACCAGTTTTTTTCCATTAAGTATCCAGTAAAATCCATTACTTTCAGTGCCCACCATGACATATTCCAGTTACACAGTTAACTTTTGGGTAACTGTGCAATCAGACCATGAAAAGATGCATTTGGTGGAACTCGAGATGCGTTTGGTAGAATTCAACTTTCTTAAAAGAGATTATATGGGGGAGAAATCAACTTCCTACTATCTGCTCATGCAAAAATAGAGCTGCAGTTTAACAGAATTTATCTAAACAGATGAAAGCTGTTAAAGGGACACACTTATAGTAGTTTAAAATTAACTTGTTTATAGAACTTCTGCCATTCATCCATGTGAATGTGTTCTTAAGCCTTCTTAAATAGTATCCACCTAACACTAGATACTAGTTAATAAAAACAAGCAGAAAGGCTACCCACACCATTTTGAGCTTGAGATTTAAATTAGCTCACTATTCATCCTACATCTCACTGAAGAGGAAACAGAACTGGATTAATATCCTGTAAACTGCAATAAATAAAATTATCAACATTAAATTTCTAATACTTTGCAGAAACATCACAAGCTTCAGTTCAGCCAGCTAATGCCAGGCACGGCATTTTTTCCAGTGAAATTAAAGTGTAATTTATGTACTTGCAATGAAATGCAAGAAGTGAAGTCATCTTCACATAGAGAGATACATTGCTTGAAAATGTTACCGGCAAAGTAAGTTCCACAGTCTGGTTGGCCAATCATCCAGTGTGAACAAAATAAATTCAAACTGAACCGGTGCCAAGAATTTAGTTGCGAGAGGCAAAGCAGATTCATTTAGGAAAACTCATTTTCTCAGTACTATTTTGTTTTCCAATGCCCCAGTTTCAGTAAGCAAAATAGTTTCACACTTACTTAGAAGGCAGAAAGAAGCTGGGTTGTTATTCTGGTTTTGCTATGTTTCCATATCCTTGCTATTTCTTTCCCTTTTTAATAATCAAGGAATAGATTTATCATTTAGCAAGTTATCTGACTCAGGACTAAAAAAGCACTAATAAATTCTCCCCCCACTAGCAAGCTATATTCTATTATGTAGATTCATGTACGTAGTTTCATCTTGCAGAGATATAACCACTGACCAAGATTTCTTACTACACTACACTTGTGAAAAAGCAGACACAAATGAAGTTAAATTGCAAGTCGCAACCATCGCACAAACTGTCACCCCAGACCTTCCAGCAACACCCCATCAGGTTTTTAACTCTGTAAGAGATACACAGTCATATACATAGCTAGTATGCAATTAAATTTTTTTTAAAAAAAAAGTCTATAAAGAAACTGCCATGTAAATACTAGCTTTTATCACTTTTCAGACTGTCAGGAAGCAAGTGAAGGTTGAAAAAAGATTTGTTTTCCACTAGCATCCAATTAGTTTCCTAGGATCCTGAACACTAATGAAATTAAATGACAGCTAAGAGAACATAGAGTGAAAAAAACCTCAATCTGCTGCAAAATTTAGGACCCTGCCTCTCCTCCAGTGGATCCTATGTGTCATGCTGCATGGAGCACGAGCTTGTTTTTAAAGAAACTCACCTGCCTATTACGAATCATTGCAATAAAAATATTACTTTTTTTATCCCCACACTGCACTAGACAACTTTCTTTCCATCCAAAGACACAGAATTTAGTCAGGAATCATAAAAAAAAATTGAACTATGTGTTCTGGCACAGCTAGGAGTAGCAACTCAACTACTCCAGAGTGCTTAGAAAATAGGCTTTAGATTTTACACCAAGAAATTGGATTTATTGTAAATGCCATAGTCACATTGATAAGACAGAGCACAGACTTCTGGTAACAAACAAACATACATTTTTGTAACTACGCGTTTCTACTTGGTAAATAAATGCATTTTGCACAGCCTTCCTTTTAAATGTGCCTAAACTAACCTAAATAAGCAGACAGCACAGCAGAAAAGGGAAACTTATGTGAGTAACTGTTTCTTAAGCAGTATATTATTTTTATTATGTATATAATATTTTATATTATATACACACATCATTTTCATCAACAGCTCAAATTATACCCGAATTTAAAAAAAAAACTCAAACCAAACCAAAACTGGCGCTCCTCCAATACATTTACCACCTTTCCCTCAAGCATAGTCAACCCAGGTATTTGTCAAGATAGAGGAATGACAGTTAAAAAGACCTCCCCCCCACAAGAAACAAGTTACACAAAGAATACTGTATCACTACAAATTTTTTTATTCAGAAGCCCATCTTTAAAAAAAATCTCATTATGAACTTGTTTGGTCAAACTACAACACTTTCTAGCAGACATACAGTAAAAATGGCATGGCTCAGAATCGACCAGATCTTTCACGATCTCTTGACCGCCTCCTGTCACGTTCGCGTCCTCCTCCACCACCACCTCCACGACCACGATCTCTGGATCTAGACCGGCGTTCACGGGACCTCGACCTGGATCTATGCCTTCAAAGAAAGTTTGAACATTTTATTGTTTCAGTAATTTACTTGCAGTATCACACACTGGAACATTTAAGGATGCAAGTAATGAATGAGAAGACAACATGGTGTTAGAAGGACTGGTAAGTTCCCTGCGAAACCAAGTATTTACAAACTGAAAAGTCAACACATGCCATTAAAGATTTAAGTGTTCACAGCCACTCATCCATTACAACATATGTGCAAAACTTAAGGAAAGACACGTGGAGGAACAAATGCATAGTTACACAGCTGTTAATTACAGAAGACAAGAGGGATATTTGCTTTTGCAGTTATGAACAGCCCTTAACAACACTGATCAAAAGGCTATAGTTGCTTGTAAATCCACTCCTAAATAAATAGCATTAATTCACAATTGCAACTCAGTTCTCTCGTCTGGTGTATTTCTCTCTTCGCCCCCCCCCCCCACCTTCCAGAAGCCATCAGCATGTGCAAATAACCTGGCCTGCCTCTGAGGTAAAGGACTTAAATTTAGGAAAACAGCTGAGACTACCCAGAGCGTATTGCTAACACAGCCACTGTACATTTATAGCCTGTGAGGCTACTTGTCAAGGAAAATAGTAGCATGAATGTTTAAGCACTTTTGTACAAAAGTCTATTGTATAAAAGAGCTGAACAGTAGAGTTTAAAACAGTCATAGAAACTGCAGCAGAACTAAACAAGCTCAGGAAAGAAATGCAAGTGTTATGTTTACAGAATCAATGTTCCACAATGAGATGTTTTGGGGTGGGAGTATGGTGACAAATTTTATTATGACAGAGACAGACAACTCTTGCATACTACTGAGTGGTCCAGAATTACTAAATTAACCTGTTATTCAAAAGTTCTTGTTTACCCCCTCTTTTCCTACTCAAAAACCTCAGATGTATTTCATTCTGTGCAGAACTACTTTCATGTCAGTCTAGTTTACAAAATCTACCTCTGAAACCCCACCGACACGAGAACTGATTTTTTTTATAATTAAGCCTCACTGCCAACCTGTAACAGCTTTAGCTGTATAAAGAATTAAAACTAGGTCAATAAAGACAAAACTGGATGGAGGATTCAGCTATTTTGTTTAAACACAGACTGAAATTGGGCTATAGGTAAAACAATCACATTCCAGAGCCAAACAAATGCCTGATCTCTCCTTGCAATACAATATTGCTTAATTAGCCTGAGTCTGGCAGATCCAGATTCAGATTCAAAGAAGTGACCAAAAGCCTAATACAAGCACACACTTTGTCATTTTCATAAATCATTCAGATATCTGGAAGCTTATATTTAAGTTTAAATGAATATTAATTGGGATATTTTAGGGAAGTATTTAGGCACAAATACACGTGCCAAAGCAACACAATCTACATTTTCCAAAGCCACATTCTTCTTCACAAATTCTAAAATGCTGCCAATTACAGACATTTATAAGAAAACCAACTTCATAATTCCAGGCTCCTTCTGTTATTGAAAGAAATGAACAAAATTTACTCTATAGAAAAGAAAGCTCAACAACTGCATATGCCTGTCTTAAATAGCCAGGTCCTGTGGACATCAAGCACAGCTCAAAGTGAACAATCCACAAAACAGGTATCACAGTAACAGCAGTGGTATAAAAGCCTTCCTGGGAGGTACCTTAATAAATAATTAATTTTATTTAATAAAAATATATAATATAGCTTATATATCACAATCTTTTTTTGCTATTAAGTAGAATTACTGCTCCTTTGTCCTCCTGAGAATTCCTGTTAAGAAGGGTTGTGAGGCTAGTGTAGTAAAAAGTGAGGTCAATACAGGGATTGCCCATTGCCAACACTAAAGACTGAATACAAGCTAGAAAAGTTTGCCATTAAATTTAAAAAAAAAAAAAAAAAAAAAAATTTGAGGCCAGAATATAATCTATAGATATGCCTGGTTGCACATAATGGTGATGGCAGCTAATCTGATCCTGTCACACTGCCCGTTAGTTGAGTAACCCGCTCCTGAGAGAGGCCAAAAGCAATTAGATTCAGAGGAGACTAGAATAGGCATAAAGCAATATTTCTACCAAATAACGTCTGCCTGTTATAGTTCGCAGTCTGTATATCTGAACCACAGGTAGAACCTGTGTACTTAACTCAGTGAATGTTTATCTCTTTGAGCCTTGCCTTCTCTTAAAGCTACATCCATCAGCCTCCACAGCACCACAGGGCAAGAAGCACCATAATACTGTTTCTGTTTATTTTGTTCATTTGTTTTTTCTGTTTTTTAAACAAAAACCAATTCCTTTGCTCTAAGCTGGTGGATTGTTAGCTTTACTTGATGGCCTTTCATTGGTGCATGTCAGAATGTCATTAGAAAGAGAGGAGTTAAGCTTAAAGACTTGTCTTCAGAATTTTTGCAACTGATCCTTAATTTCTGTTTAACTCACGTACTTAAAAGAAAACTTACTTTTTACGACGACGCCCATACAACTCGCGTCTTAGCTCTCGAGAAATGGGCTTCAAATGCATAAAGTTGCAGAAACCTCCTCGTGTACACTCTCTGAAATAGAATTCAAGAGACAGTGAAAATCCCCACCATTACCCTGCCTCTGTTTGCCCTACGCCCTAGTGGACTCCTAGCCATCTCAAAGTTAAAAACCTTTAACATTCAAACCACTAAATTGCAAGCATCGTTTACTGGCACTGACTCACTCCTAGATCAAAACCGTAAAAAGATGGCGAAAGTCAAGATGTTGACTGCAGGTCCTCCGCATGGCCATTACCTGAAGTGGTTTTCTTCCTCCACTAAGCTACACATAAAAACCACACCCAAGCAACCACCCTGCCTACGCAAGCATTTCAAAGATCCTGTCACAGGCAAACAGGAAGTCACTTTTTACCCCATTTCATATTGACGGCAACAGGCCTCTCTGAAGTCAGTCACAGGTGAGAGCTCAGCATGAATGGGCTGCCCATTAAACCAGCGATTGTTCAGATCAATCACAGCCTTTTCCGCATCTTCTTCACGGCGAAACTAAAAACAAAATTAACATTTTCTCATGTTACAGAAGAGCAATGGAAAAAGATCAAATATTTCTATCAAATCTGAGGCTTAGGACTAGTAATCACGGTAGAAGCTACTTCTGAGTTCCTGGGACAAAACCCTCCATGAAATCAAGGGGCAAAGATTCTAGTTTTTAATTAATCATGACTCAGAACTAATCACAACACTGATATTTTCTCTGAATTATGTACTATTTGGTCTATCAAGATCTGTAGCTTGTATTAAAATATATGACAGAAAACACTGTTTTCTTAGTACAACTTTAAACACAGGGAATGCTTAAGAGTACTTTCCAGAACACCTATGTTCCAGATGTAAGGGATTTTTTCCTAATGTTTCAGAGAAATCTGCATGGGAACCAAAACTGTCATTAATTTAAATTAGAATTTACCAAAGTCTGATCCTGTTTTATAATGAATGTAAAATTTAAAACTTGAAATTCCTTCCCACAGTTGTTTTAAAAACAACTTCTATTTGATTAAAAATCTATACACCTGAGAATTTTATGCCTGAAAGTACTTTCCAGGTAAGTAGAGTAAGAAAGTACAATAAAAATATTCTTACACACCCCCAACACTGTGTACATACAATAAAATTTCTGCAAGTGACAACTTTGTTCTAATTACTGAAGAGGTATCAGTGATTTTTAAGAGCTAAACTTAAGGGCTCCAGTTTGCACCTTAAACCACTCAGCTACTGCCACGGGTACAAGATGTTTTGTTTAACTGGGAAGTTAGAAAATAAATGCACCTGTTGAAAATAAACACACCTGTTGCGAATAAACCTCTGCTCATAATGAAGTGCTTAAAAGGCAGTGTGGTGGGAAGACAGACCCCAAATTAATCTTGGCAAACTAAACAGTCCAGCAGTGGTGACTGTGTTTGTAACAATGTAAAGAAAAAAAAAAAGCATTAATCTTTATGAAAACGACACAGATTTTGACTATCAAGAAAGCTTCTCATAATATCTTAAAATTTATTTCAAATTCCATTCACATTTTCACTCTTTCTACTTTATACTGTGAAGTTGGAGAGGAGTTTATAACCCGAAGAACAACTCTCACAAAATCCACAGGCATACAGTAGCTTTTAAAATCATAAATAAATACATACCACCCCTACTGATTACATGAAAACATTTCTACCCTACCTTTACGTATACATTTCCAACTAGATGATCTCCAAGGTTATCACAAACGTTCATCTCCTCAACTTCACCATATTTTTCTTCCATTTCTGTGAAGACCTCCTAAACACAAAGGAGCCAATTAAAAGTTTGCAGCACATTAGCTGTAAGTGCAGAAGTATTTCATTTAGCTTTCATTAAGTACAAAATAACATCTTCCTTAAGAAAATTAAACAAAGTTGGGTTTTTTTTTATGTTTCTGATTTTAGAATTAGTACTTGCTTGGCTTGAAGTGTGTCCACCTGTAAGTACAAAGCTAACAGGATACAACAAAGAGCTATGGAAAACATTAATTACACAGTATTTACAGAACACATAAGATGCACTGAAAACACTATATGTAAGTCTTGATGCTACAATTTTACTTAATTTGCTTCTACACATATAATTAAGTTCATTTCAAATTTACAAGAAAGGAGGAGATTATGGAATCAAAATGCTATACGGCTTAAGTTGCTGATATTTAAACAAAACCTGTTAAAAACGGTGACGTTAAAGCCTAACTAACCAAGGGTTATACTAGGAAATAACCAGCATTCTAAACTTTATATGAACATCTGAAGAAACAAGTGCTTTTCTCTGAACCCATGTAATCATGCTATACATTAAATCTATGTAAGTCATTTGGGTCAACAAACCCACAAACATTTCAATGCATTTTTACATCTTTAACATACCTCAAAGAATTCATCATAATGTTCCTGCATCTCAACATCGCTCACAGCACCTGTAAAAGGAAGAGTCATATTGATTAGAGTCTACAAATAAGGAAGAGGAGATTTTGATCATACTACAAAAAAATCTAGAGAGGCCGTCTGGAGCATAAAATACACCATATAGCATGGAGCTAACTGGTAGGAATATTAAAAATAAGTATGTGTGACGAACTTTTGACTCCCCAAGTAATATGTCAAAACATTACAATGACATGATCAAATCAAAACAAGTTTTAATAAGAACCAAACTTGTATGCCACAAATTTAAAGGGGGAAAAGGAATTAGTTTGAAATGTCACTTAATGTACAGTCCTATCCTCAACCTACCAAGAATTTCACCTAAACAGAGGGCAAGTGCTTTGTCACATCTGCAGATTTTAAAGTGTAACAATTTAGCATTTCTCATCCTAAAGGCAGAATTTCATTTTAGCATGTCCACCTCTCCAGTACATTACACAAGAATCTCAGAGCTCACAATGCAAGAGAGTCTAGAATATGTTTAAAAATTTCTCAAAATAGTTATTGAAATGACACACTTTTCTCAGTGCTCTCAAAAGGTACCATAATGCTCTGCAACAGAGAGCAAGTTTCTAATTTGTCTCTGAATATGACTTTATTTTTCTGCAGTGCTGTAGAACCCCTTGTAGTGCAAGACAAGCCAGCCCATATATTCAGGTTAGATTATTTTCAAGCTCCAAGCTGAACTTTACAAACGAGTGCTGCTTGCTTGCTGCTATAAAAGCTGATGTAAGTTTGGCCAATTTTTCAAAGCTTTATGAAAATTAATTTCATTTATTTCTTCCAATCCACAGCATTTTAAACTACATTAAGCTGCATACATTAAAGGCTAATGTATTAGCTCTTCAGCAGTTAATTTATTAAGATGAAGTAGAGCAGTTTTAAAGCGAACCCTACATTTTACGCTATAAAAAAAAAAAAAGCCTTTAAATTTCAAACACCACTGTTCTAGTTCACAGAATGTGAAAGACAAGAAACTGAGCCAACAAAGCTGACCTTATTCGCTTCAGGCTGCTATGAAAAAAAAAAAAGAGATGCGCTGGTCTCAGTAATTTTTGGCTGATATTACCATTGGGACAATCTTTACATTGTTCTTCAAAGGCTCTCATATTAACCAGCCACACTCTCTCTGGAACTGGAATTACTTTTGTCCTGCCCAGCTCACCTCCTGAAGGCAGTTAAAGGGCATTTGTTATGTATTTCAGGCTAACAATACTTCTGCTTTGGAAGCGTATTAAAGACTTTTAACTTTCTTATTCCCCACTGCTCCCCCACAGTTATACAACAAATTAAGGAAATATCAAACATTAAACCAGTATTTCTAGACAGTTTAATACTTAACTCTATTCCCCGGGTTCTGCCAGCAGCACTGATAACAGCTCACTAACACCTAAGCACTTTTTTTTTTTTTTTTTTTTTTAAAAGGCGACTGGGGCTCTGTGAGTCACACAGGGAATAATTACTTTTTACCAGGTGGACAAGTGCTAAAAACTTACATGGAGATCCCACTGTCAAATTGGGAGACCTTAAGCAACAGTTAGTTAATGACTACTTGAATGTACTTCTCAAGTGGGAAGCACACATATGAATAGCCTTTAAAACATTCATATTCCAGGGCTACTGGTATCTGAACCTTGAGAAGCCCATTTACTAATTAAAATACTCAAGAAAACTACTGCTGTTCAAAACTAAGGTTAATCCTCTATGATGGCAATAGAAAGGAAGACAGTTAAGCAACGACATCAAAAGCATTAAATAGCTACCCGAGTTATCCATTTCAAATACATGCAGTACTTAAGTAGGGACAAATAGATTAAAAAAAAGAAAACAAATAAAAAACAGAAAAAAAAACCAAAACAGGGAGCCAGGAGTTTCAGCAAACCTACTGACAACAGAGCTCCAGCTCTACCACAGAAGGTACAGTTAGGCTCTGTAAAGTATCTACCTGCTTGTCAAGACAAACTAAAGTTGGATACCAGCATTTAGAACACTAGAGAATCTGTTCAAGACTCTTGCAGTTGTACAATCTAAACAGCTCCACAGACCAAATGGCTGTAACTATGTGCAAATTAGTTACCAGCACATTAAGAATTCAGGGACAGAGTGCAGATACCAAATGGTACATTTTTTTTTTTTTACTGAAACAGCATTAACTACTAAGCATCTGCAACAAGAAAGCCTACAAACCAATGGAACTGTTTAAGCATCTAGAAAAACTTACAGCACTCATTAGGCATCTAGCTTGATTGTGTAACGAAAAACTCAAATTGGGCCATTATTACTTTTAGAAGCAGAACAGACAGTGTTGACCTTCAAGTTAGTGACAGTTTTCACAAAGGACAGCTAATCAAATGCTGGTAACTAATCTGGACTAGTCTATAATACAACAGTCAAAAAAAGGAATAGCCAAACAAAGCTTTATTACCACACAGTAAATATTCACTTCAACAAGAAATATTAGTTAGAAAATAACACCGATACTTTTTGGTCCTAAAGGTTTATTTTTTTTTTTTTTAATATGTATCTCTTACTCTAATATTGATGATTCAATCACAGTGATATAGAAGTAATCGCAGATCAATGATCCTGGTCATTTAACTTCTGCCAGTCTCAGTAGCTGTGCTTTCTTATGCCCATTCCTACCTCATGAGGAGTCATTGAGTTCATGACCATACCCAAATGCCTTCTCCTCCTCAAAAGTACTTCTAAAGATATATTTTCCTAAGTAAGTATGCAACTTTGTTTTGGAATTTGAATTTTCAAAGCATGGAAGGAATTTTAAGCATGCACCTATCCAAAAAGGACAGATGCGAGAAAGGAGGTGCTTCTCAGTCAAAATGTATTCTTCCAAAATGGACCATAAATGGAAGCTGCATTAACCTAGGACAAATTTCTGCATGTAGTCTCA
This sequence comes from Coccyzus lansbergi, assembly GCA_033558105.1. NCBI lineage: Eukaryota > Metazoa > Chordata > Aves > Cuculiformes > Coccyzidae > Coccyzus > Coccyzus lansbergi. The sequence continues at coordinate 1,389,558 of JAUMJK010000054.1, read as the reverse complement.
AAAGTTTCAAATTCGAGTTCTCTTAACTTTTACAAAGCAGGAAATTTGTTCTGGATGAAGTCAACGTGTCTTTGTCCTGCTCAAAAGACAGCGCAACCTAATGGATATCACAAAACATACAGAAAAGCATTCCTAGGATGCAGGCAACTGGCAGGAAGTAAGGTGGAGGGAAGAAAGCAGTGCAACCAAGACTGCTTTACAGGGGAGTGCAATTTTTGATTTAATAGATGGTATTCAGATTCTCCTCAGAGTTTTGGGAGTAGGGAAAACAGTAAGCAGGACAAAAAAAGTTTTTTCCTGTTTTGGTTAATTTTTTTTTCTTTGGTGTGTTTGTTTCAGACACATTTAATGAAACGTGGTCAGTTTGATCTGTTAAACTACAATGGTAGACCAGCTTAAGTCGACACTGAGCTCTGACAATCAAGCCCAGGGAACCAGTGAAGGAACTTGTATGAACTTACAGCGCAAACCGTCAGCAGACTGGGAAGAGTTTTGAGGGTTACGGTAAATGTTCAAGAGGGCAATGGTCTGAAATACAAAACGCAACAACTTTATATTATGGAAAATAATTTTAACAAGAAACTGGTTTCCTTTAGGGTCGCTTTAGCCGAGTCTGTGCTGAAAGAGAGGTGGGTTATTCTCTCCCAAGAAGGAGAATTTTCACTTAGCTGGTGACCTTTCTGAATCAACCTACCACTGTAAAGTAATAGAGATCTCATGATACTCCATTATTGTATTTTCTTTAAATTTTATTCAGCAATATTAATACTGAGGGGTTTGCATATTACATGCATACATATTCAGGCACGTATGTAGTAGATGGCATCTTGACATAGTATTCGAATCAAAAGCATAGCAATTTTTTTGGAATTTGGTTTTACTGAATGGTTGCTAGCAGCAAAACCCCAGGAATGTAAGCAATACAATAATTGCAGCATAACATGAAATCTCCATTTTCCTAAAAAAAGTTATAATGAAGGAAAATCCACAGTTTTGGGAAACTTACCGTACATCATGTATAAACCTACGTTTCTGGTTTGTTTTGTTAAATCAAGAATTTGAGAAATGTCTGCAGGTGAACCCTTTAAAAAGAATGCAGTTTTACTAAGCAATCAAGTTTTACTTTGCAATGCAAAAGATCTGCATTACTTCCAATCCATGCAGCCAATTCTGCATTCTGAATCGCACACATTTAACAAGCTCTTGATCTATGCGCAAGAAGAGTTCCGTCACTTGTCCTGTTTGCAACAGCTTTATGTCAGCAGCTCAGAAGCCAACATTATTGTCTCATAATTAGGAGTGGGCTCTTTAACACCATTCTTTAAAAAAATTTCTCCAACTGTGGGACTTACAGTGTGAGCCGTCAGCCGTCTGTGCACTGTTTTGGGGGTTACGATAGATGTTTTGAATCAAGATGGTCTGCGGGGAAAAAAAATAAAAAGGGGAATTCTACTGGCTGCTGTGCATATAATAGACAATTGCAAAGAGACAACTTGTTTGCAAACAGCTAAAGTAATATTTTATTCTCAAGACTTCCTTTTGTATTTGCAGAATATCTTCCAAAATTGCATCCAGACCATCATATTATGAAAACAGTTTGAATTAACCACCAAGAAAGAGCTGCATTTGTCTCAAGAGCTACCCTCAAAATGGGAATTGCAAGGCACGGTAACCTAAGGAGATTATGGAGATGCCTAGCTTTCAAGACCAGATTCGTTACTGTAAGCCTATGGGGGGTGGGGGTGGGAAATAGTGTTATGTGCACAGCATATAATACGTAATGCCACAGTCTCTAAAATGTTACACCTGACAGGTTTTTGGGCAAGAGCTACGTCTCATTTTGTGCATCAGGAATTTCTTGGTGGAATTTCTGTTTAAATAATATAATAGCATCATGAATTCATGTTTCCGATCCTTCAAATAAGAACAATATCCTTCTAGCCCTTCTGCTTTTTACTTGAAGAATTAGCCCAGGCAGACTTGAAACCTTACATTTGTACCGTTCTTCTTAAAATCAAGTTTTCTGAAAAAACAAACCATGTTTAAGTTAGTAAATATTACCAAAAAAAAAATAAATCCAAATGTCCATATCACTGTAAGCAGCTCAAAAATTGAAAACTGATCACTTAAAATACAACCTCAAAGTTAGTTAGTATAAACCACAATCCCCAAATAATTTTAGTTTACACATTATTATTATTCACATTACAAATTCAGAGTTTAAAGTCACAGGACTGACAACGTCATACCTACACACGCTGCCCTCTCAACAGTTAAAAACATCCATAACACTGCATTTAAAAAAATCACACACTTGTTTTATAACAGCTATGGTTATACCAACCAAAGCTTTGTGCTTCCGTGGCCTACATTTAAAACAACTATGTTTTAGTCTACAATTGGAGAAATCCAGAAACATGCATGTAGTTACAGTGTTTCTGCTGATTGGTGGTAATTTGATCACCCGGAACTGCACGACCTTTCTTAACACAGCTCTTCTATAGAAGAGCTGCACCAGCAATAGCAACACAAGATAAAAATATTGTGCCAGTATTTTCCCATCAGAAAGGTAACTGCTCTTCTATTTTCTATCACAGCTGATTATCAATTTGCATACAAATAAAGATTTCTGTAGCAAACCCTACACGTCTGCCAGGTACATTTGAGATGCTTCAATACAGAACGTCTATCAAGTGCAAAGCTTTAGCGGTCCCAGATATCACTGGATAAATCTGACGTGGCCTGATGACCCACTTCAGCTGACACTTCCAACTGCAGTTTCTAAAGCAAAGCTGAAGACTGCACTGACAGATGAAACCATTTTTTGCACGTGAAGGGGTTTTTTGCTTAAAAAAAATTAAAAAAAGCAGGTGGGTTTTTTTTTGCTATTTTGCTGTGGAAGTTGTCTAATTTTGAAATATTTTCTAGTAGCCAATAACCTAAATTCAAGTCCCTAAATAACCAGCCACATTTCAGCACGCTCTCCATGCAGGCCAGCAACATGGAGTAAGTTTAAAAATGGACAATATACTTTTTGAGATAAAATATTTACATTGAAAAATTATTAAAATTCCTTAAGTGAAAAACTGGTTTTGTAGATGAAAAAACAGCAGTGGTCTTTACTGATCAGCAACCTAGAACTCTGCCTGCAACACACAAAGTGTAATTTCAAGAGCACCACCCCTCTGCACTTGTCACATGGGCAGCGCTTGTCTCCTCAAACCAACACCAGCCCACCATTCTCAGGAATTCTGCTCCAAGCAGGTAAAAGAGAATTTGCAGAACTACTTCACTGCTGTGTAAAATTCACCCTGTAGCTAAAATTGCTGATAATGCACCAACTTTCATAGGCAGTACTTGGCATACACCACATTTAAAAAGAAATCTATTTACCTGCATACCTTGACAATCAGCAGTGATAGAAGTAAACCTGTTTTCCTGGAATGTAATTTCTGAAAACTATAGAGCTCATAATCTCAAAAAAACTATCGCCCTTTTTATTTTGTATCGCACTTTTTATTTTGTGGCAGACATGCAGTTACACATCATATCTCTAACGATATCCACATAGCCAAAGATTAAATAATTTGTCAAATCAGCTGAATTATATACCCTCAACTATCAGGCAAGTTGTTTTCAAAAAAGTTATTTTCATAAGTTATTCTCAAAACTGAGCCTGATCAGAGAGTAAATGTATCAACATATGAGCCATTTTTATTTATTTATTAATTAGGTTTTTTAATACTGTATGGATAGAAAAAGTGAGTTCACACCCTAGAGACAGGTGGAACATGCTGCCACTGTCTGTGGCTACAAAAAAAAAATGGGGATGGTTTCAGTGCCTAAACATCACTGAGAAGGCACACTCACCTGAAAGTTAGCACTGGTTGGCCTCTACTACAGGCAAGTTTACAACAGCATCGCTTCCTGCAGCCATTAAGGGTGACAGGAGATAATTAGAAATGCTGGGAGAGGTAAATGGAATACCGCAAAAAAGCAAAAATCCATATAAACTGGGGCCAAAGAGAACTAGTTAATTTGGAGCTAGGCAATTATTCACTTGTATCTAAGAATCTATGTTTTAAAACAAGAATATACTTCCACAAAAAGAAAAACAAAAGAGGAAAAAAAAGGAAAACAAACCTGGCTAAATGTTGGTTTGTTGTGCAACCGAGAACATCTGTCTCCATGACGACAAGCTCCAATTTTGAAATAAAATGAACAGTTGACTCTGCAAGTAAAATAACCAAAGTAGTTACATATTAGAATAGAAAACACTAATGAGAAATTTCTATAAAATATATGCCCTAAATGCCTTTATCTTGATGTGGGAAAGTAACATATTAAAAAAAAAATCAAAACAGTATATGAAACCATCACAGCAAACCTGTCCATATTTATTCTTCTTTCCCTCAAATTTAAAGCCCAAAGTGTGTACATTACACCACGGACAGAAGCGATTGGTACTGCTGTACCCTTCTGGTTCTCCATTCTTGCCTTTGTATCAGTTTCACTGGGTGATGGGATGGGAAATAATGTGAAAAACAGTTTGAAAAGTCAACACGATGAGCTACATGGTCGTATCTTAGTTCATGCAACCCCTAGTCTAGGCAATGTGATCTGCTTTAAGTCCAATATAGTTGCACCTACCTAATGTATTATAACTACCTGTTTAAAGTTAAACTCTAAGGGTAACTCACAAGTGTTGCCAACACAGGATTTGAAATAAATTCAGGTAAGAGAAAAATCACATTACAGCAAGAATACACACAGGAAAAACAAGTTCATTAAATTAAGCCATTTCCATTATCGCAGTTAATAATTTTAGAAGTATTTAATATTTTTTTTCAACCACAGGTTTTTCTTGAATTAACTATCATCTCATGACACCTTCAAAAGTAAGCTGGTTTAGGAATTCCAGTAAAATTCTTGCACGTCAAGTGCACCTAACATGGAATGATGGAAGAAAACCATAAGTTCAGTTACCTTGACTTGGAAAACCGAATGTAAAATGCTGAAGGGCAAGAAAACTTTTAGGGGCTACGTACAGTTAAGTGAAATATAAGAATTCTCCTGGAAGAATAATTATTATTCTCATAGTTGACACCGTTTGTCTTTACAATCCTACATAACCAACATCAACTCATGAAGAGGAAAAACATTAATGCACTAAATTGCATCTGATCTCTAGTAAAACATTCTATTGTAAAACGGTTTACTATTCATTATGTTTTTTAAAACATATACTTAGTATTACAATATACTTACTGTCTTTTCTGAACTCTATCCTGAAAAAAAAACAACCCTATCTATAACATTTTCAATAGTGTCTTCAACTTAAGACACCTCTGGAGAGTTCTGCTTCCTTTCTGCATGGAAAATAAGACCAGTACAGGAATTTCATGCCCGCTATAATGGCATATACTAGTACTGTTAAACTGTAATGCATGATATCAAAAAGAAGGCTACAAGAGGCTGCCATTATTGGTTTTCTGACAAGTCGAATGGATTGGAACTGGCGTGCACCACTACAAAGTAGAAGGAAAACAGAAGCCTCACGGCCAGGGGCTATAATAATTTAGTCCTGTTGCACATCGACGCCCCGTTTCATTTTTACGAGTGGAAAAACACGTTGGTTTGGTCAGGCTGACGGTGACCAAATTTTCGTTAGGAGGGTTTTGTAAGTACGCTTCCAACAACCAGAGAACCTAGAGGCGTTCCCGACGCGTGGAAGGCTGCAGGCAGAAGCCTGAGGATCAGGATGCAGCAGTCGGGGAAATCCTCCGCACCCTGGGGAGGGGGGAGAAATAACCAGTCGCTGTCCTTGCAGCAGAGCGGCAGCTCTCGGGCTGCTGCGAGGCGCAGAGACGCGAACAAAAGGGGAAGCGAGGGGGCGGCCCTTTCTGGCAGAAGGCGGCGGGAAGCTCGGCACCCGCCCGCCGCCAGAAAAGAGAGGGAGGGGGAGGAGGAGGAGGAGGAGGGAAGGGGAAGAGGGAGGAGGAGGGAAGGGCGGACGGGAGAGGGGGGGAAGGGAAGGGCGGCTAAGGCGCCACGAGGTGCGGTCACACCCCGCATGGCGGCCGGCGGGGAGGGAAGGGAAGGGGAGGAGAAGGAAGTCCCCGAGGAGAGGAAAAAAAAGAGACCCGGCCCAAGGGAGAAAGGGAAGCGTAAAGGGGGGGGGGCGGAGCCGGCGCGGGCACGCGCAGGCCCCCGCGAGGCGCGCGCGCGCCCGTCTCTCTCTCTCTCTCTCTCTCTCCAACCCCCCCCATCCCCCTACCGGCGGCGGCGCGCGTGCACGCGCGCCGCCGCCGGTAGGGGGATGGGGGGGGGTGGAGGAGGAGGAGGAAGGCGGGAGGCGCGCGCCCGCCCCGCTCCCTCCTCCTCTCCTTGGCTCCCACACCCACCCCAAGTAACCACTTCCCCCCCCATCCCCCCACTCGCGGTCGCGCGCGGCCACGTTCCAGCGCGGGGGGGGGGCGGGAAGGAGAGCAGGATTCCTGGGGCGCGCACCGCGGCCCCTGAGGCGGGAAAGGGAAGGGGGGGGGTTGGGGCGGGGGGGGAAAGGAGGAAAGGGCTGACCGCCACGATCGGAACAGGCCGAAAGCCCGCCCGCCCGCCCGCCACCACAGCCCCCCCCCATCCGTCCCCCCGGCCTCCCCCGTTTTTTTTTTTCGCCCCCAACCCCCACCCGCCCGCCGCGTGGCGCCGAAACCGCGGGGACGGGGCGGGGGGCGAGCGGCGATGGGGCCACTCACTTGTCCTTCTCTGTTCCGAAGATGGAGGCCAGATACTCCGCCATCTCCCACCGCCCGCCCCGCCCGCCGGACAGCCCGGCGCCCACCGCGCACGTCACAGCCGCCGCGCCGGAAGCGCCTCTACCGAGACCCCGCCGGGTTCTGTGCGCATGCGCCAGACGCGGCCACGCCCCTTCATTGGGGGAGCGGCGCGAGGCTCGCCTCATTCCCACCCCCACCTCCTCCCATGGGGCGGGGCGGGCGCGCGGGTCCCAGCGGCCGCGCATGCGCAGAGACGGGAAGAGGGTTACACAGTGAAGCTGTGTCTGACCCGTCCTTGGAGGGTTTGCAGGCAGGTTGGATAGGGCTTTGAGCAGCCTGATCCGCTGGGAGGTGCCCCTGCCCATTGCAGGGGGTTGGAACTGCATGATCTTCAAGGTCCCTTCCAACCCAAACCGTTCTGTGATTCTGTGAAACAGAGGTGATTGCAGAAGATACCTCTACATTTGCTCAACACAGAAGATCGTAGAATCATAGAATCTCCAGGTTGGAAGAGACCCACCGGATCATTGAGTCCAACCATTCCTATCAAACACTAAACCATGTCCCTTGGCACCTCATCCACCCATCCCTTTAACACCTCCAGGGAAGGTGAATCAACCACCTCCCTGGGCAGCCTGTTCCAATGCCTAACGACCCTTTCTGTGAAAAACTTCCTCCTAATTTCTAGCCTAACTCTCCCCTGGCGGAGCTTGAGGCCATTTCCTCTTGTCCTGTCCCCTGTCACTTGGGAGAAGAGCCCAGCTCCCTCCTCTCTGCATCCTCCTTTCAGGTAGTTGTAGAGAGCAATGAGGTCTCCTCTCAGCCTCCTCTTCTTCAGGCTAAACAACCCCAGCTCTCTTAGCCATTCCTCTTAAGGCCTGTTCTCCAGCCCCTTCACCAGCCTCATTGCTCTTCTCTGGACTTGCTCCAGAGCCTCAACATCCTTCTTGTGGTGAGGGGCCCAGAACTGAACACAGTATTCAAGAAGCAGCCTCACCAGTGCCGAGTACAGAGGGAGAACAACCTCCCTGGACCTGCTGGTCACACCATTTCTGATACAAACCAGGATGACATTGGCCTTCAGATGCTACCATCTCCAAAGAATGAGCAGTGTCCAGAAAACACTGTTTAAAAGAAGATACACTGTCAGAGGGACATTCTGTATAGCTTTCAAAAAAAAATTACTTGTGTGAGAAACACTCACTGGCAAAATACTGAAAAGGGCAAAGCCTTTGAAGCAAAGACAATATTTATATTTTATAATTCAGCACTTGGATGCCCTTCTAAAAAAGGCATAACATCTCACAAAGGCAGCCGGTATATATACTAGTTTTAGACAAAGAACCATATAAACCTTCAAAGAATGCTTATTATTTTTTTGATTATCCAACTATGTCTGGAGACTTCCTTCAGGTTATCTCTTGACCTAAGACAACTACATCTTGCTAGGCAACTACGCATAAGACAACTTTCAGGACAAGAGGGAATGGCCTCAGGCTCTGCGAGGGGACGTTCAGGCTCAGGCTTGACATAAGGAAAAAATTCTTCACAGAAAGGGTCGTTAGCACTGGGAGAGGCTACCCAAGGAGGTAGTTAACTCGCCTTCCCTGGAGGTGTTTAAGGTGTGGGTTGATGAGGTGCTGAGGGGCATGGTTTAGAGATTGGTATGAATGGTTGGACTCGATGATCCGGTGGGTCTCTTCCAACCTGGTGATTCTACGACATCAATACATTCTTGCAGATCTAAGAGAGTGTTTATTCTTTCAGGTTATTTATCCATGTCTGGAGGTTGTATGCATATTGTTTCTTGATACAAGACAGATTTATATGACATGCTAATTAAACATACAAACCAGCCACAGCAAAACTTATCAATTAATTCTCAGACTTGAATGAAACTTTAGCTTAAATTAAAAAAAATCCAGGTTTTGTGATGCTAACAGCTTTTTGGGCCCCACACACACATACAACCTGCTCCCTAGTGAAGGGGTGCTTTAGGAAGTCCTTGCCCACCAAGGACTGACCCTGGAGACTGCAATGGTATTACCCAAGGGGTTAAAGACCTTGCACCTTGTTTACCTCATTTATTTACTACAAACAACCTGATCCAAGAGGCACAGACACTTGGTATCTTCTACAAACATCTTACTATATGCCCAGAAATGCAGACACTTAATTTCTTCTGCAAACGTCCTGGCCTCTGCTCAGGGATGTAGACACTTAGGCTTAAGAAAATTATAAACTCAGTAGTTAATTGACTCATGGTTGAAAACTCAAGGTGTAATAGGCCAAGGAAGGGAATAGGGAGAATTCGTGGTTGTTAAAGGATTATCTGGGGGACACCCTAATCCTGGCTAAAGATGTGGGAAGGAAATAAGCAATTTTGTGTTAAAGTAGAATTATGTAAACCAATGAATATCTGTATTAGATAGATAACTGTAATAATTGTATTAGCTAGGAGGGATTTTGAGCATCAGTTTTGTATTAGTAGACCTTTGGGGTCTTCAGAAGGTATGCTAATTTTCTGGAAGACGTAGCACACAGTGCAGAATAAAAGCAATATCTCCTCTCTAAACACAATTTCTTTTTCATTGATTTCAGGTAACAGTGGGAAGCTGGGGCCGTTGCTGTTCCCGCAGAGACTGGCATGTACCCCATCAGGAGTGTTGTACCAGTCACAAAGCACATTATGCTCTCCCAGAGGTTCAGCCGGGGCAGTTGCTGAGCTGTATGGTACCTCTGTCTCCAGATGTGTGCCCACAGTGCAGTGTGGCAGAATCTGAGAAAACCTTGTTACCAGTGAACAACTGCTGCTTAGCTTTACCTTGCAGTATTTTTACTCAATAAGGTTTGTGTGTTATGAGATGTACTTTCTTCACCTCAGTTGTTCAATGTTGGTCTGCTTCCTGCCTAGGCTTACCACTGCAGTTAATAAACCATCAGAAGAGAGACCCTGAAAATAAGAGCGATTTCCCAGTCACATAGTGAACTGAATTGGCTCACTGAGCAGTTCAATGAGTGACGGAGATAGCATGAGGGAAAATCAGCACTGCTGCCACTGTGGCTTGGAGCAAGGGTGATAAAAGAGTGGGACAACCACTTTCAATAGCAGCATGCTGCTAGGTAGGCTGTCTTCTGGTGGGAACCTGCTACGAGTCTTGAACTAGCCCAAGCAGTCATGGGAACTACAACTGCAGTGGCCTGCCATGAGATGCCATTAACTTTAGATCACCCTTTGCTTTATCTCATGTGGTGTACTGCTGAGAACAAGAAACATTTTCCAGAGTGTGGTTTTAACATTTTTAACATAGACGCTCTGTAAATCAGACACTGACCTTGGGATCCATATTTGACAGACAAGTACCTTGACCTGGAGATGCTATTAGAAAACAAAACAGAAAAGCTGCTCCCACATTGGAAATAGGCCTTTGTACATGGCAAGCAGAAATCTTATGAAGCCTCCAACAAAAGTAGATGCCTAAAATAACTCATTAGAAATACAAGATGAAACAGAAAATTACATGGTTCTTTCTGGCTCATGGAATCGGTATGGCACTGGTAGTGATTGGCTGGGTAGAGAGTGTTTGACTTATAATCTCTTTTCTCAGTTTTGTAAGACATTAGTCCTAGAACCAGGACTACACTTCACAGGTCACGGAACTCTTGAATAATAAACCCACTCATACTGCTCTTCATTTTCTCAGCAGTCCTCCATACCAGTGTTGCCCCTTACAATGAGGACAGCAGAGTCCTTCCTCATGAGAACTTTATAATCCTCTGCCTCTCTCTGCATCCTTTCCCTCCTGTGCTTGCAGCTCCATAGTACTGGTGTGTCAGCAGGGCAGATCTCTGTAGTTTGCACAGTAATAGCAGATAGTTTTTTCATGTTTCTTTCTTCTATAGGTATCTCAGAATGAATTGGAAAATGCAACAAAAAGTCTTCTTTTGTGTGAGCTCACGAGGAGTCAATGATCTTGTAATTAATGGAGTGTCAGAGCCATCCACATTAAAGTTGTTAGCAGTATTGCAACTGGTTATCTGGGAAATGGGATATTTTCCCCTTGTGTCAATGAACCACCCTTGGAAGAAAGAAATGCTGCAGTGTGTCTGCCTGGTGGAAGGGCAGTGGTGTGGACAGAGCCTGTGAACAGTGGAGGCAACATCTCATGGACACATGACAACGAGGATAAGAAGCTCCTTCTCAGCTTCCTTGAGTGACTTCACCTTGCATATAGGGCCACACTTAGAAGAAATAAGGGGACTTGGAACAGGAAATAGGGAGAGTGAGAAGAGAGGGAGAGAGGGAAGAAGACCCTTTAAAGTAAATGTTGACAGCACAGCTAGAAAGGTGTAGAAGAAAGACAGGAGCCAGCAAAGTAAGGGAAACCTGAGGGAAGGGATCTTCGGAGAAAAGCAAGAATCAAAGGCAGAAGTCCATGTAACTGCTCATTGTTGCATATTTTATTTTGCCCAAATCTAAATGAGGACATTTGTAGGACTGGAGAGAGGAAAACACAGCTTGGATATATTCCCTGGCTTTACACATACTCTCCACTGCTACAGGGTTATTCAGGTTAGTGACTTACTGCAGGTTACTGCACCGCCCCAGCTTGATTAGATCTATTGAGTTAAATGATGCCACAACCCCTCCTCTGGTTTGGTCTGCCTTCTTAAGCAGACCTCTGGATACCAACTAAATGAGGAGCAAACAGTGCCACCCAGATTTGGTTTGGAGATAGGTGATTATAAAAATAAGGTAGTAGTGAAGCAGCTGGTTTTAAGAGAGGTAGAGCAAAGGGGAAAGAGGAAGGAAAAGTGGTTGAGAAACAAAAGATGGCAATACTTGGATACAGAAAAAAAAGAGGTTAAAACAAACACAGAAGCACAACCTAGAGGCCAGTACATAAAGTACTTCACATTTCCTTTGGAAAATAGCACCTTCTTGTTGTCAGTGTCCAGAAGACTATGTTAATGAAGGAAGTACCTGGTGTTCCAGTCCAGTGCACAGGACTTGGTTTCTCAGTTTAAAGGCATTTCACTAACAATTTGTGTGTAGGGATAATTAGTAACCCACAGCCAGCAAACCCTTTTGAACAGTTTTACCAGTTCTCAGCTTGACACCTCTTGAAACAAGGCACAACCATGAAGAGAAATAATCAATTTAAGAGGTAACGTCAAAAAATTAATCGGAGAAGGCAACTCGTGTACATTAGAACAGAACTGTAGCTAGTAATCTCATCTAATCTACTTCCATGCCTATACTTCAGTAATCACCATGGTTATATAAGCAGATCTTATCAAAGATCCTTAATTATAGCAGCCCCAGTGAATGCTACACAGCACAGCAGAGAACAGGATGAGATCTTCATAGCCACAGTCATAGCCATAAGGATCTGGAAGAGGAATGTAACCTGGTGCAAAACGTGTCTTGCTTCATGTGCTGGAGCAACATGTACAAGCATGTTGTACATGGGGACAGACCCTCTCTGAGACTTCCAGGTCATGCACAGTTGAGCACTAATCACCATTGGTGTAAGGGCACTATTTTGACACTGTGGGTGAAGGTAAATTTAGCTAGTCTGATATGAGAGCAGTTGGTGGGGTAGCATGAATGGCAATGAAGGGGAGAAGAAACACTGAGTCATGGAGTGGTATCGGGGTAACAACAATGCAGAGCATGGATGAGAGATTTGGGTCTCTTATGGAAACCTTGCCTTGGAGAGTTTTTGAGATCCAGCCCCTGATTAGGAGCACTGCTGTTTTGTTAACTTTTGCTCTCAGAGTGTGCCAGGAAAATTAATAAAACTGCAGGACATTTAAGTTCAGCACATTATTTGATGTTGTGTTTAGTACTCTAGGATCAAAACCCTCATTATGCTGATTCATTAATATAAAGGACCCTCTCTTACTGCCCAGAGAAGCTTAAAAGCTAGACAAAAATGACACCCCTTTCCCTTTAGAGAGGAAACAGAAATTAGGTTATTTCCCCAACAGCAAGATGGTCAGGAGGTGCTTGGAGTCAGAAAAAGGAATAAAAAACAGCTGTGGGGGTTCAGATGAGGGGTTCACCAAGCCCAGGCACACTAGGGAGTAGGTCTTACATTCAGACCCTCTACCTCCAAACGGTGCTGTGAAGGCACCACTTCATACTCCTGCTGCACTCACTCTGTTTTCTTGATCACACAGAAAGTGGCAGAACCTCTTAGCTGGCACTGAGGGTGAAGAAACCCAGCAAGGGGTGCAGACCTGGTCCCACAGGCTTGGTGGCAGAAGCAAAAATGTTCTACATACAGCAGTGAGCACAGTGGTGTGTTTGTGGCCTCTCATTTATGTCAAGAGGGAGACGTCGGTTCACGAATACATTCAGTGCCTGAGACTACAGCTTCACTTCTCTCTTCTCCAGAACCGCTTTTTGAGGCTCAATTTTTTTTCACCCCATTGTTTACACTCTCCTTATCCAGGGAGCAGATAATTTGATTTCTCCCTGTTTTCTTCCCCCATAACCCTCTAACCCCCCATGATAGGCTGGGTGTCAAGTTTTATTTAGGGCATGTGCTAGCCAGACCCTGAAGAGAAATCAGTAGACATAGTACTGGTATTGACCTGACAGGAGACATCTAAGACCAGGAAAGTGTTTTTCCCAAACTGAGCCTCATCTCTTGCCTTCTGGCTGTGCTGACCTCTGTGCTTTCCCTGGATGTGAGCAGCTCAGCAGCATCACTGTGCTGTGGCTGCAGGGGCATAGCGTCCCTGTTTCTTCCCAGAAAAAGAAGGAGAACGCTCTTTCTTTCTTCCACTTTCAGTGCCTGCCCCTTACTCCCAGCTCTTCTGCCTCAGGCCTTCTTTCCCAGCCTTGGGAAGTACTGTCTCATGGCTGTCCCTGATCGCCTGTCACATAGCTGAAACGATTGACCAGCAAGTAATTGAAGTCCACCTGAGAAGCAAGTCCTGCTGCTCCTTTGAGGGAAGTTCCTCTGTGCTTTCTCAGGCAGTTTTGATACAGTATTTTTTGGAGAAGTTGATCTCTTTGGACAGTTCTGACTACTCTTGAAAAACTCCCAGTATTGCTTGCTTGCTTGCTTGCTGCCTCTAGGTACTTTGGAGCAGTCAGAGGACTGAGAAGGCAAGAAAGCAGCAAAAGCAGAGTTTGGTGGAAACTGGGAAATTTGGAGGGAGCCCTACCAGTCACAGTGCTGGGCTGTGTGATGGGGAACCCATCACAATGCCTGGTCTGGCTGTGGCCTGAGCACTGGGAGCCCTCCCAGTTGCCTGGCTGTTGGATGCAGTCTTTTGGGGTGAGGCACTGGCTGTGCAGCACGAGCTCGTGAATAAAGCTACAAGGACTGATTCATACATGTTCACAGGGTGCTTCTAGCACAGTATGGGTGACTGTGCGTGCAGAGGTGGCAGCAGCAGTGGTGAAACATCGGCGGGTCCTTCCTCCTGCTAGCAGCTGCTGCAGCGTGGTGGTGGAACACAGGCTGATGCAGGGTCTTATCGTGTCTGCATGATTTTCAGGAGGGATGGGTCAGTCTGTATCGAAAATGCTGAGAATCCCCTCCCTGTCTGGAGGAGCACACCCTGCCTTGTGGCAGAAGGCAGCAGATCATTCGTACAGGTGTGTGTACATCAGGAAAGAAAAGGCATGTCCCTAGGGGAGAGAAGGGGCAGGGTATGTATGCTTGAGCTGCCTTGTTTCCCAAAGCATGTTCCCAGTCTCCTACTTTTTTCAGTTTAGGGGACCTTCTGAGCTTTTAGTAGTTCATCAGTTTAGAACTCCTTATTACATCTCACCTCCAAGAACTTGTCTAGTGTCCCTTGAGCCCATACAAACTCTTTGCGTATGCTGCACTCCAGAGAGGACCTTGCAGATTTGCCATTTCCTTTGCATCATTTTGTTTGTTTTCAGCTTGGGTCCAGCCGGCTCCCTTTGGTTATGGTTTCCTGTTACAGCAGAAACCAAGCTAATGTTAGCTCAGCCATAGTGTAAAGAGACAGGTTTCTCTCCACCCCTCCCAGGGCTTATATTGTTCCATCTCTCAGACTTGCCTGACTGCATGGTAAGCAGATTGAACTTGCTCAAATGGCCAGGTTAATAAGCTGAATCATTTTATCTTGCAATTTGCAAGGGGAAATGAGGCCGCACAGAACAGATGGAAGCAAGGTGAATGGGAGGGAAAGCAGGAAGGACAGGGTAGAAGGAGGAAGACAGAGTGTAAGGCTTCTCACTTTCTGTGGCAGCAAAGTTGTTCAGCTCAAGCTTATCATGATACTACTGTCACAGTGAGCTTTGTTATCAGCAAATATTAGAACTACAAATAGCAAGTGTTTCTGACAGTAAATTGAAGCAGGAATATCAGAGCAAGTTGTAGGTGGGGCAGAACCTCCTATATATTCCCTTTGCTGTCTGGAGTTGAACTCTGCTCACAGCTCCACATCCACAAAAAAAAGGGCATGCCAGATTTATCCTGAAATACCTTGACAGAAGAAGCTCTGTTTAGGCAGAGGCCAATGGTGATAGCCTGCAGAAAGGCAAGGTATACTACACATGCAACAAGCTTTTTGCTGCTTCCCTTTGTCAGACAAATCTCCTACCAAATTTGGTGGGAGTTCTCCTGGGCCAGACTCAAGAAGTGCAGGTGCCCAGGCTGTTCCCACTGCCCTGTGGCACACCTGTTGCACGGGGGCTGTGCAGCTTTTCTGCATAACCGTGCCCTGTGTGCAGTGATGGACACCTCCTGACAGCAGAGTTGCTGTTCCCAATTTGCTTTCCATGCCGTGCCCCCATAAAAATAACCTCCTGACTCCCAAGGGGCTGGAGATGACCCGGTGAAAGCCACTGCTGTAAATGATGGATACAAACACTTTCATTTGCTTTGCTGGGGCTCCCTCCGGTGGCCTTCAGATGGAAAGGCTCACCCGATCCAACGCCACAAATCCATAGTAGAAATTGAGGCCACCAAAATGATCCGAGGGCTGGAGCACCTCTGCTACGAGGACAGGCTGAGAAAGTTGGAGTTGTTCAGCCTGGAGAAGAAAAGGCTCTGGGAGACCTTATAGCGACCTTCCAGTACCTGAAGGGGCTACAAGAAGCCTGGGTAGGGGCTCTTCATCAAGGAGTGCAGATTTAGGATGAGGGGTAATGGTTTTAAACTAAGAAAGAATAGATTTAGACTAGATGTATGGAAGAAATTTTTACAGTGAGGGTGGTGAAACAGTGGAGGCCCCATCCCTGGAAATATTAAAGGTCAGGCAGGATGGGGCTTGGAGCAACCTGCTCTAGCTGAAGATGTCCCTGCTTCTGCAGGGGGATCAGACTAGACAACCTGTAAAAGTCCTTTCCAGCCCAAAGCATTCTATGATTCTATAATTCTGTGATTCCATGAAGTAGAGCTGGATACAATCCAGAGCAGAGTTTCCAATGATGACCCTTCTGACAGCATGAGGTGCTTGGGATGGGCATCGAGGGGAAGGCAGAGCTTGTTGAATGGCCCATTGCAGGGTGCCAAGTGACTCCTGTGCTCCAGAAGCAGGAGAATAGCTTCAGTGAGATGATGGGCCCCAGCAACCTGGGCAGGAGACACAGGCTGCACCACTATTCACAGGTTAAGCACACAATTTGCTCCTTTGGAGTCTGCTTCTCCCTCTTGTGCAGTGTGGCCTCCCCAGTGAGGCTGAGAGGTGAGAACTGCTGCCCTGTCCTCCCCTGGGACCCTATCTGAGCAGCAGGCAGTCTCTCTCAGTGCATGGCACACGGGGGAACTTAAGCTCCTGGCTCTCTGATGGTGTGTGAAACAAGGCACCGAGGATCATGCTGCCTGTGTTTGCCTTTGTACACAGGTTCTATGTTATGCCAGGGAAGCCTGATGTATCATTTGTGAAGATGTTAGATGGGTGCAGAAGATGCCTATGAGGGAACCTGAGTGTGGAGTCCACTTTAGGAGAGAGAGGGATAACTTGGGAGAGGCTGCCTGGCCTGCTACTGGCATGGGATCACTTAGGAAATTCTTATCAAACCACCTTGAGTTGTGAGGTGACATCTCTGGGCCAACTCCTGGTGCAGAGAGAGGAACAAGGCAGCTGAAAGGAGGCCCTGAGAGGGGATGGAAACGTGACACTTCAGAAGCTCACAGGAGGAAAACAGGAGCCCATTGCTTTGTGCAGTGCACTGGGCCAAAAGAGACTGTGGCAGGTGAGATCTGCTTTCCCAGCTCCCTGCAGAGTCCTGTGGCATCAGTCAGCCCCTCTGGATGCAAGTGAGCTACAATGGAGCCTATTTGCCACCCTTCTTGTCTCCCCAGGGGGCCAGAGTGGGGCAAAGGAGGCTGGGGTTTTGCTCAGCTTCCAAGGGGTTTGCTATGCCCGACACAGCTGCGCTGTCTAGTTATCTCTTCTGTGGTGTATTCATCATGCCATCATACAAAGAGTTCCCCAATGTGGGCAAAAGGTGGGGGCCGGCCCCAGTCGGGCTGTCTCCATGCAGTCTGAATGCACAGACACAGAACACGGACAGCAGAGGAGCCTGCATGTAGGGCTGTATTCGTGGCCTTTGTCAGAGAGCCTTAGTCACCACATGTAAAGAGGCAGAGGAGGAGGTTTGCTCTGTAAAAGCAAGTGCAGAAGAAACCTGCCAGCATGCAGGCTCTGAGGGGCAGCCTGAGGTGAAGCCCAAGCCCAAGCTATTATTTCTCCACCTCCAGTGTTGCCCTTCAGAGGGTAGGTAAGCTGCCACAGGTCTGATGACCTGTGCTGAAACTGAGCTCTGCTCTCAGCATCACATAGGTGCCTTGGAAAATTTTACCCAAAGCCAAGCTGCTTATTTTCAAAGCAGGAAGCTCTAATCCTGTGAAAATATTATTTTCCAATTATGACTTACGGAATGGCTGATGCAGATCTAATCGATCTGTTTAGTCAGTCCTGTGAAAGCACAAGCATCAAAGCCGGCTTTGATGCAGCTGAAGAGCTGTGTTGCTCCGTGTGAATTCTTCTCATTGTTGTTTTAGCCCTTAATTTCAGGGCAGTAACTGCAACAACAGACCTCTTTGCTACCACCTGACTAAGGAATTGATGAGGCTTAAAAAAAAAGTCAGTGTTGTTAATGCTAAGTTATTTGCTATCTAAAAGCATTTCTCTGAACCTTACCAAGAAATAAATGTTCAAAACATCCAGCAAAACTTTTTTTTTTTTTTTTTTCAGAGCAGGGGCCAAGATCAGTATTATTTACAGTGCTAGTTTTAGCACTGTGAAGTAGCTCTAGCTGAAATAACATAAATTCAGTAAGAAACACTAGGAGTGTAAATCTGTTGCAGGAAACCTATGCAACACTGGATAGATATTGAACTGTCCTTTAGGTATAGCACAACCAGGGTCCTGGAAAGGACCTACTTACTTCATCTGGATAAGCAAAAGATAAAGGGACTTTCCTGGGAAACCAGTTTTAGAGTTAGTTTTCAGAGCTGAGCTGTACTGAATGCTGGAGTAATATTAGACGACTGTTTTCCTCCAGGGTTAAAATCCATTTAAAACAACTACAGCAAGAACACTAGTTTCTGCTAACTTTGTTGGTAAAAGGTAGAGAAAGGGCTGGAAGGTGACAGAGGCATGAAGAGGAAACCTGGGCTCTGCTAGGTTAGAACAGCTGAAGCCACAGCGTTGCTCAATAGCTAGGCAACTGGCATAAGGGTGCTCAGGCATTTAACTGATCCTAAATTAAAGAGGCTCCTCTGTCCCTTCACTGATGCTGCTGAAAGGTTTTTTTACCATTGCACCTCCTGTCACCCGGAACAGCTTTCCCAAGTCCCTAGCAATCATAAGGCTCAGATGTATGCTGCAGCTCTTTAGCCCCTGTTGCCTCTTGTTATATTGAATGGCTGTGACACTGTGAAGCTAGTGGAGGAACTCACGCAGCTGCCAGCAGTAGGCTGACAGCTGCAAAGGGACCTGAGGGTCCCTGGTCTCAGCCATCCATGCCTTGCTTTCCTGCAGCTCCTAGTTTGAAGACAGCCTCTAGTCTTAGACAGACTGCAAGGGTGGGCCAGGAGCGCTCTGCAGAGGTCAGGGGGCTTTACAGCCGTGATGTGTCAGTCTCAGTTGTTGTCCAAAATGTGGATCTGTTACCCAGATTTGCGCAGATCCTAGGTGCTTGGAGGTTTCCCTCAAATCAAGCACAACTCAAGGGGTTCGTCACCTTCATTTATACACAAAGTGACACAAAGCCATATTTTATTTGTCATGCATGTGATCACGTATTTACATGTCATTATAATAAATGCCAAGTCATTCCTTGCACTTTCTGTGCATGCTCCAAGAGGGGCTTTTAGGGGTGCCTTGTGGTCATCACTCCAAAGATTACCTGCCAAATTCACCCACTGGTCAACTCCTTCCATTCTCTTCCCAGTTACTGGCAATATCTCTAAACTGCTGGCCTGGGACTTCTTAATTTAATTAAGTGTCCAACTCCTCATTCAAAAGTTATCCTGATAAATTACACTATTATCTAACCATACAGCTGGACAATTTTTAGTCCCCTACCACAACAATCACCAAAGATAATCATTAACTAGGATCCATCCTGCATAAGGCTACTATCTGTCTGATGATTCTAAGATATTTTTTAAGATATTAAAAATATGATGTATTTTGTACCAACACAATGAGCTAGTCTCACAGGTCTGAGTAATCTTCTGTCTCTCATATATTCAAAATAAAATAAAAAAGTCTGAATTGTGTTCCTTTACTCTCCTTAACAAAACAAGAGATAAAATTACTGTTCATACTTGAAGATTGGAGGGAACGTGCAGCAAAGATCTCCTAGGCTCCACGCGACTTTTTATCCAGAGGTTGAAAGTGTCTGGCTGTAACCCAGCCTAACATGGGACATATGAAGTTATTTGAAAATGGCTGAATTATTTGCTCAGGAAGTGCACACACTTGCTACAGCTTTTGAAAATAGAGTGTGTAAGAAGTTCTTCTGAAGCAAGTAGCAGTTGTTGTGTGTAATCAGGGCATTCACCACCTTGAAATGGATGTTGAGGGAGGGATCTTGACGAGGTGAAGAGGGATTACTGGTCTACCACTAAAACCGACCACTTTTGTCTTTGCAATGGCTGAATGGCATCAGATACTTGTCCAAGCCCTTTTCTGTGCAATTTTCTACGCATGCTCTCTCTGCCCTTTGTCTCTCTCAACAAATCAGCAACTACAGTGAGCACCCTAAGGCGAGATACATGACACTTTAGTCAGAATGCCATGCCTACAAAAGAGGCTGCTTGTTTTTTACCCCATATAAACTGCTTTCCTAAGCATTTGCCTTCACTGGAATGTCATGGGAATTTTGCTGTACTGAGTTTCTAGACCAGAAGTGGTTTTAAAGTCACAGCTGCACGAAACACCCTGTTGGCATGCTCCGCTCATAGGCAGGTACATTGATACAGGCTCATTAACAGCTACTGTTGACTTACTCTTTCTGCTAAACAGCTGGATTAACAAGGTCAAATCACACAATTGTCATTCTTCACGCTGTTTTGACGTGGTAGATACTGTGGGTCTGGTCCTGAGCACTCCTACAGTCTGGCTAAAGGTTGGGGAAGAAAAAGAAATTGCTGCTCCATTCATCTTTCCAGGTAATTCTCCATCCTCAGCCTATTGCTAACTGCAGCCAGTTGAGAACAGAGTGCCACCTCCAGCATGTATTGCTGGGTGGGAATGGAGGAGGCCTGCAAACGTGGCTCTCTGATTAGGGGGCTGATGATGTGCCAGTCCTTCTTCCAGTACCAAGCCCCTAGTTCAATGCCCTATAGCGCATTCCTTGCCGGCAGAGAGCAGAGGTCCATACAACCATGAAGAGCAGATAGGCTGCAGCGAGGTCCACTCCCATCTCTGTCCTCTTCATGAAAAGTCATGATGCTAGATGTACCACAGGTTGTGTGCCCTACTTCTGGCCTAGCAGAGGTCTTGGAACCAACGTCAGGATATGCCACATGCAGAAGAACAGGAGCCTTCCTGGCTGTGGATGCAGCAGCCATGCCTAGAGAGCTGGGGAAGGCTCAAACTGCACATTTCAGCTCTGGATTTTGTACAATGTAGGGCCTTTAAACATAATGTAACTCTGCCCTGGAGTTGAGCTTCCCTTCACAATTGGAAGGGGTTAGCTTTGGCTGTTTGGGCTGGGGCAAGTTAAAACTAGGGCTTAGCTCCAAAGACCACGGTTGTGTAGAAGATAGTAAAGTAGAGGGGTGTGAAGCTGGGCAGCAGCAC
Organism: Coccyzus lansbergi; assembly: GCA_033558105.1. Taxonomy (NCBI): domain Eukaryota; kingdom Metazoa; phylum Chordata; class Aves; order Cuculiformes; family Coccyzidae; genus Coccyzus; species Coccyzus lansbergi. The sequence goes on along the minus strand of JAUMJK010000054.1, from coordinate 1,368,526 downwards.
CTGTGAAAACTAAGTTCTTTCCTTTGCACCTTCTTTTGTTTGGCTGGTAACATCACTTCCCTTCTCTTGCCTTTCTCTGCCATAGGTCAGATATTATTAGAACATGGCACGTTGCCTGGAGACTTCTTGGGAAAATACCAGATGTGGCTCAGAATGTACTGGAAGATGGACACTTTCAAAATCAGATCCTGGTTTAAGGGTGAAAATGAAAGCTGAGTTCATTAGAATATAAGAACCTACATATGTCACTTATGTGAAGAATGTTGATAGAGTAACGTGATGGGATGGATGAGATTCCTGACTAACTAGACTGTTTTGTAAGCAGTTTGGATGTTGGTGCTTTTCAGAGGTTCCAAAAATACTTTTACATGTGACTGGAAATGGACTGACAACCCCGCTTAATGCCTTCCAGCGTTGTGCAAATTTTCAGAACCCAGAGCATGTTGTTGCCCGACTGCTTTGCAAAAGAAAAGCAAACTCTCCAGTGTGGCAACCTATGGGAATAGATGCTAAATGGATGTAGAGTGTATTGTGATCTCAACCGAAGACTGCACATTGCTTCTGATATGCTGTGAACATACTGGAAAAATTGCCTGCACTACAGTTTATGGAGATAAAAAAACCCCTTGCCAACTGCAGTGAGCCATGGAAAGGCCATAGCAAACCCCTTGCAATAACATTCACTGAAGAAGGGCAATGTCTCTTCTGCTTCTCTTCTGCTTTGTATGAAGATATTTATTACATGGTGTTACAAGGGCTGCACTTACATGGCCTGAAATCCTAATGCTCTGGGTATCCCAAAGCGGGGAAGCAGTTTTCAAGAGGGCTGTCTTCATTTTCTTAAAGATATATGCCAATCTTTTTAATGCTTTTATTGATTACAGCAGGACTGCTCCTTGCCAATGGTTTATTTCTTCAACCAAGCTAGATCCTTGCAGATCAGGATAACCCAGACCCTTGGATCAGGGCAGGGGATAAAATGAAGTAGCACAGTTGCAGCATCGCATGGTGGCTGAAGGACTGTCCTGTTGACAGTTGCAGCCTCTTGAAGCTCTTATCTTCTGAAAAAAAGAAAACTCCAAAATCTAGAAGACGGTAGTGCAAGAAAGAAGTATCAGGGACTGATGTGATAGCTAGTGTTAGCAGTGTGGGTTGGAAGAGCAAGGTGCTGTGTGCCAAGCTGAGTTCTGAGGCTCTTAGGAGTGCTTTTCCCATCAGGAAATATCCCTTTGACCTCTGTGTGTGCTTTCTTTACACCAGTTCTTAGAGAAGCACAGTGAGCAATAAGCAGGTCCAGGACTATAGCCAACATGGTTGTGATTTGTATCCCTTTTCCCCCTCCAGGGTAATTAGTACCAATGTCTGAATGTCTCCTTGCAGGTAAGACCTTCCCAACTGGGAAGTACAGCCAATCCAAGAGAATAGAAGAGGTGACGGAGCCCCCCAGGACCACATTTTGTTACCACATAGAAGGTTTAGCATCTGCCATTTCTCCCACCCTCTTATCCTCAGGTCATCACCATCGTGGAAGCCAGCTTCCAACACAGACAGAGACACTGAAAAAGAATCGCCACAACAGAGCTGTAAAAGCAATCAAAATTTCATGCCTTTCAGTGGATGACAACCTGCTTTTTGCTGGAGTGTTGTGAAAAGCAAGCAACGATTTGGAAATAACATTTTTAGGTACTGTGGAACAGGATTGTAAAGCAACAAAGGCCCAGAGGAAGACTGAACAGCATCAACAGAAGGTTTTAATCACTCAGCAGCACAGAAATACACAGAGGTGTAAAATTGAGTGAATAAAACTGAGGAGTCAGATGAGAGAGCCATATGAGAGTCTGAAAGGAGAAGGGAAGGCTGGACACACTCAGTGGCAAAACAGTGTGCAGTACTAGAAGAAGGTCACTTGTTGGGTAGTTCAGGGAGGCTGCAGAGCATTCTTCTTGTCTTGCAGTAGGTGGAGAAAGAACACTGAACACTCGGAAACATTATGTAATGCAAATTTTTATTTGCTCCTGTGCCCAAATGCTGTCAGAAGTATCCATCTTCTACATCCACAACAACACATAAAGTGGATTACTTAAGCCTTTATAACTGAAAGCATCCTCAGTGGGTCACTGAAAAGCTCCTCTGTGATCTACAGGCCATTATGTCACCTTTGCAAGTGAAAAAAGTTCGGTGGGGACTTTTGTGTTTACACATCGTGAGTTTAGATTTGGGGCCCTGCATTTAAAACTGATTGCTCTGATTTTCCCTTCTATTATTGCACCCACAGCTGCAACTCTCCTCCTCTGCATTGCTCTTCCCAGCTCTTACATACAAAATTCCTTTATTTCTTTTACACAATAGCTGCAGTGAGAATTGTTTTATTTGCTTGTGTTGCCTCTCTGTATTTGGTCCCCTGGCTTTGACCCTTAACAAAATGCACAAAGCATCTGGGGAGCAAAAAAAGGAAAGGGGATAAAAGGAGAGCTTGTTTTAGACTAGAGATGATGTGATGGTCTTTATCATTTAACCTTAATTTTACACAGCAGAACCACGGTCATTGGTACTGCATCAACTATTTGAAGTCTCATCCCATCTGCTGTGCCTAAGGCTAACACTTTCATATTGGTTAAAATCTGGGAAATGAGAAGCTCTTTGCTTTAATTATCCCTTAGTTTACAGTCTTCTCCCGAGGACTCTACTCCAGTCCCCAACCCATGTGCTCTGTTTACTTCACAAGATCATAAGAGACATCAAGAGGATTGCTCTTTCCCCTCCCATGGTGATGCAAAGCAGCCATAAACCTGCAGTGCGTAACAGCAGAGAAGAACTGAGGAGAGTGAGTCTCGGTGTAGTCAGTGCGCGCACAGAGTGACGCATGCAGAGCCAGTCTCAGCATTTTGTTCACCAGCCTATCACGCTAATCTCTTTGCCACTAACCTCCACCACCCTCATACTAATGCTCATCCTCACATGAGTGCACATAAATCCAACAAGAGGATTTGGGAGCAGCTTAGACAAACAGTTCATTAGGGTCTTTCTCTGCCAAATGGTGTTTTTTTCTGCAGTTCCCATCGCTGAGCTACTGTAAAAATAAGTTCTCCAAGTCACCAGACAGCTGCCACCATAACAGACTCGTCTGGCATCCAGGCATAAGGGACAGGGATCGTTATCCCATCAAGAGTTAGCTTTTTTCTTTCAGTTAGGCTGCTGGATGGACAGAGTGGATTCCTTTGAGGTAGTTGATAGCTGTGATTATTTTGTGTTTCTCCTCAGCATGGGGAGATTTGTAGGTCCTATGGTGCTGCACGGGTACTTCTGAACCTGCTGGAGATTCAGAAAGGTTCACCCCCATGACTGCCACTTAAAGGAAGTGCTCCCTGCAGCAGAATCTGGATGCTGTTTGCATTGTGCAGTCACAGTAGGTTACCTGGTTTAACTTAAAGTAACCTAATTATACAGGTAGCCTGTGTACACACAATACCTGGTAGAATCATGATAGTTTCAGCCTCTGTAACACCAACAGGTCTCTCAATGCCTTTTACCCTCTAACCTAAGTGAATAATAAGACTTGCCTGCCCAAACTCCCTTTCATCACTGTCCCTTTTAGATACTGCTTTCTTGCTCTTGCTGTCCACTTTCTTCTCTGTGAGCTGATCTTCACGGTTCCTTTAGTAACAACAAACAGCTAAATTCCCAGTGCCAGTTTACACCTGAGAACTAAAAAACTACTGCAGCATCACCTGTAATCAGATAACTTTTGGAATTTTCCTGGGTGGTTTAACAATTTGTGCAGTGACATTTATTTTCAGTGTCTAGGTTATTCCCTCGCAGCCTTGCTCAGGCAGTGAAAGGCAGACTCAAACCAGGACTGTGCGGTTTACTGCAGGATTACCAAGTGGCTTCAGGGTTTGCAGAGCTCTTTAATGGAGCTGCTTGTCCTGCACAGACCACTCTCCTTCCATGATAACCCCTTTTCTCTGTAAAAAGCAGTGAAAGAAAAAAAATTGTAAAATTAAAGAACCATATAGCAAGTAATATTAATTTTCTTTTTTTTTCTAAAAAGAGGTCTCAATCTGAAGAATCATCATATTCGTTTGTTTATTTATTTACTTGCTTGCTTATTTACTTACTTGGTAGTTTCATACAAAAACCCCCAATGAACATAATTTCTCCTTTCCTCTAAAAAATTAGTCAAGGTTTTAATTCCTCAAACTGCTATGTCACTTAGCATAGTTATTTGCTTTAGATTAGCAAACAATCTTGCACTCTCAAATTCTCTGATCTGAAAAATATGGGTGTAATTACCAGAGCAAAGGGAACATTTTATACTGTAGGAAGAGGGGCCATGGAAAGCTCACGGAGATGAGCTCTGGTTGCAAGGCAGAGGAACTCTCGGCAGCAAGCTCTGTGGAGTTGCAAGAGAGGTGGTTTTATTCACAGAAGAGGCTAGGGGAGTGAAAAGGACTCAAATTGTACCTCTGCCTTTCTGAGTGAGAAGTCATTTTACTTATTGTTCCCAGTCACCATGATGGTGCTTACCTCCTCTGGAAAGTGCTCTGAGATCTACCGATGGGGAGAAGTATCATTGCTTAGCAGCTGTGAATTTCCAAACCTGCTCCTGTCTCAGTACTTCTACTCTCTGGGCTTGCTAGATGCTCTCTTCACATCTGTCACTCTCTGGGTGTGCTGCTGCAGACTAGGAAGCAAAGAGCATCTCTCATTCCCTATGCAAATCCATTGATGAAAACATAAAATGCATTGTGCTGTTAAAACTTGCTGAGCTTGTTTGAATAAATGCCAAGGATTAACAGCACGTAAATTCACCATTGATTTGACAACAATGATGTTATGTGCCCTAAACACTGATGGGATTTGTTCAGTGTTTAGGATGTGGGCTCTGAGGTGGAAAAAAGGGATTGCTAGTAATTTTTTAAGCCCCTTTGGCTGCACCAAGGCAGACTGTTGGTATTATATAAATCTTTAGATAAAATAAATATCAGTCTTTGTATGAGGAGAGTAGATATTTAACTTTTCCAGTATAGACCTGAATAGTAAATTTGGCTGTGGATTGCTATAAGCCAGGAAATAAAATTACCCCATCCTTGTAAAACAGGGAGGAAGGAGATGCTGGAGTGGAAAAGAATCTCAAGGGCCAGCAATAAACCAGATGATTTTGCCTTAAAAACAGTGGGACAGAGATTTCTTTTTAGGTAGAAATGTAACCTCCACACCTTGTCCTCTCAATGATCGCTTACTCTATGTCCCCGTGTTGCAAGTTTGTGACCATGGTCCTTGTGGGACAAAAACTGTTGTAAGTGAGAGTGGAGACAACCTGGGACAAAACTGAGGTACAGGGCTTGACTATTCATCAAACTAGAGATGCAGAGATGGGGGAAGAGAGAGCTATGATAACTTAGGCCCGGACAGGTTTAGTCCCTGGCCCTTAAACTGCTGGAGTGCAGGGGGTTGCTCACCTGTTCCCAGCTGGGTAGCTGGTGGCAATTTGGGAGGCATGGGAATTTGTGGAGTTCTCTAGGGACATGCTGATCTGTCTTCAAAAGAAAAGAAAGCCATTTTTTTTTCACTTGCTGAAAGTTAGGCTTCTAGATCTTTATTTAAACTTCTTAATACATGGTCTTGTCTTCAAAGGTGCTCAGCATGTAGCAACCCTCCCACCAACTGGTTTCTTTCTTGCTATGAACTATCCTCAAAGAGGAGTTTTCAAGTGTCCTCTTTGCTTTTAACAAGAAACGCTTATTCATCTAATAGAAAAAGAATGTAACATCTGCCTTCTCTCATGTCCACCCTCCCATTGCGTTAGCCCTGCAGCCCTAACCACGATTAAGCGTGGTGAGCAAATTGCACTGATAACATGGCCTCACCTCCTCCCATATATTATAAACTTTAGCAAGATATCAACAGCATTCGAAACTTGGCAGAAATCACTACCTTAGTGTTCTCTATGGTATTCGATGGGAGTTAAGAGAAAAGTGGGTTTAGCTGCAGTTATAATCGGTTAATCCTTCATCTGTCAGCATCCCAGGTCAGATATGATAGAAAGGTTTGGAGCTCCTGACCATGGCACTGCCTTGGGTAGCACACATATGTTTGAGGAACAGGAAAACAATCTTCTAAATAGGGGAATCTTCTCTTAAAATGAAGGCAATAAATGCTCTGTATTTCTTTCTAGGGAGAGCTTTTAGTAGGTGTTCAGCAGCTTACAAGCCAAAACTGATAACTCTGACTTCCTAGTGAGCCTGCCTTCTTAGCTTGGCTGCTGGCATACTGACTTCTATGAACTTCTTTTCTTGCACCCTTTCCAGAGTTAGGTCTATGTAAGATTAAGAAAAGCGTGGCCATTTTTCCCCACTCACAGATCCCTCACACACATTATGTGGTATTTTCCACCACAGGAAGACTGGTAGGAAGAAAACCTAGCCCTAGCTTGTGTGGCTGTCATGAACTCCTTCTTGTACTCATAGAAATGGTTCTCCAGATGGAAAACTTAGATTGATTAGCATGCTGCAACCATTTTATTACTAAATATGGGCAAAGGTTATTAATTCCATTATATTTTCATGGAACAGCTTACATCTACATGCAGAGTACAATCTAAATGAGTACAGGCATTTGCGTTGATCGGTCTAGTCTAAAGAAGCACTGGAACTCATACCTGTTTTCCATAGGAACTATCTGAAGAGTTGCATCCTCTACAGGTCAACAGAGACCACTTAGCTCAAGAGGACATTCAGATCAGACAAGCTGCCTTTCTTTGCTCTCCTAGGGTTGCAGCACACCAGTTGGCTCAAGAGGACATTCAGATCAGACAAGCTGCCTTTCTTTGCTCTCCTAGGGTTGCAGCACACCAGTTGGAAAGAATAATATGGGGTACAAGAAAGCTGAGGAGAGACTTTTTATAAAGGCATGTAGTGATAGGACTAGCTGGCAAAGGCTTTAAATTGGAGAGGAGAAGATTAAGATTAGATATAAAGAGGAATTTCTAAACAATGAAAGTGATGAGGTCCTGGCACCGATTCCCAGGGAAGCTGTGGATGCCCCTTCCCTGGAGGTGTTCAAGGCCAGGTTGGATGGGGCCTTGGGCAGCCTGGTCTGGTAGGAGGTGTCCCTGCCCATGCTTGGGGTTTGGATCTGCATGATCTTTAAGGCCCCTTCCAACCAAAACCATGCTATGATTGTATGAATAATGCAAGTTATATTAGCACTTCAGAACTGGATACAAACCCTCCAAAGTAACACCTGACCAGTCACTCTTCCATTTAATATTTGTTTTTCTCTTCACATTAGGCTTGTACAGAGCTTCGTGCAGGGTCTGGAAACAGTGCTGGTCTCAGCACTTGACGAGTAAAAATCAGTCACACAGACGAAATAGTAGCAGCTAAATGAGATCTCACCTAGAGCACTGTGTTCAGGTCTGGAGGCCTCAGCACAATAGGGACATGAATCTGTTAGAGCGGGTTCAGGAAGGCCATGAAGATGATCAGAGGGCTGGAGCACGTGCCATATGAGGACAGGCTGAGAGTTGAGGCTGTTCAGCCTGGAGTATAGAAGGCTCTGAGGAGATCTTAGAGCCATCTTCCAATACTTGAAAGGGCTAAAGGAAAGATGGGGAGGGACTTTTTACAAGGGTATATAGAGGTAGAACAAGGGGGAATTGTTTTGAATTGGAAGGGGGAATACTTAGATTAGACATTAGGAAGAAATTATTCATGATGAGAATGGTGAGGCTCTGGCACAGATTGCCCAGGGAAGCTGTGGCTGCCCTCTCCCTGAGGGTATTCAAGGCTAGGTTGGAAGGGGACTTGGGCAGCCTGGGCTGGTGGGAGGTGTCCCTGCCTGTGGCAGGGGGGTTGGAACTGAATGATCTTTAAGGTCCCTTCCAACCCAAACCATTCTATGCGTCTGTAAATACAAGTAAGGGCTGTGCTTGATCACTGATGCCTGCTTTACTCAGAAACATGACCTAGGATTTCTGCAGCTTTTCTTGGGTAACATCCTTTACTAAACATCTCATGTGCTGGGAATCACATGTAGTAGTTTAGGAAGGGATTCTTTCAAAGGTAAGCTAGACACTAGCTCCTCCTGGAAGACCTTTTGAGTTGGACTTGTATTCCAAATTTGTGATGAGGCTTTGGGAAAACCTGCCTTTGTTGCATTGCTTTTGGGTGCACTCATGAGCACATGCACTAGCTTTTCTTCCTTTTGTAGGAATGTCACAGATCTCACCGCTGTTGCTCAGTGAGATGCTTGAATGTGCATCCCGTGAGAAGTCTGGTCCCCTGGTTGCAAAGTAGTTGCTTTCTCTTCAAGTTCTTTATTTAATCCAGTGTCAGTGGAGTTCACAACTGCCATTTTTCTCTTGGCATTTCTGGGTGTAGTTTTGTTCTGTAAGGAATCATAGAATCATAGAATCACCAGGTTGGAAGAGACCCACCAGATCATTGAGTCCAACCATTCCTATCAAACACTAACCTATACCCCTCAGGACCTCGTCTACCTGTGCCTTAAACATCTCCAGGGAAGGTGAATCAACCACCTCCCTGGACAACCTGTTGCAATGCCCAATGACCCTTTCCATGAAAAACTTCCTCCTGATGTCCAGCCTAAATCTCCCCTGGCGGAGCTTGAGGCCATTCCCTCTTGTCCTGTCCCCTGTCACTTGGGAGAAGAGGCCAGCACCCTCCTCTCTACAACCTCCTTTCAGGTAGTTGTAGAGAGCAATGAGGTCTCCTCTCAGCCTCGTCTTCTCCAGGCTAAACAACCCCAGCTCTCTCAGACGTTCCTCATAGGGCCTTTTCTCCATCCCCTTCACCAGCTTTGTTGCTCTTCTCTGGACTCGCTCCAGAGCCTCAACATCCTTCTTGTGGTGAGGGGCCCAGAGGAGCCCAAGGAGACACAAATCACGCTTGTCTGGATTCATCTCACCAGTTCTGCTTGTCCAGAAGGAGGTTAGCATTAAAATTGCCTTCCTTAAGACAGCTGTCGAGGCTCCCTTATTTGTCAGTCAAGATGTAGGCACTGCTGAAAGGTGTCCCATTTCACTTTTCCTAGCCATCAACATTACCCTGAGAGCTATCTGGAGGCATAGGTCCATCTCCACTGACTGGACAAGGAGCCTGAACCACTAATTTGTACTGAACACTTACATTTTTAGACTTGGAAATTAGATGTGATGAATCTCAGGAGACTACTTGATGCCCAGAGGCATGCAGTGAGAAGTCTGTATCAGAAAAACCTTTTGTAAATGGCTTTTACATTTCAGTGAAATATTTCGCCCATCAACAGCAAAAATGTCCATCAAATAAGAAATGGGTCTGATTAATCCTAGGGAGAGCCATGAAAATGTGGATCCAGAAGAAACTAAAGACATAAAACCATAAAGTTGACTGCCATTTTTCAATTATTTGAATGTATGGCAATAAACATCATTTCAGATGAAATTTAGATGGAGATATATTTGCCTTTTTTTGCTCAACAGCCCATTCCCATTATCCTGCTTCAGGCTGTGAGTGGATGATGGATTTGCTTGGGCTTCCCTGTGAGATAAGTGGTGGCTTGTAGGCAAGCAGCTGCTCTTCTGCTGCCTAACTAATAACACTGATGTGCTGCAAGTCGGTCTTGCTGAGAAAACTACAGGTTGCCTAGGGTCTCTTCTTCCTCCTTACCCCAATAATCTGTGCCCATTCCTGCAGGGAGAACATGCCAGAGGTCAGAGCTCAAGGGTCTGGTGGATTGTTAAGGACTGAAAGATGCCCAGAGAGCAGCCTGCCATTGTGTGCATTCCTCCCTATGCTTCTGGTGTTATCCTTGGCTCTGGAAACACAAAGGGGATATTCCCAACGCACTGCAGGAACTGCATCCACTCCTTACGCAAAGCTGGGGCCCAAACAGTGTGTCTGTTGTTGCTCTAGAGACCTTGAATTTTTGTCACACACTGTGTTAGGGAACAGTTCCCACTTGCCCTTTTACCAGCCAAATACATTCTTTAACAACCTTTACTATTTGCTTTGCGTGCTCCAGTGAGTGGCTTGGGATTTGAACCTGTTCCTGTACCTCTCTGTTGATTCTGCACATATTAGGTCATTGTTACTATTTGGTTAAATTCAAGTTAATTGGCCTCTGGTATTGGTTGGCTGAGATTTTCTTCTCTCCTGGGGCAATGACCTTCACAGACCCATTAAAGAAAAGTTTTGGAAGTGCTTTATAGCAGTTGTTTGCTTTCCCTTAATTTTCTCAGGCAAAATGACAGACTTGGGACAATGAGACTGTATAGGGGTTAGGTCTTTCTGCTGTGTTTTTTCCTCAGTGCCTTTAAGAGAGGTTGATCACCTTTTGGCAGCTGTTTTTAGAAAAGCCTTCAGGCCTGAGAACTATGGCCAGACCACAGGGCCTTTTCTAGCTGGAACTAGGTGAGGTTGAACCTAAACTTCTGTAAGTCTTCCCAGCAGTCTACTGCATTTTTAGATGGTTTTTTTCTGCTCAACTTTTTTGCTTTCCACAAGGGAAAGTCTCTGTAATGGGATCTTCTGGTTCTCACTTTTCCTGTCCGGTTGACTTGCGCTGAGTGCCAGGTTCTCAGCCATCCTCAGTTTCTTCAGTCCTCAGCACCATGTGAGCTGGCATCCCAGCTCAAGGCATTTGTAGGTGCCTTCTGTTCTGCCCCACTCCCTCTTTGCTGACTGTGGAAGGTGTTGAGATGTACAAGACTTCTGTAGCTGCTTCTGCTGTAGAGCAGGCCCCTATGATGTGGTCCTTAAATCACTGGCTCCAGTGGGAATGGAGCTTTGGCTGTGGCTGCAGTGTTGCGCTGACCCTTGCCGTGGAGCCAGGCAGCCTTACAGACCTTTTGCAGCTCAACTGCCTCAGCTCTCTGGCAGAGCTTGCCATTCCCACAGGGGATTGTCCATGTGCCCCATCCACAGCCCATCCAGAATGTCAGGCAGCTCCTCAAGGGCAGCTTTAAGAGAAACAGAAATGCAAAACAGCTGTAACTAGAAATGCATGTTAAGCAGCACTTGTGCTGTGCTACTCAGGAGATAAATGAATCTCCCACAACCCTCCTACATCAAAACAAGCACACTTTCAAGAGCAGCTTTGGGTCTACCATTATGGTCCATGACCCAACTTAGTTTACCATCTTTCTCTTGTCAAAGTATTAGTTTGTTAAAAGCTTCTGTCTTGTCAAATCTACTTTCATGCTCTGCATCGTGCACTAGTTCTGCTTCCCTGCCAGCCTCACCAGAATCCCTGTGCCAGGGGTGTCCGGCTCCTCTCAAATGGACACTTCATAACATCACAAAAAAAAAGTTTCCCTTTCTTCAACCTGAATTAAATCCTTTTTTCTTACTTGAAAGAAAGTTGTTTCATTTATTTGGAAGAGACTTTGTGTCTTTGTTCCAAGGAAGGGTAGAAAAAGAAGAAAATTAAAGTAGAGCCAGGGATGGGTTACAAAGACACACAGAACCAACCTCCTCCATAAGCATCCTTGAGATTCCCACTGGGGTGTCCCATTTATCCTGTTTGATACCGTAAAGGACCCACCAGTACCCATGGGCACCCTGTATCTCACAGCCTGCTGCCTGGCATCATCCCTCCAGGACATCTGGCACCGATTCCAATCAGACTGTCATTTCCAGGTCAGTCTCCGCATTTCTGCTGACCATGTTGCCTCCATCATGAGATCATGTCTTTCCAGAGAAATCCCACTAATGCCTTCATTCTGCAAGACCAGTATATATAGGGGGAGCTTCCCTGGGGCTGCACTGCGCAGTCCAGCCAAGGCATCGCTGTATCCCCAGCGACTGCACTGCCCCCACCACTCTCCCCTCGCAGCCACAGGTCGCAGCAGCAGCAAGCATGGACATTACCATCCAGCACCCCTGGTTCAAGCGTGCTCTGGGACCCCTCATTCCAAGCCGTTTGTTCGACCAGTTTTTCGGAGAGGGTCTCCTTGAGTATGATCTCCTGCCTTTGTTCTCTTCTACTATCAGCCCCTACTACAGGCAGTCCCTGTTCCGCAGCGTGCTGGAGTCGGGTATTTCAGAGGTAAGGGCAATTTGGTTTCCTCTTATTCTCCTTCCTCTCCCTCCTTACATCTCTACCTGCTCCTCCCCACCCGTGGGCTTGTTGGCTGGGGCTGGTGGCTGTTGCCCCATGCTGGATTGTGAGGGGACAAGGAGGGCCTCTAGCCCACCGCCAAGCACAGTTTGCCCACCTCTTCTTGGGCATGGAGGGAAACCCTCACTGAGAAGGCTTCCCTTCAAGAAATGGAAACCCTTTTGGCTTCTGACAGTTGCTTCTGACACATGAAATGCTTCCTTTGCTGTCCTCATGCTTGCTAGCTACATGGTGAGGGAAGAGCTAGGCTGCTTCTGGAGTAAGTGCCCACAAAGGTAGCTTGGCATGGGAGAGGAACCCAGTGAGTGGGAGCTTCCTCTGGCCCCCACCCCAGGAGCCTGGTGTTCTTTGCAAGACTGCAGTGGAGGACCTAGGAGCAATTTTCTGAAGTCAGTGTTTAGGAGGAACGTGTAACTGTAGGGGCTGTGGTCTGAAGCGCAGGAACCGGTGCTTTCTTTAGCCCTGTCTTACTGGTTTCCTCCCAAAGATAAGACCACAAAGAAACCATATATCACTGAAAGGATGAAATGTGTGCTATCAGAGAATATTACACTGGTTTCCATCCCTTCTCACTGCTGAGCACAAATGCTTGATGTGTTTGGCAGATCACTGGGTGAAAAGGGTCCCCAGAACAAGAACTGAGGTGAGAAATAATGCCTCTCCCCAGTGCAGTAGCAATGGCTCAGATGCTTTATTACAGCCTCTCAGTGTCCCTGGGTCCTGGCGGTGGGAAGAAGACCTCCACCAAGGCCCGTAGTCACAGAAGGAAAAACTGTGCTGCTGCCAAACCACCTCTCTCTGGCTTTTAGACTGCTGTGATGCTGGCACTGTCTCTGCTCTTAGAGCTTGGGTCTCACTGTCTAACAATGTTCATTTCAGGTGAGGTCTGACCGGGACAAGTTTACAATCATGCTGGATGTAAAACACTTTTCTCCTGAAGACCTGAGTGTGAAGATTATTGATGACTTTGTGGAAATCCATGGCAAGCACAGCGAAAGACAGGTAAGTGGAAGTGATGGGGACAGAGCAGAAACTGGGGAGTCAGGCTCCATTTTCTCTCTTTCCAGTGTTCCTCAGCTGAAGAGGAGGAAACAAGGGTGTATCAGAAGGAGTTATTTATTGATTGTAATTTTTGGCATGGACCATTCCCACAGAGCTCCAAACCTGATATCTGACAATAACAAGCTAATCCACTCCTCTTTTGTTTATTTTCAATCATCATCTCCCATAACCATCAGATGATGATGTCCATTGTTCACTAATAACACTGGACTAGACAAAGAACATCATCTGGCTCTGCTGAAGCATGGCTGAGTTTTCATAAGCCAAAATCATTAGTGAAAACAGAATTCTCATATGCTGATCTGAGAGAGAAAAGCAAGAGCAAACAAAACAAAAGAAAAACAACTTAGTGCCTCAGGCTTGGAAACTTTTAACACGTATGTCATGGAAATATCTGTGGGGGTCAAAAAGTGAGTTATACCAGCAGGGGTTTAATTCTTCTCATGGACTTTTTTGGCCAGACAAAGCTCTACCCTGGAAACAGTATGTAATTTTTTAACAGAGTTTTTCCAGAGGAAAGAAACAGACATTTTCATGGGCAAATTAAAAAAAAAATAATTCTCATGGCCAAAAAAATAAGACACCAGGATCATGTACTTTGGCTGATACAGTATTGCTGTCTAGTAAGAAAATACGTAGATGCACACATGCTTATTGCTCTTACCTCTGCAGAACTCCTAACTTTTTCTCCAAATATCCTTTGAAATTGGAGGCCATGTCTGGACCTCCATCCAAATCAGATTCCAACCTATTTCAACCTATGGCCAAAATCTCATACTGCTGCTGCTCAGCTCTTGCAGTTTCAAGGGAATCATGGGGGGACACCTGTCCCTACAAACCTGTAAAACAGAATAAAAAGCAGAGATGTGCCTGGCAATACTAGCAGTCCAGTGTCCAGATAACCAGGGTGAATCATAGAATCGTAGAATCAACACAGAATGTTGACCCCCTTCTGATGGAGCCATGGGATTGGGTAGAGGGAGCTGCAGCATGGTGCCAGAGGGTTTCTGACAACCTTTTACCCCCTTTTCCCATTGCTTCTCAGGATGACCATGGCTACATCTCCCGTGAATTTCACCGCCGGTACCGCCTGCCTGCCAATGTGGACCAGGCTGCCATCACCTGCTCCCTGTCCAATGATGGCATGCTGACCTTCTCGGGCCCCAAGGTTCCCTCCAACATGGACACCAGCCACGTTGAGAGGCCCATCCCCGTGTCCCGGGAGGAGAAGCCCACCTCTGCGCCTTCCTCCTAAGCCTACCTGCCACTGCAGTATGCAGACTGCCACCGCCTGCAGGTCTCATTCCCAGAGCCATTGCATAGATATCAGTGAATATCTAGAGGGGTTTATTTTGTTGGTTTCCCCCCCTACCTCCTTTGTTTCTTTTTTTCCCCCTTTCCCTTGGATGGGATGAGGGGCTGTGTGAGCGGCTGGTGGACTTTGAAGCTTAAACCTGCGAGCTGTGCAGGGGGATGGCATGGATGGCAAATGCTGCCACTGTTGTACTTGCTGAAAGGGTCTTAGACCAGTGCTGTAGTCCATAACCACCATCAGGTAGGAGGGAGTGCACAAGTAACATTGGCTCCTGAGGAACCAAATCTTGAAGCAAGGCTTGGAGCCAGGGAAAATCCCTGCAGACTTGCTCTGCCTCATGCAGAGTTGCTCTTAAAAAAAAGCAACAGAGCCAAGCCCCACACCTGAGATCCAGCATGTGTGTGATGAACGTGCCAGGAGTTCCTTGCAAACACAGAAGAAATATTAATGTCTCACCTTCAGGGGTTGCAATGTATATTTTTTTTCATCAAAGTTTTTAAGTGTATTTGTTCACACCACTACCCTGTCATTGCCCTTAGGGACAACTGACATAAGGACAAGCACGTCTTTCCATTGTCTTAGTAGGCCCCTGGGTGAGAGAAGGGGATTCATCGCTGTGTAGAGGCTTCACATCCCCAGCCAGCTCTCCCCAGCCTGTGCAAACCACACCATCTCCCTTACTCTTGCTGTAATTCTAGGGTAGTTCCACCTCTTCCACTGGTATCTGGCAGTCAACCTGAGAATGCGGTCAGTGGCAGTCAATAAAGAGATATAGGAAACACGCAATTGGCTTCGGAGGTTTCATTTGTTCCTTTCTAAGACTTTGAAGTTGAAAGGTTAGCATGGTGTCTAATGCTGCTTGGAGGATGTGCTTTCCACCACTGGAAGTAAATTTTGTGGTGATGACTTGCCCTTTCTTTCATGTTCCTGTTATCCTTCATGCAAGCGAAACCAAAAAGATCGCGAAAAGAACTAAATTCAACAGCCCAGCAATTGCACAATTTCTTAAGTTCATTGCAGCCGTAAAGACAGCAATGCAGACCTCATTTGTGTGATACGACGTGAAAGATTTTGTCTGAAATGAATGACTAAACCTGTTTGATGGCAGAAGCAACAGGATGTAGGTACTTGCTCTCTCTGCAATTGCCACACATGAAATTGGTGGCTTCCAAGCCCGCATAGATGTGAGTGTTCAAGACTGAAGGTTTCACCATTCATGCTTGATTCAAATATCTTTCTACATGAATGGAAATCAGGGATGGTCAGGAAAAGCATTGCATCACTGATAACCCCACATCCCCATAGTTAACCTTGTAGGTAAAAACACTTTGGTCAATGAGCGCTTTTCTTCTTGGTAGACGTCTTTACGTCCAAGACCTGCAATCTGAGGTGAAGATTCTGAGGTCCACCTTGGCTCCTAAGTAGAGGTCATTGCTTCCTCAGGAGAAGACACAAGTTTGTATCAATTGACACATCTCTGAGGGGCTTCTGGATTGTGCCTAAAAAAAGCACATACTTCCCAGGAAGAAGATGAGGACAGATATAGAAGAGTGTTTGCCCTACCAAAAAGATGAGGCCACCAATGTCCTCCCCTTGGCTGTGGATTAGCTCTAAAAAAAAGAGAGAAAACACATGCATTTTTTTTTCTCTCATGGCATGGGTTTCAATACTACCTGAAAGGCAGTTGTAGAGAGGAGGGAGCTGGCCTCTCCTCCCAAGTGATGGGAGAGGACAAGGGGAATGGCCTCAAGCTGCACCAGGGGAGGTTCAGACTAGATATCAGGAAAAAAAAATCACAGAAAGGTTCATCGGGCACTGGCAGGGGCTGCTCAGGAAGGTGGTTGAGTCACCATCCATGGAGGTGTTTAAAAGATGGGTAGATGAGGTGCTGAGGGTCATGGTTTATTGGCAGATGGGAATGATTGAACTCAATGATCCAAGATGTCTTTTCCAACCAAGTGATTCTATGATTCTATAACATTAATATGAGCCATAAACACAGAAGGTCTGGGCCTCTTTAAAATTTAAAAGCATTTCCTTCTGCTGCTTCTGGGCCAAATCCAAGGAGGATTGGGACTCAGGAGCAAGGATGTTGCCCCTCATCCAGAGAAACTGAGTGTGTCCCAGGGCTTAGCCTTGTCTCCTACCTGAAACCCCCAAGACTGGGTGCACAGGGAGTGTTAATGGGACCAGCAGCACCACTTTATGCTAGCAGGGAGACCTTTCTTCTCTGTGTCCAGAGACTGCTGGGGATGGGGCAGCAGGGGGCTGTCAGGGAGAGGGGCAAGGCTGCAGGAACTGGAGGTACTGCAGAAACAGGGATGAGAGGGAAAGGAGGGAGGTTCCTATCTGGTGACGAGGAAGCAAGGAATCCCCATGGCATCTAACATTATTTTAAGCTAACTTTTTCCCCCACGAGTAATTACTGGGCAATTTCAAAGCTTTCTACCAAAAATACCCCATGCAGCCTGTTGCATTTTTGTCTCCAGGGTAAAGGCGTGACTGAGTATATTTAGGGAAAGGGCAATTTCATAGAGGGAGGGAGCTGTTACCACTGGCAGGGAAAGGATTATTTAACTGAAGTTGCCTCTTACTGCTTTGCCTGGTACAAGTAGACCCCTGTTCTCTGTTCCTTTCCCTTAGGAGGCATCTCCCTGCCTCAGTCTCAGCGTCTCCCTGCTGGGTGCTGAACATCTCTCTCCTTCCTGGCACAAACTGAGCAAAATCAGGTGGGAAAAACCCCCAAGCCCAGCCTCATACATTTAGCCCAAATTCAAACTTCTCAGAGACATAGAAATAAGGAAACATATTTTGAGTGTGATCTGTGTGCAGTGGTTACCTGCAGGTGTCTTAGCTGTGCGTGTGTGTGTGTCTGTCTCCCGTGAAATGACTTCTGAGCTTTTTTTCTGAACTTTTTGGACTCCTTTTTCTGCCTAGATGGCAGAAAGTGAAAGTTTGGATGGCCAGAAATCAGAGCAGGTTTGGGTCAAGCTGGGAGCCATGCAGAGGAGGCAGCGTCTCTTGCAGTGGCTCTGGTGCTACAATGCAGTGGGTGCCAAAGGACCCACACAATCCTTCACTTTTGGAGTAGATCCTGGGAACACCAGACCTCAGCTGTCCTACTGCTCTGAGAAAGACTGATTTTAAAGTCTTTTGCAATCCATCAGCTAATTGAAAGCATGCTGCTAGAAGTATCTGTCTGTGGACATGGGTGGCTGTAGAGCAGGGGTGGACTTTCTTCTGAAGGCTTCCCTGCCCATTCCCAGCTCCAAGGGTCTTGTCCACCCACAGAAGAGCTTGAACATGGACAATAACACCCCCCTGCTTACTAGTGTTGACGTGTCACTCAAAATATTTCACATTTGTCACCCTGAAGCCTCCCTAGTAATGTCACTCTTCCTCCTCTTCTGTGCACTTGGCTCTGCAAAAGTGGGATTGGATTAATATTGCTTTTGCTGGGACTAATTTTCATTTAATGAAACTTCGGTCATTCGAAAGGTATCAGTTTCAAAAGGTATCTCTTCACCACAGCTTTCTACACAGAATCACTAGGTTGGAAAAGACCCACAGGATCATCAAGTCCAACAAATTAATCTGTTTCTTAATAAGATGTCACTAACACTCTTCAAGAATGAACAAAATTTCTTGGAAGTGTTTTTGGTTAGAAACTCAGTTGATGATTTTATCAGGGTGAGAAAGGCAGTGGGGGCCCTATGGCACCTTCCAGTGTCTGGGCAGTTTGGTGTAGGTGACCTGTGATCAGGGGTTTCTTCTCAGTATGACATTTCATCCTTATTGCACAGTAGTTGCTGATTGTTTCCACTGAGAATGCTAACCTTGCTTGCCAAAACCAAAACAGAAATGCCTTTAGCCTTCCCTCTAGAGAAATTGTTGAAGTGTTAACCCAAGGGTCCTCAGGTGTGATGCATCAGGCAGGGAATGGGCACAGCGGGAAGCACTGCTCACTTGTGTCAGGATCTGAAAGAGCTCCTGTGCTAAAGTCCTTGTCATCTTCTTGCTCAGCCAAGGAGGTACATCTCTAGCTGTGCGCTCTATGCACACTGGAGGTGGCAACCACCCTGCTAGATGTGACAGAAATCTGTAGGTGGTGGCTGACAGCTAACCCAGTGGACCTGAGCATCCTTCTCAGAGTGATTCTTCCTTCTCCCCCAGTCCCTGATGACACAGTGACAGTGTCAGTGATGCAGTGGAGAGCAGCAGGTCCTGGTGCTGCTGTACCTATGCCCTCCCCTCCTTGGCACCGCAGTGTTTGGACAGGGAACATCATCTCTGCTAGGATCCTGTTTCCTCCAAGAAAAAGCTGGGAGTCGGGGCTGGCAGGGTCTGGACCTGCAGGCCACCAGCTGGGAAGTTGTTCCTTAGCATCTTGAGCCAGGACTCTCTCACTGTCGCTAGAGTGATAAGGAGGACTCTGCACATCCTTTCTGGGAGAAGGCATGCATGTTCCCACAGCTCCCTCTGCAAAAGTTCAGGCAATCAGCCGATGACACATTCCCACCACTCTCACCTCTGGTTTATCTAATTGCCTTGGACTTTAGCTCCCTGGTTTTTTTGGCAGAAGGACAACCCAGGAGAGAGAGGGAGATTTACTAGCAGAGACGTGTCTCCACACGGTGGCAGCTTTTCCTGCGCTCTGGCACACTGAAGGGCTCCGTTCGCCCCCTCGTCCCTGGTTGCAGCATCTCCCCAAGGACACAAAACCCTGGGCACAAGGCTAGCAGACACAAGGACCCAATGAGCATTGCATAACTCTGACATTGCTTGGTTTCAGATTGATTTGCAACTTAACCAGCATTGCATAAAGATCGGAAGGGAGTAGTTTGAAAGTTATCAGCATTTTTTTACTCTTTTTTTTTTAACCCTTTAAGCAAATACTATCACATGAAAGCATTGTAACCCCTCATCTTCTTCACATCATCACCACAATTTGGGATCTACCATGCAGGTCACTACAATCCAAGGTTAAAAAAGTGGTAACTGCCTTCACTGGCAACAAAAGTGTCTCCAAACTCATCCCAAAACCCCAGTATTCTCTCCAAAACATGCAAGACTGACATACTGGGCACACGTCTGCAGTTTATTGCTACTGTGTTAGGCACATAGGTTTAGGGGACACAGCCAGAGGATATTGCGATGATGTGGGCTCTACACCCTCAACCCAGACTTTGTCCCTCTGGTGTAACCTCTTATCACAACTGGCTTGGAAAGCTGCCAGCTCACATGAGAAGAACAGGTAACTGCTGAGTCCCTGGTTTCCCAGTCCCAGATCCGGCTGTGGGACTTTGCCCAGTGAAAGTGCAGTCCTGTCAGTCCACAGCCCATTCAGAAGGGCAGTAGCTCAGTGCAGTTCTCTCCTAGCTTGGATTGTGTAGCTGGTGCCTGGCTGGTAATTAACTGTCAGTTAAATGGAAAAAAAATGTGAGACTGGGAAATAGTGGGAGATATTTGTGACAGACCTTAGAGTGCAGCACAAGCAGGGTAAAAATGAAACCACAGTCAGAGAGGCTGAGGCAAGATGATGGAGTGATGTAAGTCAACCAAAGCTTTGGAGAATCATCCCAGCTTAAAAAGCAAACCTCCAGTTCTCTTGCAGAGACCTACCACAAACCAGAAGGGCCCTGAACACTTCAGCTGCTTGGGAAGGGTAGGCTCAACCCAGCCTGGAGGAGCAAGCCTGCCTCAGCAGAGGTGCTGACAGCTGGGCAGGGACTCTGTGAAACCCAGAGCTGCTGGGGAAATCCCTGCTGCATGTCACCCCATGGCTCTGTCTGATGTCCTGCCTGGCTCGCCTTGTCACCACCCATGTTTCCCCGGATTGCTACGAGGATGGGGCATCAGTGGGAGCTGCTACCACCACTGTGCTGGGGGAACTGTAAATCATAGAATCATAGCATTACCAGGTTGGAAAAAAAACAATGGATCATTGAGTCCAACCATTCCTATCAAACACTAAACTATGCCGCTCAGCACCTCATCCACCCATCTTTTAAACACCTCCAGGGAAGGTGAATCAACCACCTCCCTGGGCAGTCTCTGCCAGTGCCAAATAACTTTTCCATATTTTTTTTTTTTCCTAATGTCCAGCCTAAACCTCCCCTGGCAGAGTTTGAGGCCATTCCCTCTTGTCCTGTCCCCTGTCACTTGGGAGAAAAGGCCAGCTCCCTCCTCTCTACAACCTCCTTTCAGGTAGTTGTAGAGAGCAATGAGATCTCCTCTCAGCCTCCTCTTCTCCAGGCTAAACAACCCCAGCTCTCTCAGCCATTCCTCATAAGGCCTGTTCTCCAGCCCCTTCACCAGCTTTGTTGCTCTTCTCTGGACTTGCTCCAGAGCCTCAACATCTTTCTTGTGGTGAGGGGCCCAGAACTGAACACTATTCAAGGAGCGGTCTCACCAGTGCTGAGTACAGAGGGAGAATGCCACTGTATGAGGGGGAAGGGTCGGGGGGACACAACACCCACCAGCTCAGGGCCACTGGGATAGCTGTCAGCCTCCACCTACAAATTTCTACCACATTTAGCAGGGTAGCTGCCACTTCCAGTGTGCATAGAGATCACAGAATCACAGAACAACCAGGTTGGAAGGGACCCATCGGATCTTCTAGTCCAACCATTCCTATCTAACACTAAACCAAGTCCCTCAATACCTCATCCACCTGTGCCTTAAACACCTCCAGGGAAGGGGAATCAACCACCTCCCTGGGCAGCCTATTCCAATGCCCAATGACCCTCTGTGTGAAAAACTTCCTCCTAATCTCCAGCCTAAATCTCCCCTGGCGGAGCTTGAGGTCATTCCCTCTCGTCCTGTCTCCTGTCACTTGGGAGAAGAGCCCAGCTCCCTCCTCTCCACAATCTCCTTTCAGGTACTTGTAGAGGGTAATGAGGTCTCCTCTCAGCCTCCTCTTCTCCAGGCTAAACAACCTCAGCTCTCTCAGCCATTCCTCATAAGGTCTGTTCTCCAGCCCCTTCACCAGCCTTGTTGCTCTTCTCTGGACTTGCTCCAGAGCCTCAACATCCTTCTTGTGGTGAAGGACCCAGAACTGGACACAATATTCAAGGAGCGGCCTCACCAGTGCTGAATACAGAGGGAGAATAACCTCCCTGGACCTGCTGGTCACACCATTTCTGATACAAGCCAGGATGCCATTGGCCTTCTTGGCCACCTGGGCACACTGCTGGCTCATGTTCAGTCGGCTGTCGACCAACACCCCCAGGTCCCTCTCCTCCTGGCAGTTTTCCAGCCAGGCTTCTCCCAGTCTGTAGCTCTGCATAGGGTTGTTGTGCCCCAAGTGCAGGACCCGGCATTTGGCCGTGTTAAACCTCATGCCGTTGGACACTGCCCAGTGGTCCAGCCTGTCCAGGTCCCTTTGCAAAGCCTCCCTACCCTCCAGCAGATCGACACTTGCACACAGCTTTGTGTCATCTGCAAACTTGCTAAGGGTACCCTCAATGCCCTCATCCAGGTCATTGATGAAGACATTGAACAGGACTGGACCTAGCACTGAGCCCTGGGGGACACCACTCGTCACTGGCCTCCAGCTGGACTTAACACCATTTACCACCACTCTCTGGACCCAGCCATCCAGCCAGTTTTCCACCCAGGAGAGTGTGCGTCTGTCCAGGTCAGAGGCTGACAGTTTCCGTAGCAGAATGCTGTGAGAAACTGTGTCAAAGGCTTTACTGAAGTCCAGAAAGAACACATCCACAGCCTTTCCCTCATCCAGCAGCCGAGTGACTTTGTCATAGAAGGCGATCAGGTTGGTTCGGCAGGACCTGCCTCTGGTAAACCCATGTTGACTGGGCCTGATCACCCGGTTCTCTTCTAAGTGCTTCATGGTAGCACTCAAGATCACCTGTTCCATGACTTTCCCTGGCACTGAGGTCAGACTGACTGGCCTGTAGTTCCCCAGATCCTTCCTGTGACCCTTCTTGTAAATGGGAACTACATCAGCCAGTCTCCAGTCCAGAGGTACCTCCCCAGTCTTCCAGGACTGCTGGAAGATGATGGAAAGGGGTTTGGCCAATACATCCGCCAGCTCCCTCAACACCCTAGGATGTATCCCATCTGGCCCCATGGACTTGTGGGTGTCCAGTTGGCCAAGCAGGGCTCTGACCACCTCCTCTTGGACTATAGGAGCCTCGTATTGCTCCTCTGTTTCCCGGGTATCTACACAGAGGGAACGGCTTTCTTTACAATTAAAGACTGAGGCAAAGAAGGCATTAAGTACCTCAGCCTTCTTCTCGTCCCTTGTCACTGCTGTTCCCTCTGAGTCCAAAAGGGACTGTATGGTCTCCCTTGTCCTCCTTTTACTGTTAATATACTTATAAAAAGATTTTTTATTGTCTTTTGCAGACTTAGCTAATCTGATCTCTATCTCAGCCTTAGCCCCTCTAGAGATGTACCTCCTTGGCTAGGCAAGAACATGACAAGGACTTCAGCACAGGAGTTCTCTGAGATCCTGAGACAGATGAGCAGTGCTTCCTGCTGTGCCCATTCCCTGCTCTCAAACCACAGCCTGCAAAGAAGTGATCTACAGAAACTGCAGTGACAGTAATCAGGAGGTCCAAGGGGCACCAGGCTCAGTCTAAGCGCTTCTCTGAGCATGGGGGAGAGGTGCACCCACCCCTGAGGTATAGGCAGATGCTGACCTGCAAAGTCCCTCAGAATCTGTGCAGGGACTCTCCTCTTTAAAGCACGGATTGCTTCCAGGGTGTGCTGCCATATCTTGTTCGAGCTATTTTGAGATAGTTACTGAGTATGTACAAGGCCCAGAGGAAGGGAGGCCCTATTGCTCTCTAGGAGAGCAAAGGATGTTGTGGACAGGAGGGAGCTGGCCTCTTCTCCCAAGTGACAGGGGGCAGAAGAGGGAATGACCTCAAGCTCTGCCAGGGGAGGTTCAGGTTTGAGATCAGGAAAAAATATATTGCGGAGAGGGTCATTGGACACTGGCAGAGGCTGCCCAGGGAGGTAGTTGAGTCACCTTCCCTAGAGATGTTTAAAAGATGGGTGAATGAGGTAATGAGGGGCATGTTTTAGTGATTGATGGGAATGGTTGGACTCGATGATCCAGTGGGTCCTTTCCAACCTAGTGATTCTGTGATTCTATACAGTGTAGGTTCAGCAGGCAATGTCTGGATGGGCTCATGGACATTGTGTCATTGTGTGTGGTAGACCAGTATGTCCTGGGGGAATCAACAACCCAGCTGGCAGTCAGGTCCCTGTTGGGAAAAAGGGAATTTCCATCTTTGCTTGCAGTGCTTTCTCTGTGAATATTTCACAGTTGGTCAATCAATTCATTAGCCTCCAACCAGGGGAAAAGGCATGCAGTCTAATTTGGAGTCTCTGCTCTGCC
Organism: Coccyzus lansbergi; assembly: GCA_033558105.1. Lineage (NCBI taxonomy): Eukaryota > Metazoa > Chordata > Aves > Cuculiformes > Coccyzidae > Coccyzus > Coccyzus lansbergi. The sequence goes on along the minus strand of JAUMJK010000054.1, from coordinate 1,344,656 downwards.
TGTAAGGACATCAGCTTATTAAAGGTCTGAACAGACATAAATTACACTGTAAACAAAGTTTTCCATTTTCATCATATCACTTGCACACAGAGGTTTATTTCTTTGATGCCTTCACTGCTGTGTTCAGTGATGCAGTACTAAAGGATTTTGGGGGTGCTGGTCAGTGAGAAGCTTGACATGAGCCAGCAATGTGTGTTCGCACCCCAGGCAGCCAACTATATCCTGGGCTGCATCAAAAGAAGTGTGACCAGCAGGTCGAGGGAGGTGATTCTGCCCTGTGTTCTTCTCTTGTGAGACCTCATCTGGACTACTGTGTCCATTTCTGGAACCCTCAGCACAGGAAGGATATGGAGCTGTTGCAACGGGTCCAGAGGAGGACTGCAAACATGATCAGAAGGCTGGTGCACCTCCCATACAAGGACAGGCTGAGAGAGCTGGGCTTGTTCAGCCTGAAGAAGAGAAGCCTCTGGGGAGATCTGAAAGGGTCTACAAGAAAGCTGGGGAGGGATTGTTCACGATGGCTTGTAGTAAGAGGACAAGGGGAAAGAACTATAAACTGGAGAGGAGCAGATTTAGGCTAGATAAAAGGAGGAATTTCTTCACCATGAGAGTGATGAGGCACTGGAATCAGATGCCCAGGGCAAGTTGTGGCTGCTCCATCCCTGGAGGTGTTCAAGGCCGGGTTGGATGGGTCCTTGGGCAGCCTGGGTTGGTGGGAAGTGTCCCTGACCAAGGCAGGGGGCTGGAACTGGATAGGCTTTAAGGTTCCTTCCAACCCTAACTATTCTATGATTCTATGATTCTGTGATTCTCTGATTTTTACGTAGTCATCCAGCCCTTCCTGCTTTCGTTCAAAAAACACGTCCCTGGCCTTGCATCCCGTTCCTTTCCCTCCGGGATGAGGCTCCCTTCCCCGTGAGCATCCCGGAGCCCCGCGAGAGCCGGGAGGTGGCAGTATCTCCTCGTCTTCAGGACCGAGCTGGCCAACCCCCTGCCTTGAAGGAAACACCCAGCAGAAAGGTCACGCTCGGTATCTTTCTGAGCATCTCCTGCATGTCCCTCCAGAGACTGATTTGGGTCTGGATTTTTTTTCTTCTTCGTTTTCTTCTCTCTCCCCTAGCAGTAATTATTTCAGTTTTCTTTTTCCTTGACAATGTGCTCAAAATGAAGCAAAGAAGCAGAGCAACACCATTGTCCGCGCTGTTTCAGTTTTCCACCCACTCAGGCTGATGTCAGCCCCTCACCACAGGACTTAATGCACTGCTGTCTGCCCTCCACATTGCTAATTGCAAGGGTGGGTTTGGATTTTTTTTTTTTTCTGCTGGAGAAGTCACTTAGAACTGAAGACACACTCCCACCTTCAAAAGCACGTTGAGATTTTTTAGCCCTTCAAGCCCTTCCCGTGCTGTGCCTTCAGCATCTGAAGGAAGAGGCATATGTGGTCATCCTGCCACTTAGCCACTGAGAGGCAAATTGAGCAACGAAGCTGGTGAAGGAGCTGGAGAACAGGCCTTATGTGGAACGGTTGAGAGAGCTGGGGTTGTTTAGCCTGGAGAAGAGGAGGCTGAGAGACCTCTACAACTACCTGAAAGGAGGTTGTAGAGAGGAGGGAGCTGGCCTCTTCTCCCAAACGCCAGGGGACAGGACAAGAGAGAATGGCCTCAAGCTCCGCCAGGGGAGATTTAGGCTAGACACTAGGAAAAACATTTTAATGGAAAAGGTGATTGGGCACTGGACCAGACTACCCAGGGAGGTGGTTGATTCACCTTCCCTGGAAGTGTTTAAGGCACAGGTGGACAAGGTGTTAAGAGGCATGGCTTAGTATTTGATAGGAATGGTTTGACTTGATGATCCGGTGGGTCTCTTCCAACCTGCTTGGTTATTCTACTATATTATAGAGGAAGTTGAAGGGGGAAATGACCCCCCCAAACTGTTTTGTTCTGACCACATGCAGGCTAATGTCATGGAATCATAGAATCATAGAATAGTTAGGGTTGGAAGGGGCCAGTTCTAACCTCCTGCCATGGCCAGGGACATCCCACTAGACCAGGCTGCCCAAGCCACCATCCAACCACCTCCAGGGATGGGGCAGCCACATCTTCCCTGGGCAACCTGTGCCAGTGCCTCACTACTTACACGGTAAAGAGATTCTTCCTTATGTTTAGCCTAAATCTGCCTCTCTACAGTTTATAACCATTCCCCCTCATCCTATCACTACAAGCCTTTGTGAACAATCCCTTCCCAGCTTTCTTGTAGCCCCTTTCGGGTACTATAAGATTTCCTTGGAGTTTTCACTTCTCCAGGCTTAACAAGCCCATCTCTCTCAGCCTGTCCTCCTAGGTGAGGTGCTCAAGACCTCTGATTATCTTTGTAGCACCTCCTCTGGACCTGTTCCATCAATTCCATATCCTTCTTATGCTGAGGATTCCAAAACTAGGTACAGTACTCCAGCAACCCAGATACCTTTCTGGAGGACTGCTCTCCAGCCACTTCTCTCCCCTCCCCATTCTCACTTGTGTCAGGTGCCACTGTGTCCCTGGGGCAGAATCTGGCATTAGTTCTATCCAGATTCTGCTGCAAGGTCTCTCATCCCTCAAAGGAGTTCACAGCACCTCCCAGTTTAGTATCATCAGCAATCCTGGAAATGGTGCATTTAACTCCTGCATCCTGATCGCTGACAGAGACATCTCCCTGCCTTTCTTGTGATCTAAAAGCTTTCCTGCCTTCTTTTCTCCACAAGCCTCTGGAGAGGTGGTGAAGACAGCAGCTGGGTGGCCACCTAGCAGCATCTGGTGTCCACCTACCACCAAACTGAGCACACTGTTGTGTTCCGAGGACCAGGCACTCCAGCTAGGGTCATTGCGAGGCACTGGCTGCTCCCTGGGCACCTGTCAAACAACTAGGACAATGTGACCAAAGGAGCTACTGCCTGAGGCTGAGCTGGATACAGTCCTGCAGAGGGAAAGGAAGGAGGGCAGGTAGTGTCCCAGCCATGACGGGAGCTTCCCGTGCTCTCCTTTCCCTCCCCATGACCACTGTCAGACCAGACTTTCCCAGCTGAGCCACTTCTCTCTCTCCTCCTCCAGGCCATGGCTCTGGGCATCATCCATGTCTTGACCCTGCTGAATATCATGCAGGATGCACTCGGGGTGGGTCACCACACCCCTACAGATGATGAAGAACCCCCAGTCCATGGCAGCGTGAGGATTGCATGATGTCTTGGATGGATGGGAGAGAGGAGATGGAGCAGAAGGCAGGTAGTGTCCCAGTCATGATGGGAGCTTCCAGTCATCTCCTTTCTCTCCCAGTGACTACTGTCTCACAAGACTTTCCCTGGCCCTGCAGAACCCCATCAGGACAGTGCCACACTCAGACAGGGTACTGCAGGCTGCTCGTGGCCCTTCCCCAGGTTCCCTTCTTCTCTTGGGTCAGGTTGGGCCCATTGGGAGCTGCAGAGGAGCTGCCCCAGGAGCACTGGGTGTCCCAGAGCCAGCTGCCTCGGCATACGCTCTCAGGCCCGGGTCTGACCTCACAGGTCAGCACCCACAGGCAGGGCTGCAGCACAGTTTCTGCTTGCCCTGGAAAAGGCTTTTTCTTCCCCTTGATTCTAGGGTCTTGATGGACAAAGTCTTGCCCCAGCAGGAGGGGACCTCTGGGAAGAGCAGGGAGGAGCTGGCTTGCAGGGCTCCCAAGGAGCAAAGCCCTCAGGCAGGCAAGGGCAGAACTTGCTCTGCTCTGTCCCTGCCACAGGCTCCTCTCTGCGGCTGCCGCTGCTGCAACTGTCAAGGGAGCTGGGACCTGGAGCCCAGCAGTAGGGCCAGGGTGGGCTGCTCCCCAGGAAAAACTGTCTGCTTTGCCTTTTCTTTCTTGTTAACTTATTTCCACAGTAATAGGTCCACTAAATAAATATGGCTCTGAACTCCCACTGCCTTTGCACCACACACAGGGTAGGAGCCTCCAAAAAGGAGAGTTGGTGTTGTGCAGGAGGGAAGGTGTAGGTGAAGGGGATGCTTTGCAAGGAGCAGGGCCAAAAATACTGGGAAAAGGGAAAAATCCAGGAGTGGCACTTGATTAAAGCAGCTATTTAACAAACTGCCACTACCCACGGACTCAGCTTTGATTTCCTCTGCTGGTTTTATAGGATTCCCAAATTAGCCTTCGGAAAAGTGATGTAGATTTGAATTTTGATAGGAATGGTTGCACTCAATAATCCAGTGGGTCTCTTTCAACCTGGTTGTTCTGTGATTCTGTGAATTGGGTTTGTGCTTTCTTGCCAGTCTGGGAACTGAAAAGGCCCTGTCTACAATGCAGGTATGTAATTGTCTACGATAGGCTGGAGCAGCAGAAGTGGGAACGCCACACGGACATGTATGAAATCATGAGAAATAACTTGTCCTCCAAGGATCCTCACTTCTTCTGCTGGTGACATGGAGGGAGCTGAGAGCCTGATCCTGTGTCTCAGCTGCATGTGGAGCAACTTGTGCAAGCCAGGGATGTCCTTCTGGCACCCCTGCTGCTCCTTTTGGGGTAGGTTTTGGGCCCTGGGGTTTGTGCTTTGCACGCTGCCAGGGACAGAGACCGTGGCTGGCCAGGCACAGTATCGTCGTGGGACACCGGTGCCCATAACATCAGTGTGTCACCAAGGGTTGCCACAGGAAGGCAAGCCAGCAGCACCCCTGCAGCATAGTGCCTCAGGCCAGTGGTGAGTGTGGCAGCTGTGGGGAAGGCTGGGCTTGACAAGGGACAGGGAAAAAGCACCGGCTGCTGAGGAGGTTTCTAAGGTTGACATGAGGGCACAGCCACTGTGGAGAGTGCTTGGGACAAGACAGAGGCCATCCTCGGGCCTCAGTGTAGAGGAACCTCAGGGGACTGCAGGGATGTGCCCCTATCCTCACAGCACTCATAAACCTTCTGCTTGCTACCTGTAAGCACCCTTGCCCCATCTCCCTCCCATCCCCAGGTCCCTTGGTCTCCTGTTTCCAGTGCCCTAACTGCCATCTCCCTCCCATCCAGCCCTGCTGAGTCTTTTCTCTCTCTCCTCCTCCAGGCCATGGCTCTGGGCGTCAGCCACTTCATGACCCTGGTGAGTGTCATGACATATGCAATGAGAATTGGTTACGAGTCCTCTACAGACGTTGAAGACCCTTCGTTTGAACCTGAGGACTGGATGATGGATTGGCTGGAGGAGATGGAGCAGAGCAGCCCAGACCCAGATGAAGTAGTCCTGCAAGGCATGTTCGTCACCATCTGCCATAACTTGTGGTTTTGGGTGTTTACTGAAATCCTGCTTATACTCTTTGGGCTCTACTGGCTGCCCAGGGAGAGCAGAAACCATCAGGAAAACTCTGGCAGTGATGAGGAGGAGACTGAAGAGAGTTTCTGGGAGGAAAAACCAGGCCCTTAAGACATTCTGCTGCAGTGTCCAGAGCAACACTCCGTCGAGGAAGATCACCAGCACGGACATTATGTTCTTCAGCCTAGCTCTAGTTCAATGCAGACAGCTTGTTCCCAGACCGAGGAAAGCCCAGAATGGAGGAGGTGATTCTTGCATCCCAGAGGTGGCTGCTCACTCCTGGGTGACTGAAATGGGTGTTCCGGAAGCATTGGCATGAGTTTTAAACAACTAATAAGGAGCACAAGTGACAGGGGAGTGGTGGAGAGGTGCAGGCAAAGAGGGCACAGTGCGTGTGGATCCTGGGTGGGGACCTCTGCTGCGATCTCCAAGCCCTTCCCATGAAGAACTTCCTGATGACCTGAATCCAGACCCATGACAGGGAAGTGCTTCCAAACACCTCAAGGCACACAAGGACAATGTCAGCGACCGCCTACTTGTGCAACTGAGACTAGATATCGGGCACTTCTTCCGCAGGAAATGAGCAGCGTGGGAGATGCCTGCGAGGCACTGCTGCATCTACTTGAAGCTGGTGTGCATGTGTGGCCTGGAGTAGCTTTGATTCCTTCTGCACCTTGAGGATGAACTGAAGAGAAGCCTGGGCTCCTGCTTCCTGCACAACCTTGGCAGCCACCCCTGCCTCCATGTGGGGAGTGGGACTGCTTGGACCAGCTCTGGATGCCTTCAGTCTGGGTCTTATTTGCTCCATCGCTCCACTGCTAAGGGACAGCATAGCCTGCCTTGTGCTCCTGCAGTCTGGGCTGAGGAATACCTCCAAAAGTAGTTAGACATGTATAGGACATAGAGGATAGTCTTAGTAGACATAGATAAGGTAGACAGGACATGTTTTCCACAGAGTTTAGACTTTTCAATAAAAATGTTTCTACATGCTTACTGATTGCTTAGATCATTGTGGCCTTGCTTGTTCTTCCAGACAGGATTTGTACCCCTGCTGCTCTTTTTGGGGAGGTTTCTGGGCCCTGAGGCTTTGCTTTGCTCACTGTCAGGGACAGTGGCCGTGACATCAGCCACATCCTGACCCTGATGGGCATTGTGCTGTATGCACTGAGGGTTGGTTACCTGACTTCTACAGACATTGAAGCACCTCCCACTAGCCCAGGTTGCCCAAGGCCCCATCCAACCTGGCCTTGAACACCTCTAGCGATGGGGTAGCCACCACTTCCCTGGACAACTTGTGCCAGTGCCTCATCACTCTCACGGTGAAGGAATTCTTCCTTATGTCTAGCCTAAATCTGCCCCTCTCCAGTTTATAGCCGTTCCCCCTTGTCCTACCACTACAAGTCTTTGTGAAAAATCCCTTCCAAGACTTCTTGTAACCCCTTTCAGGTACTGGAAGGTCGTTATAAGATCTTCTCGGAGCCTTCTCTTCTCCAGGCTGAGCAACCCCAACTCTCTCAGCCTGTCCTCATATGGGAGGTGCTACAGTCATGCAGGAGGCTCAAGTCAAGGTAGTCATTTTTCATCCTCACTTGTAGGAGCATGGGACACCCGGCTGTGGTCTCACACCAGAGTGGCATTTGGCTCCAGTGGTATTTATATTGAGATTACTCACCAGGCGTCTGTTGCTCTGAGCTCAGAGGTGAGCTATAAAGACCATAGAAAGAAACCTGCTTCATAGTTTTCAGTGCTGACTAAGGAAGGCTCAGAGTTTAATTTCCTGCTTTTTTGTTGTTGTTGTTGTTGTTTGTTTTTACTTAAGGAGAAATATTTGGGACATGTAGCCTTGTCTCTGTTTTTCTGTTGAAAGGCTCCTTGGGCTTTCCAGAGAATTTATATGTTGAACTCTCTTGCACTGTAAACAAAGTGTGTCAAATCCCTCCCAGAGATGCTGATTTTCCAAAGCATTCATTAAGAGTTTGACCTTTTTTCTCCACTAATTTATGAACTACTTCCAGTCCACAAAACAGTAATGCGAAATTCCTGACTTATTTATGTGCTTCAGCGGGCCATAGGATTAAGAAAAGCTATATTGAAGCTTTATTTCAGTCTTGGATAGGTCATTATTTCCCTCATGAGGTCCACAACTCCAGAATATAGGACCCCATCTGTGGGACTAAAGCCAGGAAGCCCAACAGGCTCATTCAGGCACTGTGGCATTTTGGCTTCCCCTGAAGACTTCTACTGCTTGTTTATTTTCAACACGTCAGCTCGTAGTCTCACCTGAATTTAATGCAAAACAAATACCCTATCTCATCAATACAGACAAAATGAAATACAATGAACTTAATTAGCGACAGCAGGATGATTCAGTAGCATCTAGGAAAAGATTTTGTAATGAAAAGCAATTGTTCAATATTTTTTGCTAGGCAGTAACTTCTCTAGCAGTACACACCAGAGGGTCCTTGTAAGGATGCCAGGCTGGCTTTTCTTTTCCAGGCACTACTAATGCCATAGCATTTCAGCTTATTAAGAAAGGGAGCATAGATCAAAAGAGGTATAGACTGGGATGTATGGGAGACCCAAACAAGAAATGGTGCCCATTTATGAACTGGTGAAGTTTGCTATAACAAAGATTTCCATCTTCCTTGGAAGAAGAAGCCCAGCCACAGTATGCCTTCTTCCTTGGGGAGCAGACAGATAACTCAAAGACAAAGTCTCTAGCTAAATTAGTAAGGATAGAACAACTCATGTAATAACACAAACTTAAAAAAAAACACCCTGCAACAGAGGCATTTTTGTCTGGTTCCTCCTTTGATAAGATAAAGTGCAGGAGCCACTGTAGCATCTGAAATAATTGTAAATGTTCTCCAACACAGCATAGCAAAAACCAGCGTGTGATCCTCATGCAGCTGGACTGTACTGCTCTCCTTCCCTGCTGCTGATGCTTGGTGTCTGCTGCTGGTGGGGACTTAACCGCCATTTAAGTTTCTCACTCAGATTTGTGCCAGGCAAGCTGCAGAAGGGAACCTCACCATGTGATTTGCTCATATAGGTCATTAGCCAAGCAGCTGAAAATGCATTCATTTAACTGAGAGGTTAAAGAAACCAAACCAAGCCAAAAAGCCAAGACAGCAGAGTCTGACAGCATTTTACCTGTAAATTTTGGAGTTAGATAGCATGAATGGAAGGGAAAATGTATATCCATAGCATTTGTGGTTTCTCTTGCACGGGCCTTTCATTGCTAGCTGTCCCAGGAGGAGTTTGTATGGAGGGATGCTTTGATGAGGGGGAGTCAGTCTGAGGTGAGCAATTACTGTGGTGAAAACTCCTCTCACTGTGACCCCCACAGCTCTTGGGGCACATAGATGTTATTCACCGCGTGATTGCACCACAGAATAAAGTCCACCAATAAATCAGATGTGAGCTCACATCTCTCAAGCATCTGAGGTGAAATATTCTTGTTACCTTGGAAGGGAACCAGGCATGGATGCATCCAACATATTTTGCTGTAGCTGCAATGTCTCAGGACACAGCCAGGTCAAAGGTTTGTGGACAGAGGAAATATTTTTCATTAGATCCTCTAACAGAGCTGAAAAACATACAGGAGGTTTTGGGCGCTGAAGCCATTCTACAAGTCAGTGAGGGCTTTGAGACATCAGCTTTGACTGTGGTTGTTATGGTGGGTTAGACATCATCCCCTTCCACTGCTGTAACCTCCAGCTGGCAGCACTTGCCTCTGTAGAGGGCAGGATTGTGAACGGGGTATCAGCAGCAGCAGCAAGATGTGACAGATTATCTATCTGCCAAAATTTTCCCTTGCAATGCCTACACTGCAGCCCTTCCGTGGGTTCACAGGTACTGTCAGTGCTCGAGTAACACAGGATCTCTGCCAGTAAATGAGATCAGAATGAGGAGACTACGCGACAACAGTGAAATTTTGCTTTATTCTCTACCCCCTTCTCTGATAAATCGTAAGGAAAGAAATGATGGAAGCCTGGAGAATGCAGAAAGGAAGAAAGACCAGTTTGATTCAATTAAACTACATTACTTCTGATTATAAGTATGAAAATAAAGCATAATTTTTTATATTCAAAAGTGCTCTGTAGGTATACAGTATACAGGTGCTGCAGAGAAAACTCTCCCTGTGTGTGGGGTTGCTTTAAGCTTGGAAGTACTGGGTACAGAAACTGCAGAAAGCCCTGCTGTCCAGGTGGCTCTATGCAGAGAGATCACAGGAGCTCAGGCAGCTGCACAAGCCCTGTGCAGGGAGAGTTGAGAGGGAATTGTTGAGCTTCTTGACAGTAGGGACCAAAGTTTAAGCATGATGAGATTTGACAAGCCAGTGGAGAAGAAGAGGAGTTGCATGAGCAAATGCATGAGAAGGAAGGGGATTCCTGGCACCTGCATTTACCTTTGTAGGGCACATCTGCAAGTTAGCTCTTGCCAAGGGCACTCAGAGCCCAGGAACAGAGATGAGGCACAGCCATTTGATTGCCAGCATCCAGAAGGACATTAAATAAAAAAATCAGCTGAGCTGAAGTTCCTTCACCAGCTTCACTAGCATCAATGGGGCACTGACATCAATGCCAGCTGACCATGCTCACAGGAGTAGCTGTGCCCATGTGAGCCACCCACCTTTGTGGCTTTCATGGTATTTTGGATCTGTCTGGTTGGGCACCATTGGAGAAAATGTGGGTGTTGTTGCTCTCATTATAGTCAGCTTTATGGTAGCATCTGCTCACACAGGGTGAACAAAACTTCAGGCACATCCTGGTCGTGAGAAAAACCTCCTGGGGAAAGACTTTGTAGCCAGCAATTCAGACAATCTCTGGGAAAGCCCCAAAGTATCTCCATCATAAAGCAGTGCAGAAGAGGACTCAAAGGAGAAGATGAAATTGCGCGTAGGTGGAAATTCCCCTACCCACCCCAAGGGAAGGTCTCAGGGCCTGACTTTGGGCTGGGTTTGTAGGTGAGGATACAGAGATGCTACCTGGGGCATGCTAGGGCATTAGCTGGGTCTCTGCAGAGAGAGCACAACAAGGGGAAAACAACAGCCACATTTTTAACTGTTACACACAGTGTGATCCACAGCAAAGCACAACTCTCCCTGCTCCAGGGAAGCTCAGGGGTTCATTACTGGGACCTTTTGATCCACTCGCCAGTCCTTGAACTGCCCTGCATCCAAAGCAGCGCAGCATTTCTGATTCCAACTGTCTGTCTCCATATTTCCCACCTTCTGCAGCCAGCTCCCACTTGCCTTCCAGCAACATGTTCCTACTCACCTGGTGGTATTAATTCCTGATGTTGCACTCTTGGGCCAACTGCTCAACAGGATGAGTTTGGCAGCAGTGCTTTCCAAGGAGCAGAACCTTTCCTTCCAAGCTGGAAAGGAAAGATGGCAAATAATGAATGGACATATCGGGTGTGCAATAATGGAAGGTACCTGGAGATGCCCCAGGCATCATTGCTGTAGCCTTATCTACAAACACAGCCCAAAGCCAGACCAAAGGCCACAGGAGGACGGTGAACAGCAACTGGTATCATGTTGAAATATCCATTTGTATGTGGTATGTGTCTTTTATGTCCATTCATGTGATTTTTCATCACATCTACACAAAAATTATAGGATGCTGATAACTGTGCTAGCGACATCACTTGCAATGGGTTCCTGCCCATGGCCGGGGGTTGGAACTAAATGATCTTTAAGGTCCCTTCCAGCCCAAACTATTCTATGATTCTATGATTCTATGTTAATCCCAACTGACGGCTAAAGGCAAGAAAATAATCTGGCAGGTAGTGTGATTTATTAAGGCCTCTAGTATAGAAGAAAAATGCTCAGGTTGCAACCGGAAACCAAGAAACATGTCTCTTATAGGAGGAAGAGACTGATCCAGGGGTCTTTTAGAGTGTGATTTTGATATGCCTGCCAGACTGAATTCATACTTGCCATTGAACATTAGCTGTACAAATCATCTGCCTCTTCCTTTTCATTGCATCCTACAGACAGCATCTCTATGTCAAAACAACAAATAGTTCTCTCCCCTCCCCCCCCCCCCCCCCCAATTTCTTTCCCCTCACCAAGTCACTGACTTCAGCCGGTTCTCAGGATGCATCCTTGCTGAGTGCTGTAGAGGGACAAAGCCATATTGTTTTTCAGCTGAGGAAAGAGCAAAGACTGCACCTTCACCAGTGCTGGACTGCTGACATTAATCAAACTATCACTTTACCCTTGTTCCTGTGGACACAGTGACACCACCATGCCGGGAAAACTGTGGGAACTAACTGGCATGAACAATTCAGCTAAACCTTGCAAAATGCCAATGCTTCAGAGCTTCCCCTTTTCAGATAAAATACACTGCTGAAAGTAACCCTCCCTTCCAAAGGATGGCCCTCCTTTAGTACTTGGTGTGCTCATAGTGCATGACAAGGTGGTTATTTATTGCTGGCATGCTGAGAACAGGATTTTATGGGGAGAGGGAGGGCGGCAAAGCCTGTTCCCATGCAAACTGGGACTTTATAACACCTGTTACTGAGGTAACAATTGCGCACACTTGCACCAGAGATGTCTGGAGTCATCAAGGTCTTCTGTAACACTTCCAAGCAATGTCCTTCCCAAGCCCACAAACTTACTGGCTGCCACCGACAGGCTGGCTGGCATGCAGCACTCCACTTGGACCCTGGTTGTACATTTACTCTGCTCTTGCTTGGCAACAAAACTCCCCTATGCTCAGAGAAGGCCAGGAGTAACATGAGATTTCCACTGCTTATCCTTTAAGAATCAGAGCCAGAGGCAAAAATCAGAAGGTAGCTGCACGTCAACAGGGCAGGTTAATGAGGCTGCTAAGGTGCTGACCTGTCCTACCAGTGCACTTGGGAATGTTGGTGTGGAAGTGACCACCTGGGTCACCCCTTCCAGTCCCCTGCTGTTATGAGCAACCACATAAAAGCCTGTCCTGCTCAGCAGGATTCCCAGAACATTTTCTTCCCATATCTTAATGCATCGTAGACCACAAAGCACTTCCTGACCATCCTTGAGCCAACTTAGACAGGGCAAAAGATCAAAAGCCACAAACTGCTTCTTTAGAGAGGAATGGCAGACAAGCTTAAAGGGCCTTGCCAGCATCCCGGCAATTTGGCAGGAGAAGAATGTTTGTGAGGTGAAAATGCAGGGAGAAGTCTGCAAAGGAAGAATCCTGGGAAACCTGCTCTCAAATTTTTCCTTTTTTAGTAAATTTGAAGCAAGTATGGAGGAGCTCGAACAACACCCGTATGCACAACACATATTTGACAGCAGTCTTGGGATCAGGTTGTGAGTGGCAAACCCCACCACCCATGCATCTCCCACTCCTGTTGCTTCTCTTCTCTGGTTGGCTAAAGGGGTAGAATTCAGTTTGCCTAATTTCATAGGTCTACAGAATAGACATCTCAGTCTGAGCTCACTCATCTTCCTGCATAGACAATGGAAAGAAAGAGTCACTCTGTGTGCACACTACATCTCATCCATCTTAGCTGTCTCCGTTAGGTAGATGAGGTATTGCTCCCAGCACGGGCCATGCCCATTGGCTAGGGAGAAAGCTCAGAAGAAGAAATTTATTTACAAATGTCTGCATCTGAACAGAGGAATCTTATCCAAAACACCCACTTTGTGTTCAAGAAGAACAGATTTCTGGAGAATTGTACTGAAGCATCATATTGGAGGTGTTCAAGACCAGGTTGGATAGGGCCTTGGGTAACCTGATGTAGTGGGATGTCCCTGCCCATGGCAGGGGGGTTGGAACTAGATGATCTTTGAGGTCCCTTCCAATCCTAGTTATTCTATGATTCTATGACTCTATGAAGCATGCTTTGCTTCTCATCTGAGCCCCTTGAAGCCTTCCTTCTCATTGAATGAGAGATGGGGCCTGGGTTCTCTTTGTAGCATCCTGGAGTTAAGCTGAAATATGTACCCAAGCACTGTTTCATGTGAAACCCATGTGATGGTAAAGAAAGTTGTGATAGAATCATGAAGATTGATATGAAAGGAGAATGAATGAGAATATTGGTATCCAAAACACCAAAAGGCAGGAGGGGGACAGGAGGGATGGCAGCTTGTTGGTGGCACCTGGACTAGCAGGTCTTTGAGAAGTACATCAAGGGGCAGCTTTTCAGAATGCTCAGATCATCTGATGAAAGACTCTGGACTCAAAATCCTGATGACTCATGAAGAGTTGTGGCAGCATGGAGAGACTCATCGCTGTCAACTCTCAATGGGTAAAAAATAGCATATCTTAACCTGGACAGTGTCCGTCAAGAGACGTGGTGAGGACTGGATAGCCAGAGTTCCTGGTCCTCTGTGCCAGCATGAGGATTAGGAGGATATGCACTTCTCTGAGTTTAAGATTATGTGGGTATGATAGTATGAGGGAGACACATTCATTTTGTTTTAAGATAAATCACTCTTCCCTTCTTATCAGGTCTGTCAGTGAACTTTGTTGCATTTTTATTCATATTGCAGTATTATTTCCTACAGTAAAGAGACGAGTCTGGATTTGGAAATGGGGTTGGACACATTATTATGGTCTTAAAACATTCTTAAGACAGCCTGGTGGATTTGGAATTATAAACTCTCTGTGTTTTTAGCTCTATGAGAAACAGTGTGACCAGCAGGTCCAGGAAGGTTATTCTCCCTCTGTACCCAGCACTGGTGAGACCACTCCTTGAATACTGTGTGCAGTTCTGGACCCCTCACCACAAGAAGGACGTTGAGGCTCTAGAGCAAGTCCAGAGAAGAGTAGCAAAGCTGGTGAAGGGGCTGGAGAACAGGCCCTATGAGGAATGGCTGAGAGAGCTGGGAGTGTTTATCCTGGAGAAGAGGAGGCTGAGAGAAGACCTCATTGCTCTCTCCAACTACCTGAAAGGAGGTTGTAGAGAGGAGGGAGCTGGGCTCTTCTCCCAAGTGACAGGGGACAGGACAAGAGGGAATGGCCTCAAGCTCTGCCAGGGGTGATTTAGGCTGGAGATTAGGGGAAGTTTTTCAGAGAAAGGGTCATTGGGCATTGGAATAGGCTGCCCAGGGAGGCGGTTGATTCACCTTCCCTGGAGGTGTTTAAGGTGTGGGTGAATGAGGTACTGAGGGACACAGTTTAGTGTTTGATAGGAATGGTTGGACTCAATGATCCGGTGGGTCTTTTCCAACCTGGTGATTCTATGATTCTATGATTCTATAAGTTTGATTGCCTTGGCTTGACTGAAAGATCTGTGAACCTCCACAAACCTTAAGTTTTGGCTCACTCATTTTATAGGCTTATGAGGAAGTACTTCAAACTCATGTACGCCAGTGCAACATTTGTAAGCATGGATCTCAGATGCTTGGGTTGTTGTGGAAGCATTGTGCAGCCCCTTTGCCTGTGATTCCCATCCTTAGGGAAAGCCTAGTTCTTGGTTTCCAGTTTTCACTTGAATCTCTTTTTCCTTGGAATTTTAAAATAGAAATTCCCATAAGAAAGGCACCTTCCTTCTTTGGTCTGAGGGTTCATTGTTTTTTGAGTGATGACCTGGACAAAACCCATGGTTTCCCAAAGTAGACCAGAGTGAGGAACTGTGGGAAACAGGATTAGAGTGACCACAGTTCTCTTAGGGGAAGGAAACAGCAGACTGGAAAATGAGGATGATGCAGCTGAACACACAACTAGGACCCTGTGTCCATTGAGAGTTTTGTCCAAGAGAGGATGGGAAACATTCATGCTGTTAAAGGAGATCTAGGTCCTGCTCAAAGTATCTCCTGGATTTGCAGCCAATGCCAGGACACAGGAATTAATTGCTCCCTGGGCCTGTACTTAACTAGCATGTCCTTGACCAGGAGTACTTGTTTTTGAAGTCCTGATGAAGGGCATCCTGCAAAGGTTTCAGATGCTTTTGGCTTCTTGATAGATTGCCAGGGTCCTTGCAAGCTGGGATAAACCACCCAATGTAATGTATGCTCAGCATGTATGCCATGGATGAAGTATCTGGTTTTGTGGTCTGTTAAAATCCTGCCCTGTTCAGCTGCACTCCTTTGTAATTAAGAGTGTTGCTTGAGTCTCGAAAAAAAGAGGCACATGCCATACTTATGGGGTTGCATTTCAAATGGTGGGCAGCCCAGATGTGGGTAAGAATCAACAGAAAAATGGGGGAGATACATGCGGGTTAGACAGGTTTAGAGGAGACCAGAGGCACAATCTGGGCTTAGGCTTGTTTGTACACACATGGGAAGAATCTATATAACTGTTAAAACAGAAATTGCTGCTCTGTCAAGACAGCATTACATTGCCTCTGAAGAAGTGAGACTGTATGCTAAAACAGGCTTGGAATGTTTGTTCCATGGCTTGAAGATGAGGGACTATTGACACAAACCTCGAATTAGTACCTCTTTTAGAAAATTGCCGTTATGAGAAGACTCATTAGAGATAATATTCTCATTTCCTTTCTGGCAGCAAGCCTGCCAGCTAAAACAAACAGTAGGATGCTTTTCATTGATAAGAAAAGAGATATTTCTGCATTGTAATCTAAAGGGATAAAATGTATTCATTTTTCAAAGCAGCGCAGATCATTCATCTGCATAGTAGCTTTAGCATAGGTGAGATTTTATGCACAGTGTTTCTACAGTGCAGCCTTCTGTCTTAATGAGAATCTTCTACTGTACAGGTTGAAACTTTCTTTCGAACTATTCTCTGCAAGAGTCCCCAGGTTTCAGGTCTAGTTACTAACCCTGGAGTCATTTAGCCTTACTGAAGAATTGGCTCATAAAGGTTAAGCAAACCTGAGGTGAGAATCATATGAGTTGAGGCCAAGTTTAAGAAAATTCTTTGATTCATAGGAAAGGGATATTACCTTGAGGCAAGTCAGGCAAAAGGTCTATATCTGTTTTTGACTGAAAAAAAATTAAATGTGTGGCATGAATGCCAAATCCCAATTGCCCATTGCCTGTGTTTTGTACAGGTTTGGTCACTGCAGTTAATTATAAAATGAGTAAACTTACCTCTCAATAGTATAAATCAACTTTGCAGATGGGGTTTTGGAGAGACTTTAGAGTGGACTGAAGCTTCTCCCTTGGCCAGCAATCCCTTCTGCCTGGCTTTGGACCAGAACAACTCTTTTCTTGTCCCAGAAAATAGCCTTGCCCTAAGGGGAGAGATGTTTTCATTGCTTTCCTCACACTGTGGTGCCCTGAGAGTATACATAATGAGATAATATCATACCCTCATTAAAAAAAATGCCTCTAACTCCTCGTACTGCAAACAGGCGACAACTCACCAGCCAGCGTGTGCTCTTTGGAAAAGAAAAACAGTGCTGACTCTGGCTCAGGAGCATGAATCCAGCTCTTGTCATCAATCTTTGTAAGCTATGAGCATCTAATTCTTCAAGAGCCTCCCGTGCAGGGAGGTCCTGGATACCCTGCTGGGGATGACCCACCTGCTATTTCTGCCTTGGGATGCCCAGGTTTGGCACTGTTGAGGTCTGATAGTGCAGCCAGAGGTGGTTACCTGTTGAATAGCACCTTCTTCTTGTCTGAGAAGGGCTGCAGTATGTATCCAAGCGTGAGTGCTGAGCAAACCACATTGCTGTTGTTTCGTGTTTGACACGGGCCATTTAACCCAGGTGTTTATGGGCACTGAGATCATGTGGGAGAGCCTGGAGATTCCTCTGGCTCAAGGTCATGGGCAAAGTCAGTTCTGCTAAGGTCAGTGAGTTTAACTACACCAGAAGTAGGGCTTGTCTTTTCTCTGAAGAAGGGCAGAAGCTATGGCGAGACAATTTCCAGACAAATGAGGCTGACTTTGCTTGCTGTGCTCTTCCTCCCATCAAACTGAGTGACAGTATGTCTGGCTGAAGCAACTGCGAAAAAGTATTTTTGGTTTAAAAACACCTGTGCTTAGACATATTCAGGTTCCTTATTTCCTGACAAAATCAAAGCAAGGCAAATATACATATTTGGGGGCTTCCCAAGCAAAATGTTGGGAACCTCACCCCATCCTAAGCTGGTGGCACCCAGTCAAAACCCATCTCCCAGTAGGAAGCCAGGAATGAGCACCTCTCCAGTCTTCCATGTGGGACTTCAGTCAGGTTGTGTGCCGGCACCCTGGAGCAGGGCCAGAGACCAAGCCCTACTCTTCTGCCAGGTCTCCTGTCTACCCCTTCCTAAGGTAAACCTTCCAGGGTAATGCAGGGAAGAAGACAGAGGTTAAAGTCCTCAGGATGTGAGTTTCTTTAGAGAGAGAGAGATTCTTTTTGATGGTGTTCCTGCCCAGGATCCTCTTAGTTGTTTAAAGAAGCTGTTTGAAACAAATGGGGGTTCCTGCTCTGCTTCAGTTGTCTGATACACCTCATCCTCTCTCACCCTCCTCAGGGAACTGTGCCAGCCCTCCTGCAGTGGGTTGGGCTATGGCCTCCTTCCCAGCTGTGATTTTAATGGAGGCCACAACTTTCTGGAAACCTTTATAAGGATTCCCAAGAAGAATAAATCACAACAACAGAATCAGGCTGAAAGTTGCTTTTCCAGCTGTTGAAACTTTTTTAAAAAAATCCCTTCCATTAATCAGTCTGTTTTCTATCTGTTTTTGACCCTCACCTGGTTTATTTAAAAATAAAATACAGGCAAGTGTTTTGATTACCTATTGTTGAGAAACTATTAATTCAAGGAAATGTTTGCAATGGAAGGAAATTTAAGTCAACTAAGATTTAATCTTGGAGTTGTGCTGGGAGCAGTGGGAGCATCTGCAGGGTTGGTGGTGTGGGATATGAAGGATTTGGCACCCTCCTCTGCCTCTAGAGTGAGCTTTAATCTGGTCCAGCACAGTGTGGGAGAGGGCAGGAAAGGAAAGAGTTGCCCATGGAATACTCAGTTATCCCTGCTTGCCAGTAAGCCAGAAATGCATGGGAAAATTGACTTCTAGAGAATTTGAGGTCCAAAAAAGAATAGGGAGACACGAGTAAGAAGTGTCCCCCAGCTCCACACTTTTATACAGAGTGGGAACATTTTCTAATTTGCAAAAGGATTTTGACATGAGCTGTGTTTTAGCAGTGGGTGTCTGAAGCAACTAATTCCTCAGATTTTCTCTGCTATTGCCCTATAGATCATTTATCCAAACAAATGCAAGGCAGGATCAGAGTCTGGGGGTTTGGTCCACCTCATCAGTAATATGATGACAGAGGTCATTTGGTAACTCAGTCCTTAGTCAGATACCACCACCATTGTCAGTTTTAGAGGATATTGAGATCCATGAGACAATCTTGAAAACTCGTTTCCATTTCCTGAGATAGATTGCTCCATCACAAAGCCCAGAACTGTAGCTCTGTAGTGCCTGGAGCGACAAAAAGCAGGCAGAAGTTTTCTTCAAAAGCCTTTTCACCTCATAGCCCAGCATGGATGGAATAAAATAGTAGTAGTGATAGTGATAGTAATAGTCATAGTCATAGTCATAGTATAAATAATGATATAAAAGGCAGCAAAACAAAAATACAAGTAGAGTTGAGGGAGTAAATCAATCTCTTCAACTTAAGAAATGTATTTTCTACCTAGAGCAATCTGAAGTCTTTCTTATGGTAAACTTCTGCAAGGTACCTGTTAGTTTAAGTGCTCCAAAGCCAACAGGAATTGAGTGAGAAAAGCAAGCAAGTGAGCAAGTCAGAGCAGGAACTGATGTGACAGCAAAGATTGAGATGACTTTAATTTACCTAGACAGCCCTGACATCCCTGTCTGTACAAAGGATGCTGTTACTAATGGGTTGGGAGGAGGAGAATGAGTTGGGCACAAGGAGGGCCTGAGTACCCCTGGAGGAAGCTGAGAAGCAGTGCTGTGCCTAGGTGACTAGTGAGGGCCCATCCGTGTTCAAACGCATCACACTGACACTGACTGCTGGAGCAGTGCTGGTCTCCCTGCCTTCACATGACAGAAACTCCTGCAAGACCTGTATGGAGTGGATTAAGGTTCTAATGAGGTAAATAACAATGTCTGTGGGGGCTGTAAGAAACACAAATCTACAGGACTGCAGGTGGCAAAACCCCCAGTGGTAACTTTCCCCGCTCCTGCCATCACCAGCCCTAATTATCTGCATGCTCTGCTCAGCACTGAAGGAGGAGGCAGGAAAGGACTCATGTACCCTCCTTTCCCTATGAAAATGCCTCTGCTCCTAAACATAGCCCTGGAGGAGATGTTCGGGCTGAGCAGAGACACAGGTACCCGGTGTTCAAAGGCTCTCAGTAAAAAACAAATACCACTGCCTTCCTACCAATGCATTTTACTCGCTTAGGTTCCTTCCTTCCCCACTCTCCCAGCTATAATTAGCAGTGAGCGCAGGCATGGAAAGACACTCCAAACAAATTCTTATGCGATCCATAAATCTCTACCTGGGCTGATTGCTCAAGTTGCTTATTAGCATCGCACCTGCTTTAAGCACCGACACTGCCAAATTAGATGGAAAAACATGCAAATGCCATGTAGCTTTCCAGCAAATTAGCATGCTTGTTGCACAAAGGTGAAGATTACTTGGAGAGAAGTGCTAAACTTGTTTGACTAATTATTGAAGCAAGCAAATTAGGAGAAAGGATGACAAAAAAAATGCAAAAATACTAATCCAATTGTATAGGCTAACTGCTGAAAGGATGGCACGAAGAGCAGCTCTTCTGTATGACCATTGGTATCAGTGAGGAGGCTGCTTACCTCCAGCTGGCTAACGAGACTATAACTGCATATCCTAAACATTTGAAAATGGGGGAAAATTGTATGTACTCATAGAACTAAGTCAGTTTCATAAAGTGTGCATAGGAGGAGGTTGTGTAGGCAACACAAAAAATTTAACATTTTTTTCATCATCATGTGACTGAAAATTCCCAAAGTTTCTGTTGCTCTTTTTATTCCCCCTCAATGTAAATTTACAGTTTGTTAGAAGGAGCAAAGAAACAGTTACACTTGAACAGTTACCATCTCAGCATAACCAAAGAAAGACCACAGCCTGGGATCTCCAACACCTCTTTCCCAAATGAATGGCATTTGGTTACCTCATCCCTCTGTGACCAGAAGCCTTCAGCTCTCCTGTCTCTAAGGCATCTCTTCTGTCCCCACAGTGGCATCATATGCTCCTTAAATGCATGGGGACATCTTTTATCTGCATGTCCCGTCTTCAAAGGAAGCTCCTATCCAACAGCTCTGATATCCTTCTTCTCAGAAAGTCACAGATGGTTACCTCCAAAAAGTTTGATTTCTTTTGGTAAATAAATGCAGATGTTTAGCTCTGCTGAAGCCAAATATTGGACAATCTTAGCAGTTTCCTCCATTATCTTTTCGGGGTGTCCTAGCAGGCTGTTGCTTGGGATGCAGCTACACTGCCATACCCTGTGCCCTCCCCATAGCTCCTGTCTCACGCCTTCTGCTGAGACCACCAGAAATGCGAGAGCCAGTGTGTGAGGAGGAACTGGCATTTCTTCGTAAAGGAAGAGCTCCCTGGGATTGATTATATGCGTTGTAAGAAATCCACATGCCCAACTCTCAGGGACAAATGTATGGATCTCCTTCTCCCTTCAAGCAGAATTTTGTCCTATTTGGAAGTTGAGAAACCAGGCCAAAAGAACTGCCCAGTATAATTATTTATAAATGACAACCCATTTCTCCCTTTGTTCAGGATGAAACGTCCTGACTTTTATCAGGGAGTAATGTTACAGTTAGCTGGCTGAAAAGGCTCCTCTTTCTTTGGGATGGCCTCAATTTTCATGCCTGCTTGCCAGAGCCTTAAAAGCTTCTTTTCTGTTGTTTATGCTTGCAAAGTCCAATTAGCACTTTGTGCACATTTGATCATGTATTAATTTAACTCAGGGAAAGATGTACCTTCCAAAATATGTGTTAATAGTTCCCTTTAAGACAAAAAGAAAACAAAAAAGGAGGAGAGGCACAAGATTGGACAACAGGACAGAGTGAAAGCACTAGACAGAATATTTTTATCTGGATCAAAGTAATGACATTTATTTTCCTGCTGACTCACGCAAGTGATCCTGAATAGGTAGATATGCAGCAAGGAGAGCAACAAGCAGCTCGGAGAAGGCAGGGTTAGAGGAGCACTCAGTGCTCTGGGATCTGCACCTCCCAAGCTCTTCCTGCCCTGAGACTCCATGGCTTGGCTGTCATGGGGACTCATGGGACAGAAGTCACGTTGCATCGCCTAAACCCAACACTCTCCAAAAGACATTTGCATATGTTCCTGTTAAGCCTGGTTATTCAACAGACGTGCAAACTGATGCATTGGAGCAGCTGAGAGGTCAATAATAAATATGTCTTTGGTCTTGACAAGTGGGGCATAAAGGTGTCTGTTACCTCTGCGTTGTCATGGAGGTCGTGTAACAAGTAGTGCAGCCTCATCTTCTCCTTAATAACGTTTAAAACAAAAATTGATTGCTCAATGCTTGGAAATTAGTTATTGAACATTTGGTTCAAACAATATCTATTGCACAGAGGACTTTGTTTCTTACAGGTGGTGCTTAGCATTGTTTGGGTAAATAAAATCAGGCCTCCTGGAAGGACACTCCCCAACATCCAAGGTGTGTGAACATCACTAGTCACGTTCAAAAGCTTTTGCCAATATTGCAGCTTATATTGCCTAGTACAGTGGAGTCCCTGGTGAGCTCTGGATTTATAGAAAATCTATAAAAATAGAGTCAAGGACTTTTTCTCCATGCTTATTTTGTATGACTTAGGCTACAGCAATTCCATCACTGCCTCAGACTGTTATTCAAGAAGTAAAAAAAAATTCCTGCCAGAGATATTTCCCAATCTAATAACATATCTCACGTTGACTTTTTTCTGCAGGATGTAAAAACTGAAAAGGTTTATGAGCATGAAGACTGAACCTAGCAGACACTCTCCCATTTTTCTTTCTGTGATGCCACTTGTCACAAACTCTCCTTGAGAGCAATTAACTAATTTACGCTGGGAGATGTAATAAAAACTGCCAGATTATCACTGTAAGGAGAAGCGAAAGAGCAGCAGGATCTCCATATCTCTCCTGACTACAGCAAAAATATTTTCATTCATGTGGTCCAGAGGTCATGCAGGATGATAGTGATGAAGGAATCCAGACCCAGGTTAAAGCTACAGACAATAACAACATAAAAAACATGGCCCAAAGTACAAGTAGTAATAGGATAGCAATAGGAACTTGGCAAACAACAAGAGGACTCGTAACATTATGCAGCTGCTTGAGGATCTCCACAGAGCTGGGATAAATGTTAACTTTTTAATAAAGAAGGTAGTTAATGTTATGTTAGCTTAAACAATAGGACTGGAATGAAGTTGAGAAAATTTGTGCCTGTAACTAGTCTTAGGGCATTGAAATACTAAAAATCACAGCTATAGGGGGAGATCTTGGATGCACATAAGACACCTCCTACTTAATGAATACTTAAGTAGAAGGTAGGAATGCACATAGGGGTCATTTACCATGAAATCCTAATGAACCAGTAAGAACAGTGGTTGCATCTTAGTTCTTTGTTTAAATGTCTATAAATACCCTATAATCAGACTGACAAGGTAGGCTGGCTGTGTTAAATGCCTGGCATTGGTTCTGCAGAATTGAAATAAACACAGATATCTTGACTGTGTGTGATTATTTGGTTTATACACACTGCGTGAAGAACCCTAATTTTGGGACCCCATTTTTGAGCCCTAGGGTCTTGCCCAATTCATCTTGCTGTCACTGAAGTAGAAAACTGGATTGGACAAGGTTCCACCACGTTCTGGCCTGTTGATCATGGACTCCTACAAATCCTCTCCAGGGCTGCAGTGGCAAACGGCTCAAAGGTGCAACACCTAAGAGATAGTTGTACAAAGCCAAAAGGTGGGGGGGATGAATCCTGGGTTGATGAGTAATATATTCCATTTCTTCCACAGAAGTTTTTCAGTTGTGTTTCCACATAGAAATATGGTAACAGGCAAAAAGGTTACCTTTGCTGGTCAGTAAATGGTCGGAGCTGAGTGCACACAGGGGAATATTAATTCTAGTCATGGGATCAAACCAATCCATGATTTCTCTCTGTAGTCTTCTGGAGTAAATTTGGGGGAGATACAATAACTAAAGACAAAATGAATACAATAAAAAAATACAATAAAATTGTAACCAATGGTGGCCAAATTATAAATTGGATGGTGGCAAGGGCTGGCTGGAAAATGGGTCTTCACAATTCAACACTACCTTGCAACTGATGCTTTTTTTCATCAGGTGGGGAAGTGGGATGACATTCCATCTGTTGATGCTTTTATGACTTTGTACAGAAATCCAAGTATTCAGAAAAAGTTTAAGTTAAGAGAAGATAAGTTAATACTATGTATAAAGGCCAAAGAAAACAGAAAAATGTCGTATGTTGTGGAGATGAACAGGAGGATGTACAAATGTTAACTCCTTTCTCCTCCCCCCCCATACAGCACTGGGACAAAACCAGACAGAGAGCAGAAGAATCAAGAAGAAAGGGAGGAGGCATGAGAAAATCTCAACCCTATTTCAAGCAGGACTAGCGGAAATATCCAGCCAGTGATACAGTCACTTCTGAGACAGGCAGTGGGATTAGAGGGTTTACCATTTTTTTTTACGTCCCACCTACCACCTTGGACTTGTTACGCTGGAAATAGTCTGTTGGAACTTACCACAGAAACCCTGAGGGAATACTTCAGCTTTTAGAAATTGTCCCGTTGACTCATAATCCTAACTGGGGAGATATGCAGATCTGAATATTTTTTTTTACTCCAGAAGAAAAGGATATGGTGGTTGACATATAAAGCAAAAGAAGAGGGAATGTAAAGGAATAGGCATGAGGAACATGATCAGTATTTGCCTCTAAGAGAAGCTCTGCAGTGGGATCTGAAAATGGAATAGGAAAAGCTAAATTAGAATAATATCAACAGTTGATATTTTATTGCATACAGCACGGGGTCTCTAAACCAAAAAAATATTGTATAAATTATACGACATTAGACAAGCGACAAAGGAGAGCCTGGCAACCTTTTATGAGAGATTGTGTGAAGTATCTAAGAAGTGGAGTGACTTAGATCCAGGAGAAGAGACAAATTAGAAAAGGTTCAGTAGGCTACTTATAGGTCAGTCATGGCAGGGTATTAGGAAAAAGTTGCAGAAAGTGCATAGAGCAGGGGGAATTTACATTTTCCAGTTGACTGGAATTGCTTACAAGGTATACAGTCATACAGAGGAAAAGAAAGAAAAAAGGAGTGAGCAAAAATGAAACTGAAGACTTGTCTTTTGGCTGTAGTAATTGTTGACACAAGAAAAGGGATGAAAGAAAGTGGAAGAGGAGGTTACAGAGGAAGATGCAGAGGCAACCTTGGGCAAGACCAGGATATGGAGTACAAGCAGGTCCTCCTTTCTTTTATAAACTGGTGTGCCTGCAGGCTGGAGGGACACTGGAAAAATGAATGTTCCTGCAGGGAAGCAAGAGAAGGGCAAAATCATTCAGGATTTGCTGTGTCTCCTGCATTTTATCATCTTTGCAGAGGTACCTCAGTCAGCAAGCTTCTCTGCCCCTGGATATGTAGGTACACAATTTTCAACCTGAAAACTGTCCATATACAGGCTTGGAATGACAACCCACTGAAAGAGTAGTGAAAGAGACCCTACATCATTCTGCTGAGCATCTCCACAGCTGTGAAGGTGAAAGGGATTCCATTCCTCAGTTCACTACCTGCAAGTCAGACCTGCTCCTCCACCAAACCAACTGCCTCGAATGGACCTTTAAAGGTTCAGTCATTGCATAACCATGTCATAAAAGGAAGAATCATATGTTTTCTATTATTTTTTATGATGTAGGACCAACTATGCTTTTTCAAAAATGAGAATGACTGGAGAATCTGTGGGAAAAATCTGTCTGGAAAAGCTGCAGACAATTCTTCTTTGTTTAGCTGGACTGATCTCAGACAAAGAGGTTTTCGCCTCTTGTTTAATTAAAGTACCAATACCCCCACGTCTTTAAAAAAAACCTACACAATACTAGGGGATTTTAGATCTAATATGACACGCAGACACATGCGCTTTTAAGGAAAGGTCACTAACTGAAGGGCAAAGGAATGTTTAGAGTTATGATAAAAAGGAATGTTCCCAGGAGGAAGCTGTGTGCAGTTTACAAGTTGCACCCTGCCAGTGAAGTGTCAAAATCTATCTTGTTTTGAACCTCTCCTTAAGGTATAATAAAAGAGTCTATGATTTATGCATGGACACACATTAAACTTCCTCTAAGACAGTTCCTCCTGTGCAGAAAACAAGCTTACCTCTGTGTTCTGGCTAATTTCATAGGAGGACCCTATTCAACAGGACATCAGTCATCCCTACTCCCAGGTAAGAATGATCTCCAGGTAAAAGAAAATATAACTAGAAGAGTAAAAAGGCCTTAGTACCTGATTGTAATTTGCAAGTAACTTTTGTGGAGCCTGAGTGAAGTGGTGACTGGGGCAGTCTTTGCCCCAGGGATACGAGTGGCCATGAAATATCACACCAAAAAAGAATAAAAAATACAAACTACGCTTTCCAGGCTTAAGCGTTCCACGGTCAAGAAATGGCCCAGGTAATGAAGCTACCCTAGAAAACAGATCAGCAATCAATTATCTGCTTTTGAGGCCTAATCATTGATATGAAGAGTTCAAAGGGACATGCTGTTTTAATTTAACCGATAATTCCCAAACAGGAGAGAAAAATATGAAAATTAAAAGATTTGGCCTGAGATTTAAAGAATGCAAAGGATTAGATTATTTGTAGTTGACCTTAGCAAGTTTGCACCGTTAGCAAGTTTGCAGATGACACTAAGCTGGATGGAAGTGTGGATCTGCTGCCGGGTAGGGAGGCTCTACAAAGGGATCTGAACAGGCTGGACGGTTGGGCAGAGTCCAGTGGCATGAGGTTTAACATGGCCAAATGCCAGGTCCTGCACTTGGGACACAAGAACCCTATGCAGAGCTACAGACTGGGAGAGGTCTGTCTAGAAAGCTACCAGGAGGAGAAGGACCTGGGGGTGTTGGTTGACAGTGACTGAACATGAGCCAGCAGTGTGCCCAGGTGGCCAAGAAGGCCAATGGCATCCTGGCTTGTATCAGAAATGGTGTGACCAGCAGGTCCAGGGAGGTGATTCTCCCTCTGTATTCAGCACTGGTGAGGCCGCTCCTTGAATCCTGTGTTCAGTTCTGGGCCTCTCACCACAAGAAGGATGTTGAGGCTCTGGAGTGAGTCCAGAGAAAAGCGACAAAGCTGGTGAAGGGGCTGGGGAACAGGCCTTATGAGGAACGGCTGAGAGAGCTGGGGGTGTTTAGCCTTGAGAAGAGGAGGCTGAGAGGAGACCTCATTACTCTCTACAAATACCTGAAAGGAGGTAGTAGAGAGGAGGGAGCTGGCCTCTTCTCCCAGGTGACAGGGGACAGGACGAGAGGGAATGGCCTCAAGCTCCACCAGGGAAGGTTCAGGCTAGATATCAGGAGGAAGTTTTTCACAGAAAGGGTCATTGGAATAGGCTGCCCAGGGAGGTGGTTGATTCCCCTTCCTTGGAGGTGTTTAAGGCACAGGTAGATGAGGTCCTGAGGGGCATGGTTTAGTGTTTGATGGGAATGGTTGGACTCTATGATCTAGTAGGTCTCTTTCAACCTGGTTGTTCTATGAGTCTATGATTCTATGACCTCTTGAATATTCTACCTGTATTGGTTAAAGCAGATGCTTCTAATGGTTGTGCTCATGATAATGATTTTGTTATAGAATTGCTGTATGCTTCAATTTTTTCCTTTATGTAAGCAGGCTTTAAGAGGCAAAAACCACCAGCAAATTATAGTCCATTTCATAAGAAAATAAAAGAAAAACAATCAGAAGAGGACTTCTTTTGTAAAGTGTTAGAGGATCCAAGGGAAACCAAAATTTGAGACTTAATGGATATGTAAAAAAATATCCATAAGTCCCCCAAGAGGGAATATGATCACAGAATCACAGAACAACCAGGTTGGAAGGGACCCATCGGATCTTCTAGTCCAACCATTCCTATCTAACACTAAACCAAGTCCCTCAAGACCTCATCCACCCGTGCCTTAAACACCTCCAGGGAAGGGGAATCAACCACCTCCCTGGGCAGCCTGTTCCAAGGCCCAATGACCCTCTGCGTGAAAAACCTCCTCCTAATCTCCAACCTAAATCTACCCTGATGAACCAATGATGAACCAATTCAGACCTAGGTTAAAGCTACAGACAATAACAACATGAAAACTATGGCCCAAAGTACAAGTAGTAATAGGATAGCAGGAACTTGGCAAACAAAAAGAGGACTTGTAACATTATGCAGCTGCTTGAGGATCTTCACAGAGATAAATGGGATATCTTCACAGGGATAAATGTTAACTTTTTAATAAAGAAGGTAGTTAATGTTATGTTAGCTTAAACAATAGGACTTGAATGTAGTTGAGAAAATTTGTGCCTGTAACTAGTCTTAGGGCATTGAAATACTAAAAATCACAACTATAGGAGGAGAACTTAGATATACATAAGACACCTCCTTCTTATTGAGTGTTTAAGTAGAAGATAGGCATGCGCTTAGGGGTCTTTTACTATGAAATCACAGGATCATAGAAACATAGAATAGTTTATGTTGGACGGGACCTTAAATATCATGCAGTTCCAACCCCTCTGCCATGGGCAGGGACGTCTCCCACTGGATGAGGCTGCTCAAGGTCCCATCCAACCTGACTTGAACACCTTCTAATCCTAATCAACCAATAAGAAAAGTGGTTGCATCTTAGTTCTTTGTTTAAATGTCTATAAATACCCTATAATCAGATTGACAAGGTGGGCTGGCTGTGTTAAATGCCTGGCACTGGTTCTGCAGAATTGAAATAAATACAAATATCTTGACTGTATGTGCGTTGATTTCATTTATGCACACTGGGTGAAAAACACTACTTTTGGTACAACATCAACACTTGCGTGCTCCTCCACTTAATGTTAGCAAACCACTTAGAAAGCATTATGACACCATCCTGAAGACATCATGCTGTTTCTTTCCTTCACTAATGTTACAATTAGTTTAGCCAAAGTTGCCAACAGTGGGCAGTGGGCTGGGAGGATAGCCTCAAGACTAGCAGCTTTTATGTTTCTTCTTCCTTCCTCTAATTTTAATTTGATATAGCTCAAGCATTGGTGACTTCATAATGTCCTTGAAAATGTGGTCTTCTGGCCCAGGCAGATTTATCTGGGGGGTATTGGACAGGGGCATTTCCAACACTAGGTAATTAAGAAAATGAAGACTGATGCCTGCAGGCGTGAGGTCCCAGGAACTACAGGCAGGGAAGTGCCACAGCAATGCCAGGAGCATCCTGGGATGCATGAGGAATGATGAGTCCCTCCAGAGAGCAAGAGATGTGGTGGGGGCACATTCCCTCTCAGTGTGTGGCAACATCCTTTTGAGGCTGCAGAACTGTGCTCAGGTTGGAGTAGCTGTGCAGTTGCCATTTCAGCAGTGGAAAAGCAAGTGTATTTTCCTTTCACAGAACTTCTATCCATCCCATAAATATATTAATTTACATACTTTATATAACTTTCCTGCCCCAAACTGTTTCCACATATTTTACTGACTCTGTTCAAATTGCTTTTACACTGCGTCTAATGCCCCACAGGTCCCTTCAATTCACAATTGCTGTTATTTAGTGAAATGTTTTCCCCGGGTCAACAAACTTTCATTTCAGGGTAGATAATCTCCAGTATATTCCCTGCGGGAGGCAGGACTCTGCTCTGAAACCAAGAGACTCTTTGTCAGGGTAATAAACTGAAAGCAGGCTTTGAAGAAATTACCTAGAAATTGTGTCTTTTGCTATAACTTTTTATTCCTCCTTCAAGTCATGTTTTCCTAAGGGCTCTTAAAAAATAAGGATCAAGAGTATCTATTTTCTTTGCAGAACGAAACAAAGGCAGCAGATGGATGAGTCTGCCAGGTGTGAAGGAGGATTGGTAGAGAACAGCAAACATACAAAGGTCACTACAAAGACAAACAAGGCTCTTCCTTTAAGTAAAGGTGAAAGAGTTATGTTTGTAGTTTGTTGTTTTTCACATGAAAATGTGCACTCGAAAGCATTTTTTATGTGTCTGGGGTTTTTTTAATTCTTACATGGCTTTCCTAGAAAAATAAACTTCTCTAATATCCCCAACAAAATACTATTCTTTATCTTGCTTAGCTTCTGGCAACAATGGATTTGAGTTTGAGTGTCTTTCCAAAGAGGCCTGTCTTGGCTTAGTAGTACTGACCTCTAGTTTTCTTGTTGCCCTCTTATTTCAAAGAAAGACAAGCATTCCACTGTGGCATATGCTAGAGTCTGGTTATCCCCTACAAAAAGAGTAAACCCAGTACTTACACAAAATATAACCACTGAGCAGGGTCATTTCTGTTCAAAAAAATATCTAAGAATCAAGGAAACTCTTTCTTGACAGTCAACCCAGAAATGCTGAGGCCCTGCAAAAATGTATGACCTTTGACTCTTACAGGTTTTGCTGCCTTCTGTTGACTAAGCGCAGAACACAATCTCTTTCTGAAACCCTCATCTGTGCAGAGCTTTTAAGACCCCGCATTGTGTTCACTAAGCAGAATTCATTAATGGATTAACAAAAGTATTTTTACAAGCTCTGAGGTCCATCGTGATTTTGTGTGTCAGAGGCACATACAAAGCACAGAGATGAAAGGAGCTCCTGGGTCACTGAATTTGGTTTCGTGATGCGGCAGAGAGACAAGTCACATAAGCCTATACCTAAATTTACCTGAATGCAGTCTATGGATAGCGTGTGGCATGAGGTGGGGGTCATCTTGCTGCCTCTCTTGCAATTTGGAAAATGTCCTAGAACCTTTCTGGTTTTCAAAACTAACTTCTAGTCTACATGTTTTTCTGGTTATCTTAAATTATTCATTTTTAAAAATAACGCCGATAGAGAAAGTCACTTCATCCCTTGTATTTAGTATGAGAAGTAGAAGAAGGCACGAACTCAGGTATTTCAGTCTCCTCCTGTAAGGAGATTGCTGTAAATATCTGTTGCATGCTGTGCCAGAGTCAAGTCTCTTCACTGGAAGACCTGCAGTATGCCCTGTATGTTTCTGTTGACTCTCAAAAGTGACTGGTAGAACAACATTGACTGTTTCATCTTCTTTTAATGGAAATGTCATTTTAGGATTGACCTAAAAACTTTTCAAGGTCAGTCAATTCTGTGAGAGGCAGAAGTTAGTTTGACCCTGTGGATAACTTTCAGCTGACCCAATTATCTTCCTTCTTTACTTACATGCTTGTAATTCTTTTTCCCTGAAACAATTACTCTGAGCCCATGTGTGATTGAGATCAGTGTAATGCACCTGTAATTTCCATGTTCTTGTCCCCATCTTTACCATACAAACTATTCTTTAGCCGTATGATGCTGGACTTAAGCGAAGAGTATCCCTTGCCTGTTGGATTTCAGTTCTTCTTTGCTGGGGTGTTTATGGTTTACTTTGGTTTAGAAAGGCAAATATGACACTGTGCTCTTGACATGCCACAGTTAACACGTATACTCACTGGCACCTTTGTTTTTTTAACACTATATACAATTTCCCAGAAGTCAGGCAACACAATCTGCAATAAATATTTAATAGTATTTAATAGGGGCTGGAGAACAGGTCTTATGAGGAACGGTTGAGAGAGCTGGGGTTGTTTAGCCTAGAGAAGAGGGGGCTGAGAGGAGACCTCATTGTCTCTACAACTACCTGAAAGGAGATTGTAGAGAGGAGGGAGCTGGGATCTTCTCCCAAGTGACAGGGGACAGGATGAGAGGGCATGGACTCAAGCTCCGCCAGGGGAGTTTCAGACTGGTCATTAGGAGGAAGTTTATCACAGAAAGGATCATTGGGCATTGTAACATGCTGCCCAGGGAGGTGGTTGATTCACCTTCCCTGGAGGTGTTTAAGGTACAGGTAGACAAGGTGCTGAGGGACATGGTTTAGTGTTTGATAGGAATGGTTGGACTCAATGATCTGGTGGGTCTCTTCCAACCTGGTGATTCTATGATTCTATGATTTGTGATTCATGCCCACTGTCTGATTTGTCTTCCTGTCAGCTGTGCTTCTGCCAACATCATTTGAAGATGATTTTCCATTTTGGTGAGAAGCTAATTTGTGAAAAGGGAGGGAGGAAGAGACCAGGAGAACTGGGGTCTATTGACAGAAGATCTGTCTCAGTGAAAACACAGGCAGTGATTTCTTACCTGTTATTATAACGAGAAAACGAAAGTCGATACAAAGCAGAGGAAAGACAAATGTTGTGAGATTGCTTGTGTGCTTCTCTGTCAATAGCTGAACGTTTCACCTCTGATTTTTCTCCCAGTGCAGCAGCTGTTTGCATGCTGCCTGCCTCCTTGCTCCGTGTCTGGGTGTGAGTCAGACCTGATGGGTGCCAAGGTATGGGTTTGGCAGAGTGGCAGGTGTGAAGAGGTAATGGAAGGAGCCACCTTGTGCTCTACTGAGCCCACTGCTCCCGTGAATGATTATATAAAAGGAACATTGTCAACTATAAAATAAAGAGATCATGCGAGAAAGAGACTGCTACTGAAAGAAGATTAATCAAAACCAGACCAAAATCCTTTCTTGTCTTGACTAAGAAAAGAGCTCAATAAAACTCATAGGAAGGTCAAGAATATTGTGGCTAACCAGCCTGAGCACAGACTTCTGCATTCTGGTAGCAATCTCACTACCCTTGGCTGCTTCAGCTTGGGAGGAGAGCAGCTAGAGCTCCCCGTTAGACTTTGTGGTATGCATCACAGCCCTCTCCACCTTCGGGCCAGTGCAGTCTTGAAGAAGTAGGAGCTGCATTTAGCTTTCATGGAGGTGGCCACATGACCACCTCCCTTGTGCAGAGAAGTTACCAAAACCCAGCCTGTGGCCTCCTTCACAGCTCCCAAAGAGTTTCTGTGACTGAAGTACCTCTTGTGAAAGCCCAGAAGAATCTTCGCCTCATCTGGATCAACCCTTCAGGAGTTTCCCTGCTCTATTTGTGAAGCTGGACCAGAACTGAGAGTGACAATAGTTTTCATGATCAGGTCTGGGGTTCATTTAGATGCTGGTTGTTCCTATTGGTCAGTGTGTGCACAATTCCTCTGGTTGAGGCTTTTTTATCAAAATATCAGTGTTTCCATCCACCTTTTTGCACAAGCAAGTCTCAGATGGGAGTTCATTTCTTACTTCACAGATTCAGTGATCCTCATAGCTGGCAAAGGAATAAGGGGAATGAACAAGACGGTGGTAGTGTCACTAGGGAGGACAGTCCATTTGGAATGTCATGCCAGAGGTCTGTAAGGAACAGGTAAAAATGCTGAGAGGTCTTGGCTGCACCCGATCCATTAAACTTCTTATTCTAATGATGCTGATGTTCATTTTTCTCTGGGAACCACTTTAGCTCTTGAGTAATCTAGCTTCATATTGCTGTCAAAATACTAATTTTTAGAGGAAATTTTCCATGCTCAAGTCCTCCACTGGTCAGAGGTCTCTAAAAATAAAATCAATGCAGCTCAAGGCATGGCAGAAGCAAACATATATCTGGGATAGGAGTAGAAGGGCTTTGGTCCCTGCTCACTCCATGTGCTTGTCTTACTGGGGTTCTTGACAGTATTCCTTGAGGATGCAGCTGCCCCCCATCCCGCTTGCTCAGGTCACCTGGTTCTTGTGTGGTGTTGTGCAGCTCGTCCCTGCCCTGCTCATGAGGATCATAAGCTACTTGCTCCTGCTTTTGGGAGAGCAGCTCCCCATGCTTCTTTGAAGTCTAAATACAGTGCAGCAAAAGCTGTCTGCAGAGAAGTCTTATCACTTTAGTATTTTTTTTAATGGAACAAGTTTTCTAATCCTGCTGCCTGCAAAGCCAGCTGACGTAGTCATCCTGGTCTCCAAATGCATGGGGCTCACTGGGAGACAGCAGCTGTCATACAAGTCCTATAAAATGAATTCCCCTCTACAGTCGCCTCTGACATCTTTGGTCCTCCTGAGGCTGTAAGTGTGTGCCAGGTCCTCATGCTGAGATTTTTCCCTTACCAGCTGTACAAAGCTCACACGCCACAACTGCTCCTAAAACACAGCATAAAGCCATACTGGCAGCAGTGCTAAAATTGCAAGAGATCATGGTGCAGACATAAATTATATCTTGGAGATTCATTCATCCCTGCTGTTTATCTTACGGGTCTTGTCCTTTTACCTATGCATATACACAGATCCAGATGTAGGCACACACAGCATAAAATAGAGTTATTTTAATGTCTGTTTGTTTATAACAAAAGAGTCTGACTCCAGATCAATAATCCTTTCTTTTTAAGTTCCCAGCTAGTGTTGCTGGGGTGTGACTTTCCTTGTCTTTCACTACAAAATGCTGATACAGGAGTTATTACTAATAGTTCAGAGAACAGATTAGAGGCAGAAACATTTCCTTTACTATCAGTCTGATAAGTAAGGTGAGAGAAACTGCATGTCCATGACTAAAATGTGAATGGCTGGGCAATTTGGCTCATGTTTTCACTTCATTCATCTTAGATGTGGCTCTCAAAAAATACCAGGAGTGCAAATGTGGTGAATAGGGTGCTGTGACCAGAGGTGCACATGCCCTGCCAGTGGCCACAATTCACTTGTGAGACCCTAGCACTGCAGATGGGCATGAGGCACCCAGTCCTGTGCCTGGACACTCACATGTATGTAAAGGTCTGCTATAAAACTCCTCCTGACCCTCAGTCATTTTGCACAGAGCGTGCTGAGATCACGTGAACAGCTCTCAAACAGCTGCTTGCAGTCAACAGTAATGACCCACTGATATCAGCATCCGAGCATCGATCACACGTGGCTGTCCTTGCAGGGGCACAGGACTAAAGGTATTAATGCTGCAGCAAAGTCATTCCAACAGATTGTTTTACACAGGCTTCCTAACTCCCCTTTTCTCATCATCAAAGAAGCAGTTCTCATTTTGTGCCAAACTGCTGCAAGTCCCCAGAGGATAACACCATCCCAGCCTGTTAGGGAAAAGCCTCAACACATGCCCAGTCCTTGGAGGAAAGCCTGGGTGGGCAGCAATCAAGTGGAAGTCAAGTTAGACCTTCAAGTCTGAGGAGACTGTAAGGATTCTGCTGGCTCAAGTGGAAGAGGTGGGATGCAAAGCTTGGAATGACTTCCTTTAGGTTAGTTTTCTTCTGGGTAATGATATCATGAGATAAATCAGAATGGAGCACCTCATACTTGAATCACTGTGGAGCCCACCTGTGACATGACTCATGGCCTTGGTAACTTATTTAGGATGACTGAACCTCATGAGAGCCCTGTGATTAAGCAGCCAGCAGCACTCATGAAGTGCCCTGGTTTGTCAGGGCCCCAAATATAGAAGGGTTCGCTTGAACCCTGGGAAAGATTTGATGAATAAAGATTTCCACAGGAGCCCACATTTGGCAACAGTGGGAAGAATAGCGATGTTTTTTCAGTGATGCTCCCAGCTCTGACTGGTCCCTAATTTATCTAAGAAGGAAGATAATCTAAGCACTTTCAACATGAGTTTGAATGTAAACACCCTAACCATCTGTTTTATTTGCACACACGCATATTCACTTTATTAAATGCCAATTCTCCCCTGTTGTTTTTGCAAGATGCACATCCCACTACAGTGGGAGAAGCAGAGAAACCTGAGACCCGACTACCCCAAGCAACCGTCCCAGCCCAGATCCGACCACAGGTGTGCTGTGCTCCTGCACACCTGCCCTGCCCTGTGCAGCCCTGCAGCAGCACATAGCACCCATGACTCTCTGCTTTTAATAAGGAAACATGATTTTGTGAGCTGGGGTGGCAGATGGAGCTGATGAGCACCCATCATCCCTGACCAGACTTTGGAGAGGGTTTGCAGCTCTGCTCTTCGCCCTGGTGATCAGGGTTGACCTGTAGGGAGCCAGCACAGGCAGGCAACTCTCCTGGGCAGCTCCGACTGTTCCTGCAGTGCTGCATCCCAGCACAACCTGGAATCAAATCAGCATGCCCAGACCCCAAACCCTGCTTTGGTAGAGGGAAGGGCTGGAGCTGCCTCTGTCAGTGTGCATGCTAGAGGGATTAAGATATGCTTCACACACATTTCAGAATGACTGCAGAAAGTGATGTCCTTTAGCAAAAGGTAAAAAATTGACACTTTACTCTGCTGGTAGTCAGCACCCCCAGCACCCTCCAGCTGGGTTGGTCATTTTACATCCCCTTGGTGTCTTTAATTTCAAACTTACAGTAACATATGCCCAGAGAGCTGCCTTCCTTCTCCTAGCATCACAGATGCGTATTCCCTGCTGCCCTGCACTGTGCTGAATGAGGAGTGAATGACATTTCTATTTCTGCCACTGTTCTTCTCTTGACCTCCTGTAGTGGGAGAACAGAATCTTCTTCTTCCTTTCCCTTTGTGTTGTGTTTTGGTTTGGTTTTTTTTTTTTTTTTTTAATTTTTATTACTGTTACTTAGACTAGGCAGCTGGGGACCAGAGTATTTCCAGCATGCTTATTTAGCTGCATGACTCCCATTAATGTAAATGACAGTTGCATAGCAAAAACTGTGCAGATCCAGTTGAAGATTTACTCCTGGGGTTATCATTTTGCCGAGATTTCACAGACACACACCTTGCAGAGACTTTGCCACAATCATTGTGCGGAGAAAAAAATTGGAAGTCTCTGGAAAGGGTCATTGGGCACTGGGAGAGGCTGCCCAGGGATATGGTTGAGTCACCTTCCCTGGAGGTGTTTAAAAGATGGGTGGATGAGGTGCTGAGGGACATAGTTTAGTGACTGATGGGAATGGTTGGACTCGATGATCCTGTGGTTCCTTTCCAACCTAGTAATTCTATGATTCTATGATTAGACGAACAAGCGACTCACTTAGGAAATGAAATTTTGCATCAGATGAGTGTAATGGAAGGAAAGGTGGTGTGGGGAGGCAGGAGGCTGAATTTCCACCTCCAGCCTCACTGTACCATCCCAAAGCAACTGACATTTGCTGAGATGCCACAGATCCTTATGCTGCAAAGATACTAAAAGTTATCAGGAATGGCTGGAAAAAATGCCTTCTTTTATTTTTAAATTTTGTTTGCAAAACAAAACCTACCTAAAAGACAAGCAGAAGATTTATCATCCCTTTCCTTCTGACAGCTTATGCTCCTGGTTTCCTTGAGGGCTTTCAGTCACATTAGGCCCTCCCCTCCACAGCAAGCTGGAGTAGGATGTGGTCTGTGTCCCCATGCTGCTATGTCAGCAGTCATTGTGCCTCCACCATGGAGCTATGCAGGATGGACAGGGCCACCAAAGCAATGTTTCTGCCATGCTCTCCTCAAAGACAACTGTGCCTTGCAAGCTCTGCCTCCTCCAGCAGTGCCTGCTGCTGTTATTTGTCCCCCTGACACCAGTCATAAATTTCAAGGCCAGAAGGAGCCATTACAGTTTGCTAGCACGACCCCTGATGCAACGCAGAGCATTATTTGTGCGTCAAGCCCAGGACTTTCTTTGGAGATCTAATAAATCATTGGGAAAGGCAGTCAGTCCTGATTTAAAAGCTGCAAGCCACTGCGTCGTGTCCCTGGGTAAGCTGTTGAAGTGGTTAATTATCCTCACAGTGTGAATGCTTGCGTTTATTTCTGATCCAAGCTGGCCTGTCTGGGCGCTTCGGAGCATGCAGCCGTGGCATCGCATTGTGCTTCTTAATGCTGGAGTGCCAGATCCACCAGGCACACGGCTCTTTTCCAGGTGGGTTGTCAGCCATGGTCAAGTCACCTCCCAGCTTTCCCTCTGACAAGCTGAACAAATTGAATTTCTTTAGGCTGGTGAATCAGCTCACTTTTGAGAGTCATAATGCAGCTACATGGATTTTTTTTTTCCCATGCGCTGTCTCTCTTGCATCAGGACGTCACATGGGTCTGAGTCAAATGTAAAGTGAAAGAGGGACTGGGAGGTTTGCCTGTCACACCGTGCTAGCACCTGTGCTCCCAGGTGGGTGCCCAAGCCCACCTGCAATTACCTGCATGGTGATGGCAGCCGCCACAGATGGAAGAGGAACATCCCCTCTGGTTAACTTTCTGACCCAAGCAGGAAGAGCAGAGAGCAGTGTTTCTGTAAAACACAGCTGGGAGGGCAGGGAGTGAGTATGCAAAGAATAACAGACCCTCAGGTTACACACATCTTGCCTACCTGCTCTCCTGCAGCTTACCTGGGGCAAAAGACACTCTCTGTGGTTTTGGTCCATCCTGTTACTGCCACCCAGCTATTCACCACCTTGCCGACCAGAGCCTAAGATGAACAAAATGGGTTATGTCAGGCTGCAATGAGCCAAACTCTGGGTCAGCCTTTTCCCCTTGGTAGCTTTCCCTTGCTCAGGACATGGGGGAACAAAGTTTGTGTCCCTGTTCAGAAGCAGACCCTGATCTACATAACAAGAGAATCTCAGCAGGGGATTATCAGGCTTTCTGAGAGATGGTCAAAGCATATCTGGACTGAAAAAACCCAGTGTAGTCAAAATCAGCAAATACCCTTCACCAGAAAGCTGCAGCTATGTCTGGCTGGCATTTGCTGCACATTGTCTTACCTTTTCCACCTTTCCCCAGTGCAATTAAGAGGTTGGCTCTGAGATCCACAATCCAACTGCGTCTAGGAAAGCATAGTACACTGCTTTACCCTTCTCCAGCTCAGCTAGGGATGACACTGACCCATTCTCCAAGTCAGCTCAGCCCCTGTGGTGCAAGTCCTTCTGTCATGGAAAGAGTTCTTGCTTTCTCCAAATGGGTTTAGTGGGGCCAGAGCCTGTTAACACATGGAGTTTATAGAGAACTGTTCTCTTTTCCTGAGTGAGGGTGAAGGGGTTTGATTTTTCCTTTGTTTGACAGAAGATAATGTGCTGAAGAGAGGGTTACTTCAGACTGCCACATTGTTCTGTGAGGATCCGGAGGAGTCTTCTTCACAGTGTGGAGGGCAGGGGGTGAACTTAAGTGGGAGATTCTCACAAGACCTATGCTTTAAAAGCAATCTAGAGGCCAGAGTGAATTGACTGCTGGATTTTAAATTGATCCTTCCACTCTTGAGGGAAAAAAGCCCATATTTCTCTAAAAGGGTCAAAGATACGGAATTAGTCTGCATCTTTTAACTGGAGGTCATTTAATCTTTCAAGCAGCCAGAGTGTTTTGGGTACTTTAATGTTCAACAGCTGATACTTCATCACTCACATTTCAGATTTAATGCTAGACAGCGGGTCTAAGAAGCTCTCCTGCTCCTTGTTCCTGTACTCCAGCCTGCCCTCCCTTCTGCAGTGAGTCAAGGAGGTGATACAATTTCCAAGGTGGGTTCATCTTGCAGTGGTGGAGTGTCACATCAACAAGCACCTCTCAAGGCATACGCCATTGTAGAAAAAAGAAAGAATCAGTGAGGAATTTAACCAGATGCCTGATACCACTCCTCTGGAGAGGAAGGACTTGAGAAAGCCGAAATTCTGCTCAGAAAAGTCCTCTAATGCCACTTGGTGCCTGAAAAGTGTTGGTGGCTTTGTCAGCTTGCACAGTGAGGATATGCCTGGGGCTGCCAGGTCACTGCAGAGGAGATGACAGTGCAGCCTGGGTTTCCAGCGCAGGTGAGATAAAGTCTGCACACACATCTTTGCTGTCAGGTTATCATGAGACAGCAAACAGATAATAGCTTCAGCAGGTCTGAGTGGTCTCGAATGTGATGTCATGAAGGATGGAAATCAGAAGAGGGGATTATTTGGCATTACTTTTGATCTTGTGCCAAGCTCAATACTCTAAAGCTGAAGTACTCAGAACAAAGCCTGTGAGTGCATACAGAAGGCTTGAAGAGGCACCCAGACACTCTTTCTGTCAATAGCAGATTTCTACACCTCTGCAGACAAAACAAAAGGTAGCATGGTATAGCTGGATCATCATTCTCTGTAGGGGCCTTAGAGTCCTACAACACTATGACACAAGCCATCCATGAACCCATGACATAGTCCACAAGCTCTACCTGTTATAGAGTACCTGAGATGGGGGAAAAATACAATCCCCAGGCAAAAAATGATCATCTTTTTCATGTTTCTTCCTGCAATTAATCCCCATTTACTCCTCCTTCTGATGGTCCTCTTGTCACTGTCAGAATGAAAAAATAAATTGCATATTTGTGGAAGGACAGATAAAGCTTTCTGAAAGCAAATCTGCAGCACAGGAGAAGTCAACTGCTATTTTCAGTGCAACCACAGGTCCCAGGATTTCTCCTCTGCAGATCCCCAACATCTATTTGTGTTTGCCCTCCTGGCCTCCTGCAACAGTGAGCTTGACCACAGGGACAACCTTGGTGAGGGCGAGGCCACGAGGGAATTGGGGGAAGGAATTTTCCTCTCAAACTGCACTTTGACAACAGATGTGATAATAAAAACTCCTCACAAGAGACATTAATGCCATGGGTGAAGTAGACAATAAGGGCAGGAGAAGCCTTTTCAAAATAAACAAAATTAATGGAATCATCTCCAATATCCCACTTTTAAGAATAGCTTTTAACTGTTTCCATTTGCTTTTATTTACCTCCAAAATAGTCATAGAATGAATTTTTTTTTGAAGGGACTTCTGGAGATTATCTGGTACAACCTTGCTAAAAGGCACAGCCAGCTTAGGTTGCTCCCAGCCATGTCTGGTTGTCCAGGTTGTCAGTGAAGACACTGAACAGTACTGGCCATGGTATGAACCCTTGGAGAACATCCTTAGTTCCAAACAGGTGGGTTTTGGATTACTGATCACAGCCCTTTGACTCCAGTGGTCGAGATAGTTTTCCACTCAGTTTACAGTCTGTTTGATTAAAACTGTGTTTCATGAGTTTGTCTCTAAAGATGCTATGGGAGACCATGTTGAAAGCCTTCATAAAGTCAAAACAGAAAAGACCCTTTCTTCACAGATAGGGTCATTAGGCACTGGAACAGGCTGCCCAGGGAGGTGGTTGACTCGCCTTCCCTAGAGGTGTTTAAGGTGTGGGTGGATGAGGTACTGAGGGACATGGTTTAGAGATTGGTGGGAATGGTTGGACTCGGTGGTCTGGTGGATCTCTTCCAACCTGGTGATTCTATGAAGAGGTAGCACTTCCCAGCCCTAACAGCACAGTGAAGAGCAGTGTCCTTCTTGGCCTAAACCACTCCCTAAACATATTGTCACACACAACCTGAAGGACACTGTGTTCCTCTTGGTGAAGACACCTGCTCCATAGCCAGATGTATCACTGCCATCCCCTAGGGATGTCAGTTCCTGTGCTGTGGGATGGAGACCTTTGACCTCTACACAAACCTTCTTCTGATACTCTTGGTATACCAACTTTTTTTTCAGGTGACAGTTTCCCTTTTCTGTACTGTTGTGGTTTAGCTGTGGTCAGCAACTGTGTACTACACAGCCACTTGCTCACTCCTTTCGCCACGGTGGGACAGGGAAGAGAACTGCAAAGAAAAAGATAAAAACTCACGAGTCAGGACAAAGACAGTTTAATAGAACAGGAAAGGAAGAGAAAAATAATAGCAATAATAAAAGAATAAACAAACTGAGTAATGCACAGTGCCATTGCTCAACACATGGAAACTAATGCCCAGCCAGTTAGTGAGCAGCAATCCCACGTCCACCGACCAGCTCACCCATTTTATATATTGATCATGATATCATATGATATTGAATATCCTCTTGGCCAGTTTGAGTCAGCCATCCTATCTGTGTCCCCTCCCAGCTTCCAGTGTATTCCCTACCTTCTCTCTAGCAGGCCAGTAAGAGAAGCTGAAGAAAATTAACCCCATCCCAACTGAACCCAGGACATGTACACATGCCAATTAGATGAAGTTGTCATGCTGGAGATGCTGATGGCATCCCACACAACCTCAGAAATGGCCCTTGTTGCTCTCTGACTTACTGCAAGACCAGCAGGCCCCAAAGACACTCCTGTTGCTGTGGTCTTTCTTGGAATCTCCAGCCACCACTGATCCTGAGAGGTGATCACCCTACTTACCTTGACACACATCGGCTCTCCCAACAAATTCACAGGGCATACAGTGATGGGTAAAGTGATGTCCTTTTGGTCAAGACTTTCGGTCATTTTTATTAAAAAGAATGTGTTAGAGGGAACATTTATGGTTTTCAATTGACTCCAGGTGAGAACCATAAAAATCCTCTTTGTGTTGAGGC
The DNA here is from genome assembly GCA_033558105.1 of Coccyzus lansbergi. NCBI lineage: Eukaryota > Metazoa > Chordata > Aves > Cuculiformes > Coccyzidae > Coccyzus > Coccyzus lansbergi. The sequence continues at coordinate 1,303,157 of JAUMJK010000054.1, read as the reverse complement.
CAGACCGTAGAAGAAGGTAGCATTCAGATAGATTGTAGTTATGACTTTGTTTGCTGCCCACAATATAATTAATGAGTTGGAATAAGAGGATGGGCTGGTTTGGGGATTTCTAGTCTGGCGAGGCCGGGCAGGTTCCTTCAAGCCTGTGGGGCAGCTGGTACAGGTGAAGGCTATGTCTTTCCTAACATTGCCTTTTTTAGGAGCACAATAGAGATCTGCACTGCCCTTCAAAGGAGGCATTTTGAAGCAGTGGCTTTGTCTATCTTGACTTGCTTTTCTTGCTTTGCCCTGGAGACATTAAATTCCCAGGTCATGAGTGGGGCTTGCCAAAGACAAGTCCAAAATAAACCATGCCTTGTTTATTTGCCCCAGACTACTGGCCATGATTCATCTGCAGATTTAATACCAGTGCCTAGCTGAATATCCCTGTTCTATTAATTTCTATGGCTCAGCTTACAAATAAGCCATGGGACTGGCCAGGATCTCCTGAGTTTTTGTGTTATGTCTTCTTCTGTCACACATGGTCGTGTTATGCAATCCCCTTCACAGGCTTGCAAAACTCTAGATTAAAACTAGACAGTACTTTGCTCCTAGGATTCCTTCAGGAAAACCTTTGCAGAACTTGATTCATCCAGCAGTCATTAATTCTGTCATTTCTAATCTAACCATAGTGAAGAATAGTTTAAAGGCATTTTCTTATTGATCACCTTTATCCTCAAGCCTAAATAACTCATCTCCTTTCTTAGTGGACATGTTGGAAAAAGAAGTGGTTATGGGGAGTGGCCACATCCCTGTGCAGCCCTTCAAGCTGCAGGGAGCTGCTGGGGTCCTCCAGGGCTTAGGGCAGAGGGCTGGGCTGGCACAAGGAGACATCCCTAGCAGCTCTGCGCATGGTCCTGAGCACTGCCAAGGTCTCAGTGGGTCCTTGTCCCCTGGCATCACTTTCTCCAGGTCCTTCTGGGAATGTTCTAGCCAATGTTGCCTCTGTTTGTATTTGCCTCTTCTTTACTGTGAGACGCTCATGGCTCAGAGCCATCTCATGCCTGAGTGATCTATCTCTGCTGCTTTGTGGATAAGCTGCCAGTGTATAGCAGAATTCTTGTTTCTAGTGTCCAAGTACATGGCAGCACATTTTTTACTGCTAAATTACACCCCATTTGTCTCAGTCTCATCCTTAAGGGCACCCAGCTCCTCCTACATAATATTCCAACCCTTATCAGTACTAGCAGTGACTCCTAGCTTCACGTCATTCCTATTCTTTCTGTTAAGGTCGTTTAAAGAAAATAGGGATTAAGATAGCAGCCAAGACAGCTCCTCGATGAACTTCACAAGGAGCTTGCTGCCAAGTTTTAATTCCCCTTTCAGCACAGCCTGTTTTCTACCCATTGGCTGGTTCTTGACCCAGACTAAATTGCTTTCAATACACCTCATCTTAATGAGCACATTCCTGCTTGGCAACGAGTTATCAGGCAGACCTGGCCTCCCCCATGTCCTGACTTAAGCAAGTCAGGCACAGACTACAGCTGGGAAAACTATCCCCTCCTTTGCTTGATTTATCATGCTCCAGCTTGTATTTCCCCATCCTTTCTACAGAGTTTGTCCCAATGCCTTTCTCCTGCAGAGCCCATGAACCAGTGTGTGGCTACCCCCACTGCTCTCTCAAGTTCCGTCTCCTTCCCCAAGCCCAGCTACAATGTCAACTCTTCTCCTGTTCTATTCCATGGTCCTCCAGCTTGGTGGCTTCACAGAAAGCCATAGCTATCAGCCTTGCAGTTGCAAATGCTGCTCCTTTCTGTGCTCCAGGCCGGAAATATCCTACCCCATTTAACATAATGTTCTCTTTCTTTATCTCCTCTTCTTTCTTGGCTTATAAATCCCAGGCATTTGCTCCCATTTCCCTTTGCCCCGTACTGTCCCCAATAGCTGCTGCTGACAAAAAGTTCACTTTGTGTTGACAAAGTTCATGTTTGGCCAATGCCTAGGGTACCTGAGCTAAATCACATAGTTTTGTGTATTTCCTCCTGCCAAATTCTCCTCTTCTTCACTGTTTACTCTTTTTTTCTCTGTTGGTCCCCTCTGCATTTTTAATACTACTGCTGTTAAAGTTTTATAAGCTGGGGCTGGCATTTGCATGGGTGCAATATTTTTACAGTTCAGAATGCTTTTGCAATGTTATCTTTATTTTTTCCCACATTCAAAATTCTTTCAGATGGCACAGTGGAGGTGGTTTTAAAACTTCAAGCAAGAAAAAAATTCTACCTTCCTCCTCTTCCTTGTTTTTGGAGCTCTGGAATTTTTTTATGATGGAGAGTGCTTGTTCATCCTAGTGCAAAGAAAGTAGGAAAACAGAGGAAAAGCAATACATGACTAATTTTGCCGGGAAATTAAATCAGTGCCATCCGTTTTGTCTGTTCTGACCTCACTGAACTTGCTCAGGAGTTACTTAGAGCCAGTCACTCTCTCTTGTTATGCTGTGGGAAGCTGGGAGACAACAGCTTTTTCAGGCACCGTGCTGGATAAATCCTGCAGTCACTAAGGTGACTGTCACTTGCAGACTAGGAAAACTCAACTGTGCTAAATATGGTGCACAGACTCTACAGTAAAATAGGTGGGTGCTGGCAAGGGTAGGTGGATGGGTGTCCTAAAGGTTGTGCTTCAAGTTCCATCTGCCACTATAAAACATCCCTCAGAGACATAGTTGGGTGGAGAAACAGATCTGTTGTGGTGGAACAGGCACCCAGCCCACTTGCTCGAGATAGTATGGAGTATGATCTCTTTAGAAACTTTGTCTTTTTGGCTTTCATTAAATTGCTCTCAACATGAGACTGATTTTTTTTTTTAAAAAAAAAGAAGAAACAGAGGTGAAATTTTTGCAGTTATGGATTATGTCTCCTAATACATATGGCCTTTGCAGAGTAGATCATACATCAGTTATCTGGGTGCAGAAGGCCCTGGGAATGGACAAGAATTTGCTGGCTGCATGGGAACACTCCTGAGGTACACAAGAAATAGCATTATATACAGTAAATACATGGCAATCTCTTTCTACCTGTTATGTAGGAAACAATTGTGGAGGGGTTTTTTTGGTGCAAGGGGAAGTACACCTACGCTCACTCAACAAACAAATTCATAGGTGTTGAGCCAGCTCAAATCCTGTGCCCTAAAGGGTCTGTACACCAGGAAGGTCCATTTTTCTTTTCCTGAACCACTTCCAGCTAGCCTGAGGTGTTCAGCTTTGAAATAATTTCAATAGTTGTTTCTTTCTGGAATACTGGCACAGCTTCTTAAACCACCTTACTAGTAATTATCATGTTAGCTTGCAGCAGATCTGGGTGATTGGTGGTGCTATTCCAGAAAATGAGATACAGTGAGTTACATGACAGGCACAAGGTCACACAGAAGGACTGTAGCAGAGCAGCACTTCCCCATGCACTAATTCTGAGCCTTCGTCTAGTCAATATAACAAAATGCAATCAGCCACTGCTAGACATCTACCTCTGTGCAGATTTTGTTACCCTTAGGATTGGCTGACACTTTGCAGTTTTGCAAACTCCTGGCAGCAGCTGAGTTAAAACTAAGTAGAAAATATAATATAAGAAAGAGAGGAAAGACAGTTTATTTCACTTCCAGTTTTCAGTCGCGTATACATCAGTTTCATTTGAGGGAGTTATGTCAGCAATTAAACCTTAACTCAGCCACTGCATGGCACAATGACACATATTTGCCATACACACCTTCAGAGTCTCTTAAAAAACATAGCAAACTGGTATTGTTTGCTACTATGAAACACTAGCAAAGCCACTTTTTGATCACCATTTTTGTGTGATACCATACCTAGCTCAGAAACGTTTGCTGCATGCATACTAACAGGAGCAAGCTGCTGTGTGTGGGGAGGCAGTAAAAGGCCTTGTATTGGCTTTAAACGGGGTACCAGCCAGCCTGGTGTTTGACACAGGTCTTCATGCTCTCTGAACAGGAAAACTGCTCTCTGGACAGGCACAGATACGATGGGATCAAGGGCAGAGCCACAACCCCATGAGCACATATCTCCCTGCAGCCTTACCTGCTATTGGATGAGGGACAGTGATTGCATTCAGGTAATGCTCCCAGTTCCCCTGTGGAGATGAGATTTAAAAGGCAAAGATGCATAGAAGGAGTCTTTGCTTCTCCACAGTCACAGATCTGGTTAGAACAACTTGCTTTTGATCTGGGCCACCTGGAGATCTCCATGTAATTTGAGAGCTGGTACTGCTCAGGACACAATGGGACCAGAGCTTCCCAGGGGCTGCATAGCCCTTGTGTGATAGGTATCTCTAGGCTCCCCAGGGCTCCCCACAGAGTTAAATTTATGGCTTGATCTATGGTTCCTTCCCAAGGCTTTTCTCTCCCTCTCAGGGCACCTCTTGTTCTGCTTAAGGGAAGAAAGCACATTTCATTGAGAGAAACATTTGATGAGTAGCTTCATTCATTTTCAGCCAGTTAGCGTTGGTTAAATCAATCATCAAACCAGCCATGGCTTTAAAGCCTACACGGGTACACTTACAGCAGCCAATACTCTATAAATACAGCTACAGCTTCTGTACACATGGTGGTAGTAATGTAGTTTGTGCACAGGATTTGGTAGAAAGTGATTGTTGTTACACTGGTCTGTACTGCTGATATTTGTACTAAAGCTTTTCTGCCTCCTAAGTAACTGGAGGAAGATGGTGAAGCCTTGGAAATGTTTCCAGGCACCCCTGGGCTTGCTGGCTCGTCTCAGATCTCATTCTGTCCCATTTGCCAGAAATACCCAGAAAGTAAATTCCACTTTCTTGTGCAATTCATACCTGGTGGAGGTGATGCTCTGGCTCTGCCTGCAGGATCCCTTTTAGCACAAGCGTGTCCCTTCTCTGATGCTTCCAAGTTCCTCAGTTCTGGCATCCAGTCATCAGGTAGATGGGGGCAGCCAGTCTGTCTCCACCACCAACAGCAAGAGTGCTCAGGCATCCCTCTCCTAATGGTGATCAGCTCTAGCAGCACAGTTTTGCTGCTTTTCCTATTTCCAACCACTTGTGCTCTATATGTGTATCTGACTTCCACCTTGGCAGAAGATGAGACACAGTCTGATTTCCTGTTTATCTGAGCCCAGATGGGTTTTCTCAGTTGCACAGTGTTGGACTGGAAAGCATCGTTGCACAGCTGTGGCCCAGAAGTCACACAGTGGAAGGGTCAGGCGTGGGGCTGGGAGTCATAGCACTATATGGACCTTGTTGACATGGTCTCCTGCAATGGTCAGGGGACAAGGTGTGCCTTACCTCTAGCTATGGGGTTGGTACAGACTGGGGACACCCTTGCTTGGGAGTTCGACACCAGAGAAACTCATGGTTAAGGATTCTCTCTCTCCTTGACTCCCCCAACTTGCCCCATAGAAAACACTGGAGGGCCCTCCTGGCCCACCACTAAGCACAAAGGCCATGGGGCAAGGTTGTAAATTGAACTTTTCCCTCCTCCAGCCCTGAGCAGGTACATATTACCCCATGTAATATGAGCACAATTGTTCCTGGACTAGAGTAAGAGTCAAACCCTGAACCCCTGACCCAGGATGGGCTCCCAGGTCTTCCACTGGGACTTTGCTCCAGCTCTCCTCACCCTTGAGATTCCCTGGCTGCCAGCCAGGCACTGCTGCACAGCCTCAGGCATCACTCAGCATCTCCAGCATCTCTGCCTCCATTCGGAAGCTCTCAGCCACGACAGTTCGCTCCTTTTAAGAGCAGGGTGATGCTCTGGAGGACAGCTCTGCTTATCTAAGGCAAGACTGGAGCAGGACAGCCTGCAGTCTGGCTGGGTCTCAGCTGCCCTTGGGAACCTCATGGGGATCCTGCCAGAGGCTGATAAATGCCAACAAAATGTTGTCAAGCACAAGAAGTTGCTTCCCAGTTTGTTTATTCCTCTGATTTCTACAGAGGCGCACAGAGAGTCCACACGCAATCTGCACAGAGCGCTCTTTGTAAAAATAAATAAAAAGACCCTTGCTGTTCAAAATCAGCTTCCCTCTGGGTCTATTTTAGCCCATTGCCTTAGCAGCAGCTCCTTCAGAAGCTTCAGAAGCTGGGACTCTGCTGATGAGTTAGTCACTTCTGTCCCTCAGCAGGCATCTCGGTAATTTTCCCCAACCAGTTACGTCAGTGGAGCCCTGCAGCAGCAGCACTCCCTGATTATGCAAGCTACGTTCGCAGATACGTTCGTGGTTGGTCTTTTTAACCTTTGTTCACTGCCTCATCGCAGAAAGAGCTGAAATAAATGCTTTGCTGATAAAGCCCCGTACTATATTGACAAAAGAAAAGCACAGCATTGGTAATAGATTGTATTTGTGGAAATGGAAAGAAGAAACAAAGCAGCCTGTATAGGTACAGCCAAATCTGTAGCAGTACTGCCTCTTGAAAAGAAAGACACTTTTCTAATTCATCAGGGCAAAAGCAGGGATGAAGATTTTATCTAGTGTTTCAGTTTATTAGCCAAATCCTTTGCAGCCATGGGTTTTGCCAGAATGAGCTACCTCTCTGCTCTCAAAGAAGCACCCTAGAGCTTGTTCACATATAGTAGTCTTCAAACTCCTTTTTTTAACACCTCCTCTTTTTTTTTTTTTTTTTTGGTGGTGATGTTAATGTTATCTTTGCAAAATGGCACTGGAAGGGAGAAGATGTTAGCCATTTTCTTCGTAGAATCACAGAATCACCAGGTTGGAAGAGACCCACCAGATCATCGAGCCCAACCATTCCTACCAATCTCTAAACCATGCCCATTCACTAAATTCTTCTGGAAATGTTTTTATTCATCCAGCTCCAACATCTCATCAGTCATCCAAGCATGTTCTTCTTCCCACAGAATCACAGAATAGTTTGGATCAGAAGGGACCTTCAAAGATTATCTAGTTCAACTCCTCCTGCCATGAGAAAGGACATATTTCAATAGAAGATGGGGCATCTACAACTTCTCAGGCAACATGTACCCAGGTGATGGAAAAGCAGGGGATTCGGATAAAGTCACTTGCCTGGGTCACCAGTAAAAAAAAAAAAAATCTCCCTTTGACTTTCTTGCTTCCTGACTGCCAAGTCTTCTCTCCTGGTTCTCAGTAAACACTGGGCAAATGTTTATGCCTGACAATTCCTTCTTCAGGGATCTTCTAACAGAACCCTGCTGTGATGGGACCTGAATCCCTCCCCATCCTGTTGCTAATGTTTGAGGAGACTTGCATGTCTGTAGCACTAAAGTGCAGCAGACAACATGATGCCCTCTTCTCATTCCTCCTTGCCCCAGCAAGCCAAAGACTGTGCATGGGGTAGGAGACTGAAAATTAAAACATGTGCAGTGGGAGGTGTTTTTTGCCATGTAGCCCCACAGGAAGTCTGGTTCAAAACAAATTGGCACATAGAGTGTGATACTGCTGACCATTCAGTTCCAGATCAGTGACTAAATCTGATTATAAAGAGAAATAATTGACTAACCAGCTGGGTTTTCTTGGGACACTAAGTAGCTAGAGAAACTCCCTGCCTGACAGACAAAGGTGCAGCAGAGCTGTGTTTGTCTGATTGGAGCTAGATCATGTCAGTCAATACAGTAAAGCTGGCAAAAGGTGCTCAGTGCAAAATGTCATGTGCTACTGTTTCCTTGGGGATACCAGGATTGTTAAGGTAATGCTGGAAAAATAAAACAATCACTTATTGTCTCGAGCTGTGAGCGTCACAGCAAAGTAAATGTTAATATTCATATTACTGGGCTCAAGATGTTCCTGTTAGCCAGAGTGGTTTCATAGAATCCCTAGGTTGGAAAAAAACCTTTGAGATCATCAAATCAGAGTCTACCTGTCCATTACTAAACCATATCCCTAAGCATATCCTTCTTATTGGAGTGATGGGCAGTTGAGTCAGAAAAATAAATCTAGTCCACATTTTTCAAATCATTTCTAGGTCCTGAAACTTTGCCATCCTGGGCTGAAAGAAACTGGCAGTAGATTTGTGCTCCAAGGGAAAATCCAAACACTTTCTTTTTGACGTTTTAAAGAAAACTGCTTATTGTTATGACATTTCAAAACTTCCCCAACGCCACTAAAAAGGATGAAGAAAAGAAAATGAGAGATAACAGTGAAACATTGCAAAGCATGTATTGTATATTGAATTAAATACTTTAAGTTACACAAAGTCATCAGTATGGTTTCTCATTTGCCAGACAAGAAAGGCAGCCCTTTGCATCCATCTGCAATGACACCGTCTTTCCCATTTTTTGGCTCAGCTAGCAAAGTCCAGCAGTGACACAGCCTGGGACTGTGTGCCCTGAGGGGAGAAATTGGAAATAGCAGCACTCTTCCAGTATGTGCCAGGAAATCTTGAAACAGCAAAATTTTGAATATGTTATCTGAACCAGTGCTCAGTGCATGGGGGGAAAAATAATTCAGGGAAAGGGTAAGATGTCCTATAAAATCTGAGATTTACATGTGCATGCTTAAACCAAGGTAAATTCTGGCTGCTGGTCAGAGGGCCACAGGCTGCCTTGAGTTCCTGAGGAGCCCTGAGAGGCCATGTAGCCCCTTTCTTCTTCCTCCCAACGTGCACTTGTCTTTGGCCCCAACCCTGTCTCCCCACCAGACTGCAGCTGCCCTCCAAAACAGCAGGTGGGTAGATAAAGCTGGAAGATTAAACTGTTTGTGTCAAGCCAGTGATCAGCAGGCAGTGTGTTGATGTTCAGAAGGGAGATGAGGACAGCTTACTTTGCAGGGCAACAAGAAGCCAACAAGCTTTGTAAGGGGGATTGGGCCAGAGTTAACATGCTGCAGGCTATGTGGCACCTTTAGCTTTCACTTCAATGGGCTAGTCAACATCGCACTAGCTCCATCAACTATCAACCCACCCTTTATGGATCTTGGTGGGAGAAGAGGCTCCAGGAGAGCTTGCTCTCCTGAGATCTTGCCAGCACCACTACAGGATGCAAACACAAGAGTAATGTGAGACTGGATGAGGGTGTTAGGGGGTCCAGTTTGCTTCTGAGACACTCCCTTCACATGCATAGCACCTGTCCCAGAGAGCAGCACTTGCTCTTACACTGATCCCTAGCAGTTTTTCTCTTTTGCCATATGATATCATGTTTTGAAACCTCGCAGCTATTAAGTGTCAATGTGTCAATAGCATCAAGCGCAAAATTCCTTTTGAGGTAGCATGTTCCCATGTGGTAGCATGAATTTTTTACTATTAGGGTACTGTATTTGGGACAGGCAGCAATTTAGCAAATGGGATACAGTGAAGCTGCCCGCATGGAAGATAAGCAGATAGAAAGCAATGAAAGACATCTTTATATCCATTGAAAGATGAATTAATAACCAGCACTTACATCTATAGGCAGACCCAGTGTGATTAGGAGGCATTTTTCATTAAGCGTGGAGCTGCAAATGGCTCCTATGGCACAGACCTCATTATAGAAGCAATCTGTTTGGGGCTGAAGGCAAGAGAAATAAACCCGAACAGTATAAGGCAAGCCCACTCAGCACCCATATAGGGCTCCTTTAGCTCTGGTGCCTGACATCCAAAATGTGGCAGCATGGCTTGGCGGCAGAAAAAAACAAATTTTTGAGTAATTGCTATATCATGCTGATGTCTCTCATGATGATTGCTTCGATCCGCGTAGAGATCAATCCTGCTTACCTCAGGGTCCACAACGTGTCACAGCTGGAGCATTAAATATGAGCATCAATGCAAATTTTCCCCAAACACAGGCTTGACACTAACTTGGTACTCCCACTTGGTCTCCCTTCAAATAAGGACTTTGCCCATGTTCAGCAATGCAATTAGCACACATGCTCAGTGGTTAATAAACCTGCTTACAGAGCTGTGAGCAACTGCTCTCAAGCGGGGGAAGGATGCACCTCTGTGACACCAAGGTCTCCCCTGCTTAGAATATTTCTGCTCGCTAATGCTGTCGTGTCCCTTTGCCTCTCCAGCATGGATCATTTCTGATGCAGACGCCACCACCCTGGCCCTGACGTGTGTCCCTCGCAGAGCAGAAGGAGGACGTGAAGGAGGGAGCTGTACCCTGTAGGAGGCAAAGGGGCACTTCTCAGCTCTCCCACGTGTGCTGCAGCCGCTCGTGCGCAACATGCCAGACCTGAGACTTCACACGTGGCTGCTCCACGACATTGCCAGCTGCACTTCTAATAAGCACTAATTCAATTTTCGGCTTTACTCCTTGATCCTTTCATGCCGCCTCCTGAGCTGCTTTGCACCAATGTCTGCTGATGTCAGTACCCATGGGGCAGGGACGGGAGAGACGTGCTGCTGAGAGGGTCAGGGGACCCCTCCACCCCCAGGACGGGGTGAGTAGGCTCCCCAGGAACTCCCAAAATGACGAGAAGGGTGTTACGAGTGGGTACCGTGCAGCCAGATCTGTGGGGGGGATTAAAATTTTGTGTCAGCAGTGGAGGAGTTGCCTGTCAAGCTCCAAGGGGAAGATTAGTGAGCTCAAGCTCAGCATGAAATTCAGGAAGAAAATTTTATCACACGCCAAAAATTTCTTGCCACATGCTCTAATCCGCCTGGAGGGGGCTGAATAGCAAACAGCACACCCTGGAGGGGCCCTGCTTGACTGTCTCAGTCCAGGTCCTGCAGAGCACACCTCTACAAACCCAGCTAATCTCCACCTTCTCAGCTGTCACCGCTGAGTTGGCCAGAGGCCTGACCCAGCACTGACTGATGTCAGTGAAAACCTGATTCCAGTAGCTGTGGCACTGGTCATGTGCAGATGGTGAGCATCCTTTGCCCTCACTCTCTGCCCTCCTCCTGCTTTGTCTCGGCTCCCACAGAGAGAAACAGGAGGTGGAGGAAAGCTAGGCAGGGTGGAAGGGAACGATAAACTCATGCCAGCCTGATTTTGAGCATACTCAAGTGCAAAGTGAGCACTGGGAAGCCCAAGGACACAGCCCAGTACTGCCAAACCTCTATTTTCCTTGCATGGCTCACACTGCTGCCAGAGCTTGGTGTGCAGCCTACGCTGCCTGAGGCTGGCTGTGCACTGCTCCAGCTCTGGGGCTGGCTGTCCTCCTCCTTCTCTCACCCTGCCCACTGCTGCCTGCCCAGGGGAATTCCAGAGAATCACAGTCCCTGAAGTAGGACAAGAGCATTAGCCTAGGCATATTAATTAACTAGCAGATCAGTTAATTAATTAATTCATTCATTCAGACACAAAAGGTCAAATGGATGCACCTGGAAACATGCAACCTTTCTGTTCTTACATGTGGCATGTTAATGCAGAGCCTGCATTGCACATCTCCAGGTCCCAGAGGTCTGGGGTTTCATGTGGGAGCAAGCGAAGGGAGTTTCAGTGACTCCTGCAGTGCTCTTGGAGTTGTATTCCCAGCTTTAGTAGCAAAGCCCAAATATAATGTTCCCTCATATTTATCTCCTCTTTCTCTCTCTTAGGGTTCACCTTACTTGCAACTGAATCCAGCCATATCGCTGGCTCTTATCTGCATGTAATGTTGTCATCACCTCTGTTGAGACTTTCTTCTACAAACTGCTTTTTCTGTTACCAGTCAGACGTGAACGAGTGTCAGAGAAATGCAATATGACAGGAATCAAGAGGCTTCCGCTCCACATGCATAAACAATGCAGACTCTCAAGTGTCCCTCACTGGTCCTTCAGGACAGCAGCAGGGTACTGGTCAATCTGGAGAACAGATCAGTCATCATTTAACTCCATTAAGAGGCTAAGATCTTCGCAAAGCTTCATGATCCTTATGACAGATAGGAAAAGCATTATACATGATTTTAAAAATTTAGGAAAAATAAGGAACTAGTTGGCCTGGAACAGTTCATAAAGTTACTCACAACTTTCTCAAAGCTGTGATAAGGGGACATTTTTCCCTGTCCCATGAGTTCACTCTTCAGCCCCACCACAGTGCTGCCACCAGAGGCAGATATGACATGCCACTGCAGAAAAAGAATGTGGTCCTAAAGATAGTTCTGCCTTTTTGTGTGTGTCTCAGGGTCTGTTGGAGGACTAGAGATGCTTTCTTCATCTCCAGTGCCTCCCCTGCGTGATGGGGGGAACAGACCACAGCTTTTGTACATCATATCTAAAAACCAACTTTGCTTCTGCATGCAATAAGGTGAAGGAAACCTGTTTTCAATCAAGAAGTGAGAGGTAACAAGAAAAAAAGTCTCTGTGAAAGAATTCTAATGGACAAGACAGAAAGAGAGCTTACCAAAAAGCCAGGAAGCTCCTGCAGGATCCTTTTGAGCTTGCTGTGCACCCAAAGGAGATATTAGCATTACGTCAGCAATGCCCTAATTATGCAAATTGCTCATTGGTTTGTGCACCAGGACGCCAGCATTTTGTTTGCTTTGCTTTCAGCCCGCAGCCAGTGGGCCAGTGTTTTCCTTCTTTGTGCTGGTTTTGTGATGTGGCAGTGGAGGACAGTGGGGAGGGTCACAGAGTCAGGGCTTGAATTTCAGAGCTTCCACTGCATGCACAACTGTTTTAAAAGCAGGGCTTGTTTCTAAGGTAAACAGGATGAGGCATCTCAGGAAAACACCATGGATAATAAAGCATGTTCTAATGATTCCAGCTGCATCATGTGTGTTGGTACCAACGTTGAGCATCCCCCACTGTAGTCATCCTGGTCGAGAGCACAGGGCGTGAGGCATGTTCATCCTCTAGCACCGTGTCTGTTCTCCTTCAGGATGTGAGCAATGCAAGATGATACAGAGACATCGACCTCATCGCTTGTTCTGTGCCATTGATGGCCTCTGAACTGCCTCACTACTTGGTAAAAGCCGTCTTTGCCACAGTTTGGTAAATCTGCTGGGAAAGTAGCTCCCATGGGTTCCTCAAGGACATGAACTTCCCATGCCCATGGATGATACTTCATGAGGGAAAAAAAACCACCTTAATTTATTTTCAAGATTCATTTTGGATATTAGGAAATTCTGCTGAGAAAGTTTAGAGCCAAGAGAAAAATAAAGCCCTAACAGCTTCCTTCCTGCAAACATATCAAAGACAGCAATAACAGTAGCCAAATGTTAGGCATATATTGCACCTTAACAGAAAATAGAATATTGGCTTTTCTGTAACATATATTCAGCTTTTTGCCCTGATCCTGTTCCTAGAGACATGCAGGGAAGCTTTTAAAGCAGACCTGCTTGTAAAACCCCAGTTTATGCTACAAATCTATGACGAACTGTGCCAGTTTCAACCATTTTTTACTATAACCTAAACCCAGTAGTCTTCTTGGACTGGCCCTTGCTCTCATAAATTCAGCAGTAATGCTCCAGTTGAATCCAGAGCCCACAGGCTAAGCCTCAGCAATTAATGCTCACTGATTTATTCACATACATATTTACCACAAGGGTACAGAACTCTCTGCAGACACTATGCAAATAATGTATAGTAATAAATGCAAATGCCCCACTTGAATTTACAACATCAATATTCATACCCTGACAATTAAGAACTCCTTTAGTCTGTTAGCATATAGTTATTAATGGACAGTAAAAAGGGTTGCAGTTGTATACAAACAAACATTTCTCTTTGTAGGAAACCAGCAACAACAACCCCACAAGAAGTGTTGCTTCTTGTGAGAGAACTGAGCTTTGAAAACCTGCAGTGAAAGTATTTTGTGTGCAAGTACAGAACTTCTTATCTTGAACTGTGTAATCACATGGAGAAACATTGTTACTGTTATTGATATTGATATTGTTATTGTCATCATCGTCGTCATCATCTTTTGTGTTTGCATGTCTGCACATTTTATTTTTAGATGAATGATTTTCATAGAAAATTTGACCTGAAAGCCAAGAGTTCTTTGAAATTCCAACTCCCAGGCTTTCTAGCGTGTCTGAGAGCTGTGGTCTCATGTGTCCACAACCAGGTGAGTCCTTGTCCCTGGCAAGGTGAGATGCTGTCCTAGATTTGATGGCAGATTATTTTTATTTCTCATTGACTAGCTCACCGCCAGGTGAACCTCCTGGCCAAATTAGACAGTGTCACTCCTTCTTAGCTTCTGTGAAACTCAAATCCCTTAGAAATGTACATTTGTGGGAGTGAGGTATAGAATGCCCTCATAAAATAACTCTGCCAGACCACCTCATCTGCTACCACATCTGAGGGGAAAAGAAAGGAGAGCAACAGTGGTTGGAAAGCATTTTCTCTAGAAGGGAAAAGGTTTCCTAAGGAATGACGTATGTCTATAACAGCATATATGATTAGGCTGATTCCTGCCAAGTTTATTTCCTTTCTCCTATTTGCCACCAAACAAAAGAGCCAAAGGATTTGCAATTGTATTTGATGAACCTAGTGGCTTTCTGTGATGGATTGCCCATATCAGTGGACACGGGAAAAGCAGCAGCTGTAATCTGTCTGGACTTCTGTAAAGCCTTTGACACAGTGCCCCACAACATTCTTCTCTATAAATTGGAGAGTTATGAATTTGATGGGTGGACTGTTTGGTGGATAAGGAGTTGGTTGGATGGTTGCATTCAGAGAGTAGTGGTAAATGGCTTGATGTCCAGATGGAGATCTGTGACAAGTGGTGTCTCTCCAGGATCTGTACGAGGACCAGTGATGTTTAATATATTCATCAGCGATAGAGACAGTGAGATTGAGTGCACCCTAAACAAGTTTGCAGATGACACCAAGCTGAGTGGTGCAGTTGCCATACTGGAAGGATAGGATGCTATCCAGAGGGATCTAGACAGGCTGGAGATGTGGGCCTGTGCAAATCTCATGAGGTTCAGCAGGCCAAGTGCAAGGCCCTGTACTTGGGTGAAGGCAATCTGCAGTCTCAATAAAAGATGGGGGATGATGTGATTGAGAGAAGCTCTGTGGAGAAGGACTTTGGGGTGCTAACTGATGAGGAGCTCAGCATGAGTTGGCAATGTGCACTCACAGCCCAGAAGACCAACTATATCCTGGGCTGGATCAAAAGAAGCTTGGCCAGCAGGTCGAGGGAAGCAGGTCCCCCCCTCTTCCACTCTTGTGAGACCCCACATAGTTTTCTGTGTCCAGTTCTGGAATCATCAACATAAGAAGGATATGGATCTGTCGGAACAGGTCCAGAAGAGGACCACCGAGGTCCAGAAGGGGTCCTACAGGAAAGCTGGGGAGGGACATTTTACAAAGGCAAGTAGTGACAGGACTGGGGGAAATGGCTTTAAATTGAAAGGGGAAGATTCAGACTAGACATTGGGAAGAAATTCTTCACTATGAGGATGATCATGTAGGTTGACCAGCGAAGGTGTAGCTGCCCTTTTCCAGGAAGTGTTCAAGGCCAGGTTGTATAGCACCTTAAGCAGCCTCATCTGGTGAGAGTTGTCCCTACTCATGGCAGGGGAATTGGAACTAGATGATCTTAAGGGTCCTCTCCAACCCAGACCCATGCATGATTCTACGATATTACTACTGCAAAGTGCAGAATACCAGAAAGTCACCTAGAGTTGGCAGTCCAGTGACAGTCCAGTGGCAGTCCAGTGCCCCTAGGAAAATGTAGCCTGCTAGTGAGGAATGAACTCTTACAACTCATTAACTGGGTTGAACTCTGGTGTCATCTTTGTCTGCAGGGTTTCCAGGCGAGGAAGGAACTGAGTGCTCTTTTACAGCTCCCTCTGAATTTTTAACCTAGTGGTTTAACATGTTGGTCTGATGGCCAATCCATCAGTCCATGCTGTCTGTTCCCACCACCTTCTTCTCCTTCTTGTATCCATAAATATGCTCCAAGAAAACTCACTCCATGGTTTTACTAGGGGTTGACACGAGGCTGACTGAGTTATGGTCTCCTGGCTTGTGCTTCTGCCCTCTTCTGAGGATGGTTATAATGTTTGCCTTTCTCCAGCTGCTAAGGATCTCCACTGATCTATACAACCTTTAAAATACTATAGAGAGCAGCCTGGCAAGGACAACAGCCATCTCCCTTGGCACACTTGGCTGCAGGCCAGTGGGTTCGATGTGTGGGGCATTATCCCAAGGAAATCTTGACCTGATCTTCAAGCAATGTTGGTTGTACTCCTCCCCCTTCAACCATTTCTCTAAGTATAGTGGCCTAGCAGACCTCCTTGGTGAAGACTGAGGCAAAGAAGGCAGTCAGTTCCACAGACCTAAAAGTCTCTGTTGTCACTAAATTACCTACCCCATTCAATGGTGCACCCTCATTTTCCTTATTCAGCCTTTTACTACTAAAGTAGAGGTAGAGACTCTTCTTGTTGCCCTCGATACCTCTTGCAAGCATCAACTCCAGGTGAGCTCTGTCTTTCCGAGCACTACCCTACATGGCCAGGTAGTGTTTACAAATTCTTTCTTCACCCTTGCTTGCACCTCCTGTCACTGCCTTTTCACGCTGGAGGCCAGTGAGAAGTTCCCAGTTCATCAATTATCCATAGCTGTTGCTCCACTGAACACAGGGTGGACCCAACAGCTGCTTTCTAATGGAAGAGAGTGAGATGTTACTACCTTGCATAAATTAGCTTCTAAATTAAATCGGAGCCTCATAAAGTACCACTGCAGCACATAGCTAATTCTTACATCCTGGTGAAACCTAGTCAGAAAGTAAGCTGAATGCTTTTTAGAACAGCATGTGAAAAGGGCATCAAAGGAGATGCAGCAAAACTTGTCCCCCTTTTTGGTTTCTCTGTGCTTAGTCCTGCTCTTCTGCTCACTGCCTGAAATGAGAGATATCTGATAGGGAGCACTGTAAAATGAGATGTAAAGGTGCGCTTGCAGCTAATTTACTGTTACAGGAAAAAAACACATTATATCCAATATAAAACCGCTGACTCTGCCTGCCCTACAGAGCCTCTCTGGCTATATAATTACAGATTAAATATCATGTTCATTCAGATCTTGCTGGATCGATAGCCTGCAGCCTCCCTCTGCAACTTCACTCCTACACCTGAGCCTAAAAGCTGATCAGTCCTTCTGGTGTGACCTGAAGCACTGACGGTTCCTGAAGGAGGACCAAGGAAAGGGCATAACAACTAGGAGGCAAGAGGATGTCTAGCACCCAGGGATGAAAATCCATTTGTTAAAATGCCCCATTAAAAATCTCCCCAAACAATCAAACCCAAAACACCAAGCAAAAAGCAAGCAAATTACCCTTTCCCCTCACCCCTGAGCAATGAACTTTCAAATCCTCCAGACTTCTCTGACAAGGAGGTTATCTAGCAGGGCACAGCACACACAGAGCAGAAAAAAAAAATTCTCCCAGGTGATTTTATAAAAGTAGAGGAGCCTGAGCCAAGGACCTTTTTCTGTGGTCCTTTCTTCTGCAAGAAGATTACCTGTGGGAATAAAGCTGGTTGAGTGAAGAGAGAGGACTACCTGCAAAAGCAGCTTTGAGTAAATTCTGTTCCTGCACTTGCTGGCTGGGGGAAAATTTTTGCAATGAAGTTATTTGACCTCCAAATAAAATGATACAGTTTTGGAAAGGTGTTGTTGAAGCTGGCATGATCTAGCAAGGTATGCAGGGAGAGGCACAGCTGATGCGGCTGGACTAAGGTGAGTTGCTGGGAAAAGCCATGGGGAAAATCACAACGTGCTCTGGAGCAAACATGCGAGATGAACCCCGACATTTTTAACATTCAGTAGAATTCTTCTAAAAGAAAGTGAAGCCTTTGCATGTGTGATTCCCAAAAGCCTGAAAGTGGAGCTACTCCAGGCCTCTTGGAGGAGAGGCAGGGCTGAAGGACTTTGCCTTAGCCCCACAGGAGAGGCAGCTCACTGTGAATTAAAGGAAGTTAAGAGACTTTCCCAGCACAAAAGTAATCATGCGTCTTGGTTTCAGCCCTCCATGGGGGCACATCAGCAGGTTAATATGCAGCTAGGTATCCAAGTATCACCCCTGGACAGAGCTCTAATATAGCAATCAGGTGCAGGGGAGCTGGGTATTGAGGAAGGTTTGCCAAATCCCCGTAGCTTGCCTTGGCGTAGAGGCCAAGGAAGGTGTAGCTGAGAGGCTCTGCTACCAGCACTGTTCTGACTGCCACGGTGGTTTCAACACATGATGCATTCAACGTAAAAAGGCCTGTTAATCCTCATGCAAACCCTTTCTGAGATGCATCCCAGCTCCGCACTGTAACAGGCCACCCCAACTCAGTCCAGAACCATGCTCTAAAAAGCCATGCCATGATGCTCCAGGAAGTCAAGCCAGCTAAAATAACCCCCCAAACCTGCAAATGAATGTATTATCAGTTCTCTGACCAGGCTCATGGCACAGCCCAACAAGTGCTGGCGGGGTGCTGCCTTGCAAAGCAGCTGCAGCTCGGGGCCAGAGCAGCGAGCGTGCTCCTGGCATGCATCACTGCTGAACGCTTTGCCTTGCAAAACCACAGCCAGAGGGTCTAATTTGGCCAGCTGCTGCTCTATTATAGGTGATAATTCAGGAGATGGAACAATCCCAGATTGCCTGTCGGAGCCCAGGGCAGGTTTGCCAGGTTAGCAGAGGGAGCCAAGCCTCCTCTCCTGCACACTGCCTTCTCTTCAGTGCATGCAGAAGCATAGTGGCTTTGGGGCCCCTTTCCTGCCATGACCCCCATACTGACTGCACCGTTTTTGCCTCAGAAGACTGTATGTTTGCTTGTAATTTTTTGCAGCATGTTAGTGCTTTATAAATAATTTTTCTGTTCATGTAAGATTTGCAGAGTAAGATTCCGGCTTAAGGGATGATGGACTGTATGAACAGGACCCCAGCATTGCTTTGGTGTCTGGTTCACTCTTTCCCTCAAACAGTGTCATCCAACCCTGCTGAAAACATAGCTCAGGAGAGATTATGTGACAACAGACGTCATCACTGCTCACAATTGCGCACTTTGCTTTGTGCTTTTTCCTCTCCTCCTTTTTTTTTTTTTTTTTTTTTTTTTCTGCCAAGTTATCCTAAGAGAGGCAGTTTCTGACTGGGAATGTGAAATGTTACCTTTATCACTTCTCCACAGCACCAGCAGTATTATAGGTTGTCAGTCTAAAAAAAGCAGCATTGTTTGACTGTGCAGAACAGGCGTTGCAACAGCAGCTCAGGCTTGCCACATCAGGCTCCAGAGGTGGAAAGGGCCCTATTAGGTGTTGACATGAACGTGGAGTGATTCTCTCTAGACAACTCTTGCGTGGCTGCGTCCGCTCAGACATTAAATGTATAAATATAGATACAGCAAAGGCAGCACCGTTCAGCCAAGACCCACATGTACTGCCACCCCCCCCAGGATATGAACAGAAAAGTGGAGGGAGATTGCTCAGTGCTGAAACATCACCAGTGACGCAGATCTATAAGTGGGTCAGATGGAAAAGTGTTGTTAATGAGTTTACATGGAAACTTTGGAAAAAAAACCCCATCCAATGGTGAAAGTGAAGAGAAGACAAAGCCAGGGGCTTTTAGTATGCTGGGCTAGTGAGTGAGCAACAGGGTATGAGCCTTCCTCCCCTACATTTTTTATTTGCTCACTACAGATATGAAACAGATGGAGAGAAAGACAGGACAAGTCCAGTTGGGGCTTATTGAAAAACAGCAACAACAACTAAAAAGTTTCCATAATGAAATTTGATGCTTGTGGAGAGCATGTGCGCTCTGGTTCTCGACTATCTCAGGGCAATCAGCTGAGCGCGCAGCACGCTTGTTATCTCCACACAAGTCTTCCCTTTGCTGAGATGCCGTTGCAGAGAGGCACACAATTCAAGGAGTGTGGATTTATGGCTGCCATATATCAGGGCTGTATGAGAGGTGTGAGCAGGTTCAAACGAGTTCTCTGCAAAATGAAGCAAACTGAAGGCACTGATGTTAGTATCCTCATCTGTCATCTTAAAAAGACAGAGCTATGCCCACCTGTCATCTTTTCAGCAACAGTCCACGCTGGGTATTGTCAAAAGCAATCATTTCCCCTGCTAAATCTTTCCTTAGGGCTACGTTTCTGTCTGTGAAGAATACAGAAGAGGCTAAAATAAACTGTATAACGATAAAGAGTCACAGGATGGGAACCATGGAGATCAACTGGTCCACCCCCTCCCCAAGAGCAGGGCTATAAACAACACGAGGTCACCTCAGCCATGGTTATTGGAGTCTTTAAACCTTCAAAGGAGATTCTGCCGCTTCTGAGCTTTTTGTTTAAGTCATCAAATACAAAAGTAGGCTGGCCTGTCTGGTGAACCAGAAGGGTGTCTGTCATTCTTTCTGGATTGAGGCAGAGACCACCGAAGTGCACTGGAAAGTGTCAAGCTCATAGGTCTCGTGGGAACTGTGTCACCTCATTATCCCAAAGGCACAGGGAAGTCTGATACCTTCAAGGTCTAGTCAGAAAGCAGTGGTCTTGCAAATAGCCTGGTCTCCATTGCAACACCATGTTCTGGTTGTTCCCCATTCCTGTACCTTGAGCAGCTGGCTCAGATGTGCAGAGGTACCAGGGGTGATGTCTGGGGTCAGAAAGTGCAAGAGAGGCCTTCTACTGAGCTGCAAATAAAGCAGCCCTGGCTTTGAGGGATCAAGAAACAGGGAGGATGTACAAGTATCGAGGTTACTATTGGGAATTCACGGCTCTGTGGAGGGAGGAATGGCCAGAATCATTTGCAATTGATTGCTCTGATGTTAATGGGAAAGGAATGAAGAGGAGAACTGGAGGCAGTGCTGACTCCAGCTTGATATCAACCTGCTCCAGAGAGGAAATACGTTCTCTCGAGATGAGATTTTGGTCAGTGTAAGCCCACTCCAGAACCTGCACTACCATGCCACCTGTCCTCTCCCCACAGGATATACCATGAAAAATGCTGCAAAGTCCCAGCTTTGCCTTCGCAAACAGCAGTGTGTGATTGCAGAGTCCCCTTGGGCTGTCCCGGGCAACTTCAAAGGCTGTGCTGCTGCTCCTTGATAGTCTTCAGCAATCTAGCTTCAACCCAGCTCATGCATATCCACGAGTTACTGGGGTCGATAGAGATGTTACACGTCTGTAACACTCCTGCCTAATGATTTTTGCCATATTGTGCACATACACAAGCATTTCCTGGAGCTGAGGAAGAGCTGCTCAGAGACCCTGAAAGACAATTGCAGTTTGGTGTAAGCTGTGAAATGCCATCTGAAAAGCAGATGAAATTGGTGCCTTTCTGAAGGGGAGAGTGCTGACTCATCCACCTGGTGTTTACTCTCCTGCACTCTTCCTTTGCAGATTACTTTACAGCAGTTTCTTCTTGCTCTTTTTAAGTGCTTTGGATCTCCTTCACCTCCCTTGTTTTTCTCCAGCTGCATGGACACATCCTTTTCACAGCACTCATGAATAAGCCCTGTGGGCTCATCAGTGACGGTACAGCCCACACCCCAGCACTAGAACAACTGGTCCTCTTAACTGATTTTTCTGCACCCTGTTTGAGGAGTAGGAATGGTTGGACTTGATGATCCCGTGGGTCTCTTCCAACCTGGTGATTCTATGATTCCATGATTCTGTGACACACAGTAGAGCCTCTACTGCCTGCTTCCAGTGCCATCACTACAGGGTTGCTTAGGGGGACAAACGCCCTTCATGCTAAGTTTGGAGCATTCTGTGATTTGAGTCTCATAAACACACAGGCAAAGGTTACTGTCTAGGCATGGATTGAAACACCGTGTGGGGCACTGAGATAGAGTCGTTTCCAAAGATGCCTCTGAGAGATAAAGTAATCGGTTGACTAGAGGGAAAAAAATGCCTACAGTTAAATTTCAAGAACTATTTGTGAGTGGACACACTTAGCAGGTGCCCTGGTAAGAGTCTCATTATGCCCAGTAAGTTACTCCCTGAAAAGCTCCCAGAGCTGTTATTATCTCTGTAGTGATATGCAAAAATTGTTCTGATCTTGCAGAGCTTACAGAAGGATTCTGCTCTTTGTTTTGGATTAATTACCTCTCAGAAAAGAAAATTCTTATCGGAAGACCGGGCAAAACCAGAAGGTAAATACTCAGTGAAAATAATGTAAAATTAGGGGAAAATCCTGTCACACTACTGTTTGCAGTAGGAAGACTCTAAGCTTAAGCTGGCTGAAATCAGAGGAAAATTCTCTATCTCACCTTGCAGGGAAAGACCCCCCTCTAGCAGATACCTTGGCTGGATTAAAATTTTAACTAAGAACATTTTCTGAGGAAGGAGAATAATAGCATCATAACACTATGTACCTTACATCTGAAATCTCATTGGCTTTGAATTAGCCATGCATTTGTAGGTTCTTTGGGTCTGACGTTCTTTTGTGTGAGAATATTTATTTTATTTCTACTTCTAAGAAGATTTGTGTAATGCAGTGTTAAGCTCAAGATAGTTTAAACTAATATTTGATTGTGGAAAAGGGTAATATCACTGGATAAGGTTGAAAGTGGGTGCTTATAAAATTAGAAATTGCTCCTGTTCTGCTTTGGCAGATTAGACCCATGAAAATATAATACGATTGGTCTCTCTGTCCCTCCCTCTCTCTTTCTCTCTGGTTGTAGCTTTTCCATCAGTGGAGCAGAGACAGCACACTCAGATTAATGTCCAAACACTGGAGAAGTTGAGTTCAGACTTTGGATCAAAAATCCCTCACAATGGATTGCCACTTTGGCTGTAAAGAGCAAATGAACAGGAGCCCCAGTTAAGCCCACCAACAGGCTTGCAAACTAAAGCAGTGAGGTCTGAGCATTAAGGTAAAGATCAAGCAGCTGTTTTGAGCCTTGCAGCCTGCCCAAATGTGCCTAGTGAAGTGGATAACCATTTCCAAATGCTCTAGTTGAATGCAAGCTGCGATAGAAGTGAAAACTTGGATGGATTATTCAGAGACCGCATTTTTGAGAGCCAAAGCCCCAGCTGGGAATACAGGAGTGATTTGTTCCCCCAGAGCATGACTATCTGCTTGCCTCTCCTCTCCTTCTCGTGACTAGAAGCCTCCTTTGCATGACAGAGCTGGCGCAGGAGGTTGGAGAAGTAACATACCTATGTGGGACCAACCTCAGGTCTGCATTTTAATCATTCAACTCTGCCTGTTACATTTATCTAACAATGTCATTCTAAACCAAAATCAGTATGACTTCAGTGTGGAGGTGGGAGTGGTGGTTCCAGATGCAAACAGAGCGACCCTATTTCCCACCACTGTAGCAGCAACATTCTGTGCCCCAAAGCAGCATTTTGTCCAACAGAAGGAGAACATGTTTTTCTTTTACTAAACTTGAATGCCCTAAGCCTCTGCCTATTGCAGCCTTCATGTGAAAAGAAATATCAGTGACACCTGATGTTGCAGAGAAGATGGTAGCAGGCTGCCATCACAGCTCACTTTATGCCACCTGAAGCTCCCCTTGCAAGATGACTCCTCTCGCTATTACTCACAAGTGCTGCAAGGACCATTTTCCACTTGCAGAGGTGTCTGAGGAGCAATTAAGTGAAACTGATCTTTTCTAACCAGAATACGAGGTGACCTCATCCTGAAGGCACAGTGGCAGAAAAAAAGGGGGCAGCTTTGGGCATGCCACAAAAAGATGAAAAGTAGCCCCCTTTCCTCTGCAGCAGGAGAGGTGTGGGCAGCTCAGGGGATCCAAGTTCTATCCTTGCTGGTCAGAGGTGAGGAGCAAGAGGAAGCAGCACCTTTACTCAGGGGCAGGGTTGGTGATGGTGCAGCAACTGGGATGGTCGTGGCCTGAGCAGACATCACCGTTCCCTGGCTTGTTTGTGACGGGTTGCATTTTACAGCACAGGGTAGCAATAGCTTAAGATGTTCACAAAGAATCATAGAGTCATAGAATCATAGAATCACCAGGTTGGAAAAGACCCACTGGATCATTGAGTCCAACCATTCCCATCAAACACTAAAACATGCCCCTCAGCACCTTGTCCACCCGTGCCTTAAACACCTCCAGGGAAGGTGAATCAACCACCTCCCTGGGCAGCCTGTTCCAGTGCCCAATGACCCTTTCTGTGAATTTTTTTTTTCCAAATGTCCAGCCTGAAACTCTCCTAGTGGAGCTTGAGGCCATTCCCTCTTGTCCTGTCCCCTGTCACTTGGGAGAAGAGACCAGCTCCCTCCTCTCTACAACCTCCTTTCAGGTAGTTGTAGAGAGCAATGAGGTCTCCTCTCAGCCTCCTCTTCTCCAGCCTAAACAACCCCAGCTCTCTCAGTCGCTCCTTGTAAAACTTGTTCTCCAGCCCCTTCACCAGCCTCGTTGCTTTTCTCTGGACTCGCTCCAGAGCCTCAACATCCTTCTTGTGGTGAGGGGCCCAGAACTGAACACAGGATTCAATGAGCAGCCTCACCAGTGCCGAGTACAGAGGGAGAATAACCTCCCTGGACCTGCTGGTCATGCCATTTCTGATACAAAGGTGGGTGGCTGGGAATGATTATTCCTTTTTTGTAGGAATATTCCTTTTGTAGTGAAGGAAGGGAAGAGCAAAATGACTTGGTTATGGCTATGCGGATAGTGCATGGCAGAGCCTGCTTAGTGTGTGGGTCCCTGTCAGTGTGCCCAGCCCTCAGCAGGTGCCTCCTGGCCTCCAAGAAGGAACCTGATGTGACAAGGGAAAGAGAGACAGGGAAAGGAGTGGAGGAACTCAGTTCTGCAATCCTAGCCCTGAGGTACTGGAAGATGCACACTAGTGAGATGCTCGTTGCTCCACCAGGCCTTCTACATCCCACTGCTGGCAGAAGGACCCAACTGTGATGGACTCAGACTGCTTCCACCCCAAAAAGCAGCCTTCCCTCCCCTCCAGTGATTCCCTCTTTAAGGGGTGGGGCAGAGTAAGAAGGAAGTGACAAGATAATATTATCCCTGCCTCAGCACCATATCAAAGCAAAGCAAGCTCTTTTCAGCAAAATGAACTCAGATGCTTGTTTTGTGGAATGACAGCATTTAGATTTCAAACCAAATGGTGCAGAATCTTGATAGTGTCTTTCTACAGTGTTATTTGCCTGCCCAGTACTAGTCAGTGGAAACAATCTAATATTTTTAGTACTGTCTGACCACGTTTTTCAAAGAAAACCGGTACGGAAAATGTAGCTCCCTGTTTCAAAAGCTTCTGCAGTGGTCAGCAAGAAGGGAATCCTAGAATCATAGAATCACCAGGTTGGAAGAGACCCATCGGATCATTGAGTCCAACCATTCCTATCAAACGCTAAACCATGTCCTTCAGGACCTTGTCTACCCATGCCTTAAACACCTCCAGGGAAGCTGAATCAACTACCTCCCTGGGCAGCCTGTGCCAGTGCCCAATGACCTTTTGTGTGAAAAACTTCCTTCTAATGTCTAGCCTAAATCTCCCCTGGCAGGGCTTGAGGTCATTCCCTCTTGTCCTGTCCCCTGGCACTTGGGAGAAGAGGCCAGCACCCTCCTCTCTACAGCCTCCTTTCAGGTAGTTGTAGAGAGCAATGAGGTCTCCCGTCAGCCTCCTCTTCTCCAGGCTAAACAACCCCAGCTCTCTCAGACGTTCCTCATAGGGCCTGTTCTCCATCCCCTTCACCAGCTTTGTTGCTCTTCTCTGGACATGCTCCAGAGCCTCAACATCCTTCTTGAAGCAGGCTTTCTGCCTTCCTGAAGTATCTTCCTCTCTAAAATACTTCTCAGTGCCTCTCAATGTTACTGGCCCCCCAGCAACAGGTCCCTGATAGGGACAGTAGCATGACATGAGACCAGATTGAGGTCTGTGCATCCACATCTGACCATCCTGCTTTCAGTGGATGGAGCAGACAGCTCAGCTGGTGCTAAGGGTTTAAGAGCATCAGGAATTACTGCAGGGAAATGGTTTTGCAGTGCAAGTCCTGAGGAGTGAATACAGCTTGTTTGTATAGCAGATTTTATCGTTACGCAATGCCTTTGAAGTCACGGTAACGTAATGGGACATGTGATGTAACCTCTCCTATTAGCAAAGTCCAGGGGGAATAACTGACATTAAAGTATCCAGGTAATGCTCTGGTTTCTGTTTCCTACCCAGCTATCTGATTACTGGGTTTCTGTACAAAGGCCTAGAAGGTGTTAAAGTGACTGCTGCTCCTGGCTCCTTTGGCTGCTCTAGAGTAGCAGACTCTATACGGGGTAGAGTAAAGGCTTGGATGTTTTGGTTCACTATAACAGGCAGGTAGGGTTACCCAGACCACTCTGGGCACCTCCAGCTCAGCTTTTGGTACCTACAACCCATGGTAGCTTACACCTCCTGAAACCCTGTGAGGGTTAAAAGGAAGGCTGACCCCAAAAATCCTTCCTTTGGAAAGGAGTGACCTGTAGTGAATATGAATGACAAAGGACAGACGAACAGGCAACATCAAGTGAAATGCGATACAAAAATGATGACGTCTGAGAAGGGTTCAGAAGAGGCAAGTACTGAAGGTGTTAAAGAAAACAAGAACATTTCAGGCAAACGGGAAGCATGAAGCCTCTGGTCAACTGAACTACAGGTCTGTAAGTGAGCTAACAGGGCAATTTAAAAGGCTAAGGACGCTGCAGAGAAAAGGATCTCTTTGGGTTGTTGCAGAGGATGTTTGGAGACATATTTGCACGCCAAATATATGATTTTCAGCTTAACAAAGTCTGCAGCTTCATCAGGAATTGAGACACCAAAAGAAGGGAGCTGGTCCAAACCTATATATTGAATAACAAGCTGCAAGAACACAAACCTTTACAAACGTCCCCTAGGAACTCAATAATATAATCTATAAGTTGGTCTTGTGAAAAAAATGATACATGGTTAAGTTTTCCAAGGGAGTAAAAAACCCGTAATAGCTAAACTGATAACAAAATATGCAATCTGCTGTTTAAATTAACGTGTTATTTTAACAGAGAACCAAAAAGAAAAATAATAATTTTTCACTCAGTTTTTGAAAGGATGTAAGTGTGATTACCCAGCCTAGCGAAGCCTACTTCAGGCTTAGGAAAACTGGATGAAATTGTAATTAAAATATAGTTATTAACAGTGTTTACTGATTCAACAGTAAGAAACTGGCAGAGCTTCAGTACTTCTGAATTCTTTCACTGGATGAACCATGAGTAGCTAAAGAAAAGTGTGTGACAATACCAAGCTGAATTTTAGAAGTCCTCTCTGACTGAGACCCCAAGATGAAGACTTTGGTACACCAAAGTGAGAAGTGTGACAGTAATGTGGACCACAACTGGAATGATGTGATGGAACATGTTGCAAAGGATGGAGGATCATCAGTATGGAGGAGCAATGCCATCTGAGGAGGAGGTAGAGGAAATCCATGGATTCATCTGGCCAGTAGGTGCCATCCCAGACTATTAGGAAAGTAGATGCTTGATGTTACCTTCTTGCCAGCCATGCTTTCAGATGAGCCTGTGCAAGCAAGTGAGGGCCACAAGGAAAAAAGAAAGAGAGTGAAGCTGCACTTTTCAAAAATGTTGCAGGGGGAGGGAAGTTAATCCAGGCAATAATTGTTCTGTAAGTTTAACCTCTGACATATGATAAGCATTGACTTATTTTGAATGGAGGAGTAATGAAAGATGTAGAATTTAAGAGAAAATAGTATAAAATGCAAAAGGCAGTTTGCCAAAACTAGATCTGACCTCACTAACTCAAAGCATTTCTTGATAAATATAGCTGAGGTTCCAGAGAAGAAAATGCCGTGGATCTCACCTATCTGTCTGCCTCTTCAGTAATTAGTGGAGGAGTGGGTTATGAAGAATTAAGAGGTAAGGAGCAGGCCAAGAATGAGTCGCCTGCAGGTTGCACTGAAAGCCCTCTCCACTAGCAGTAACAGCCTTTGCACTCAAAAGAAAGTCATGGACACCTTCAAGTGGATGCTGGTCTTGAGGGGAGTCAGAAGTGCTGCTTTGCATCTGGCTATGTCCCCCTATCTCTCTCAGACTCATAGCCTGTAGTGTCCTTGCCTGTGGCGTCCAGGACCTTCACAGCCACCCAGTCCCACCTTCTGAGACCTTCAGCCTGCTGGAAATACTGCTTTGCAGGTAGCACGTTATCGCTAGGAAAGAAAATATCGGATAGCTAATTAAAATCTCCTAGTGATGACTAAATCCACATCAACCCCCCTTAAGTTGTTCCAATGGTTATTAATTAATCTCACTGTTACCATGACAGGGCTTTGGCTGCTGCCTTTTCACCAGATGCCCGCAAAATGCAGCATTTGCTCCACCACTGAGGGGAAAATTGAGCTTTTACCCTCTCAGCAAGCCTGCGCCATACCACTGGCATTGTTGTGGGGAGAAGCACTTGCTGGAGGCTGGCAGATGCCTGGGCTTGGCAGGCGGACACAGGGCTGAAGTGAGAACTGCCAGCACCCGGGCTGAGAAACCAGGTTGGCACCGAGCGGGTCAGCATCACTCAGTGCCTGCCAGGCGCTTCCTTTGACGTCTTCTCTCCCTTTCCTCTCCCGCAGGTTTCCCTGCACACATGAGCAGCAGCCACCACTCCACTGTGCCTTGGGATTGATTATTTCTCTCTCTGGCCTCATGCATCAATGACGCACATTGATTCAAATGCTGTTGCTTTTCACTTCTCTCTCTTTTTCTCTCTTCATTTTTTTCTTTTTTTTTTTTTTGTTTTAATTCTGCCTATTTTTGTGACGCATGAAGTCAGCGTTGTCATTATTCTATATTTGCATGGATTAAGCTGCCTTCATCATCTATTAGCTTCCAAATGATAAGAGCCCACATGCAGACTCCCTCGTTATGTATTCCTGATTGCTTCTGGCCCATATTCTAGCTCTAGAGGCCAAACGGCTCTCTCAGGCAGAAATGCCTCAAAACCATTTTTTTTAAGATGATCTTTTCAGAAAAAGAGATTTGTTTTCTTCTATGTTTGTCTGTCTTGGCTGCCTCTTCGTGCATTACCAAACCATTCAGGCTTCCTCTCAATTTTTCACATTTTCCTGTTTGGCCCAGTGACATAGTTATATGTGAAGTGAAACAACCTGATCTATCTGTTGTTCTTATCTTTCTATTTGCACAGATAACATCTCAGACACTTTGGAGGGTCACAGTTTTCAAGACTTTTATAGTAATTAATGTCCTGGCTTCCTCCTTAAGAATGCTTCTTGTTATTTACTCACCTTGTTAGTTTAAAATAAGATTTAAAAAGAGATTAAACATAGACTGACCTGGAAGAGGATTTAGAAAGCTGAAGAAGGCAGGAAAACAGACAAAAGTGACAGAGAGAAGAGATTTTGCTCTCCTTCCCTTTGCTCCTGGGATCAGCTGGATTTGTCTGTATTAGTGAAGCTTCTGTGTGTGAACCAAGTTGTATATCCAGTAGCCAGCAAACCTGACAACATCCTTGAAGTCTGTAACAGCCGAAATGTGAGTGACCAGATAAAAAGCTATCTGATAATCGAGATGAGAGAATGATCTACCAGAAGTACTTTCTGGGACACAATCCATTAGCAGGCTGGTGCTCATTTGTGCCCAGGAAAGGCACAAAAGGCTGGAGCCCACCAGGGATGTCTGCAGGGTACCGGTTTCCCTGCCTCCTCACCAGTCTTGAGGTGGAGCTGCCTGACTCGAGGTGGTGTTGCTCTGGTAGAGAGTTTGCAAGGCTCAGTATGAAGCAGGTGATACTGGTGGTTTTCTTATCAAATCCTGGTCTGCTATTGCATCTGTTTATGGGTATTTTATTCATGCACCTAAATGATGGCTTTGAAGCTGATAACAAAACAGCTTACCCTTTCCTTTGGTGCATGTAAAAGTCAATAAACACAATTCCACTGAATTTTATCAGCTGATCAATACCATACAGACCTGGAGGAAAACATCAAAAGCCAGGCAGCAAGAATCACAGAATCACTAAGTTGGAAAAGACCCACTAGCTCTTTGAGTCCAACCATTCCCATCAATCACTAAATCATGTCCCTGAGCACCCCATCCACCCACCTTTAAAACACCTCCAGGGAAGGTGACTCAACCACCTCCCTGGGCAGCTTGTTCCTGTGCCCAATGACCCTTTCTGTGAAACATTTTTTCCTGATGTCCAGCCTAAATCTCCCCTGGTGGAGCTTGAGGCCACTTCCTCTTGTCTTATCCCCTGTCACTCGGGAGAAGAGGCCAGCTCCCTCCTCTCCACAACCTCCTTTCAGGTAGCTGTAGAGAGCAATGAGGTCTCCCTTCAGCCTCCTTTTCTCCAGCCTTAACAACCCCAGCTCTCTCAGCCACTCCTCCTAAGATTTGTTCTCCAGGCCCTTCACCAGTTTTGTTGCTCTTCTCTGGACATGCTCCAGAGGCCATGGTCAGGCAGCAAAGGGAGTGACAATCTCTCCTTTTCCATTCCAACCCTGATTTCTGCACACAGTTGTGTGTCTCCCTTCTGCCCTGCTGTGCCCTGGGCTGTCTCAATCCCTTTGGACAAAACTCACCATTGGGTAGATCCAACAACCACAAAATTGCCCAAAGAGCCTCAAAGCAAGGAGTGCTTCATGCCATCTAGGAGGGGTTCACTATTGATCTTATCAGGTAGTAGGACAGCGACTACTTATTTATCAAACTGGGGGCAGGAAGGAGAAGAAAAGGATACTAGCATGTACAGTGAATTAACAATGCATCATTTTGTTAGACATAGAGTGGAGGGAAGGAGTGGCTGGAGAGAACCTCTAACCCAACACCACCACAGCATGATGGTGTTCTGTTTGGAAGTTTTTTGGAAGTTTGTTTTCAGAATGAATGGATTACTCACTGAAAAAAAGGGCATTTTAGGTCAAAAGAAACCCTTTCTTAATTTAAACCAAATTAGTTCAGAGTTTCTATGCTAAAACAATCTTGAGGAAAAAAAATCAGAATTGAAAACCCCTCAAAGCATTGCTGGATTCTTTCAAAATGAAACATCTGATTTCTCATTTTCCAGTCATGTTTTGTTAATCAAATGTGATTAAACCGTGACTTAAAGGCTACTAAGACATCAATAAAAAACATAAAGCAACTTCTCTAACCAAAATCTCTTTCTTTGCCAGAGAAAGCGGGAGAAGGCATCTCAATCTCTGTCACATACACATACCTGGTGACTTCAGATGAGAGCCAAAGAGGTTACCTCTCCTTTTTTGGGGTGTCAGGTAGGCATAGATAGGTTCACTGTACCTGTATCCTGAGCTTTCCTCCCTCTCTCAGGGACTTAGATTCTGTACTAAATTTACCACAGCTTTCCAGTCACAACCAACTCGTGCCTGTGCTGTCTGTATGGACATCCCCACTAAGGCAGGAAGAATGTGCATCTTCCCCCAGTTCCCACAGCTCTGTCTTTGTCACTTGTAAAAATATCTGTACCCCACAGGAATAAAATCCCTTACAAAAGGGCAGATGGACTCAGTCACTCCGGGATAATGAGTTCTCCGAGTCAGGAATAGCAAGATCTAAATTACTTTGGAGAATCTGGGGATCCCTACACTGCTGACATGGCAAGACTGAGGGACCAAAAGGGCACCAGGACTGATAGACAGTGAGGAAAAGCATGCAAGATTTCAGCTGTAGAAAGCACCAGGATGTGCAGGATATTTTTCACAATGCTGTCCTCATTACTAAGTCGTTTATACTCCCAGAAAAACACTTGCTCTTTAAAGAAGCTCCTCGTGTGAGGATTCCCTCACAGCCCCACTTCACCCCTTTCCAGGCCCTCGCGCATCCCTGTTCCACTCTGTGGGTGGCTGGGGGAAAATCATTGGCTGTCACTTCTAATGCCACCTGAGGAGCAGCTAATTGAAACGTGTTTCACATGGAGTGAGCACTACAGGACCTGATCTCCGTGTTTGGCATACTGCAGCTATTACATATATTATCATCTTGACGAGTTACAAATGGCTTAAAACATTGCTAAGAGTTTCACTGATGCAATTCACGATATGAAGCAGCCAAGCCCCTACATTTCCAAGGCAAGGAAGACACGCAGGACTGAGAGAACCTCTCAGGCACCAGTGTATCTGTGCAAAGTTCTCCTGATCTTTCTGGGAGCCAGACTCACAACATGTAGCAAAACTAGGAGCTCAGTCTCCAAAAGAGCAGTGCAGAGCACCAAGCATTCTCCCAGCTCTCATGTTTTCCTTGCAGGATTGTGCAGTTCAGATTGATGCATGGCTGCAGTGGATGGGGTTGGGAGCAAGCAAGCCCCAGGGTTTGTGCCTCTGCCACCTACTCTGGAGGAGCATTTAGCGGCAGCTTAAAGATGAGATGCAAAGAGGCTGGAACCTGGATCACTAAGAAGTCAGCAAAGGAGCAAAGGAAGAAGAAAGGTGATCCCAGTATGGGCAGCAGACTGGGAAGGTGCTGATCTACCAGAAGAGCAAAACAGTGACCTGCTTTCAGGCATGGGCTGCCATACCATGACAAGCAGAGACCTGTTCTCTGAGTGATTATCCAGGGACAGGAGGCAGGCAGGTGGGCTTTTCTGCTGGGCTGGTGTCGCTGTGGGGCACACAGGAGAGGACCAAGGCTGGGAGCTGCCTCAGCTGGAACCAGTACAAGACCAGTACAAAATTTTATACAGCCTGTGGGTGTCACCCAGGGCACAGGTCCTCATCACTCTCCAGCTCTTCACAGCTCCAGTGGTGCTGGCTCCTACCCCATGTTGCTCCCCTGCAACCATCAGCCAGCAAAAAGCCTCTGAGCAGATGCTCATATTCATTCCTCTGCATCCACATCATAGTTCTTCCTGCATGGGGAAGTAACTTTGAGTCTTCTCCTTGCTACTGGTTGCAGAGCCCTCCTTGGCAAGGTCTCTTCCCACCTGTCCTTCCTAAAATGCAGCTATGAGGTGTTTCTGTAGTTCTCCCATTCCCCATTCTTTCACCTCTCTGTCCCCACCATCTCTAGAGAAAAATGAACTGCCCATTTCCCCTTGAAAAGCCCCTCTCTCATTTGTTTTTCCACAAGGGGGTGTGGGATGAAAGAGAACATATTTGTGGATGGCAACATGGCTTCAAACCAAAATGGTCTGCCTGATCTCTGTAAGAGCATAATAGCAGAGCACTGGCTGGACATGCTAAACGT
Organism: Coccyzus lansbergi; assembly: GCA_033558105.1. NCBI lineage: Eukaryota > Metazoa > Chordata > Aves > Cuculiformes > Coccyzidae > Coccyzus > Coccyzus lansbergi. The sequence continues at coordinate 1,270,262 of JAUMJK010000054.1, read as the reverse complement.
GGCGGGACCTCATGTCAGATAAAATATACAGCCAACTTCAGTATGAAACCCTTCAAGAGAGAAAAACAGCCAAAATGCATTTAGTATTTTTTTGCAAACCCCTCATTTCTGGAGAAAAGCAAATGCACAAAAAACATTTGATGAATGCAAATGCTGATTCACATTCTAGGGTCTGAATGGTTCCTAAAATTAAAAAAAAAAAAAAAAAAAACAGAGAGCAAATAAATCCAGAACATAATAGCCAAATACATGTAATTTTCTGATATACTAAGTTCAAACTTTTGCGCCTTACTGTAAAACTGTCTTCTGCTCTTTAGACCGCAAAATGGGTGCCCTACACAGGCAGGAGAGTAAGCCACTAGCAGCCTCCAATGCTGCCTCAGCTCCTGCTGGCTGAGTGTGGTCCAGGTCATGATGTCTGGTGCGTGGGAAGGATGGATGAGAGGGGCTATGAGGACATCCTCACATCCAGCACTATGTTTTAATGCTGGGGATTAATGCAGGAAGGCTTTTGCGTATTTGGTAACCACTTGGGTGAAAGGGTGCCTCGTGTCTGTGCTTCTGCTGAGGAAAATGGGCAATTAGATCACAGCTTATCAGAAGTAAAAGTCAGTTTCCAGATAAGCAGAGTGTAACATGTGGATTAAAGTTGTCAGTTAATTAAAAAGGCTAGGGTTTTAGACGTGGATAGGGTTGCATTTAGTGAAGTAAAGAGATAGCGCTGTTCTGATGAGCCAGAAAGAGGACAGAGCAGCACAGGGAGTAGAGATGCTGAGTTAATTAACAAAACTAATTACAAACATGATGTCTGAGGGTTCCACACCAGGCTCCAGGCCTTTACATTGTGGAGCAGATGCTGAGTTGAGGACCTTGGATGTGGAGGCATATCTTTCCGTGCAGGTGCCGATGAGGCTTGCTGTAAGCAGTGATGGAGCGACTAACACAGACCTGAAAGCCTGGAATGACACCTTCTCTAATCCCATCTAAGTGATGGCCAGGCGGATTGGCAGGCCTTGCAAGTGGAGACAACATGGCTTATTTGCAACCTAAGTGTACTTGGTCTCTTTATAATGAGCCAGAGATTTCTGCTCTGACAGGCAGCTCTGGGGTAGAGCTGGCAGCACGTCTGGCTGGCAGGAACAGCAGACCTCTGGGGTGGGCAGTCACATGAACCATCTCCATAGAGAACAAGAAAGATGGGCAGCAATATTTTATCTGCCTGGGGCAGAAAGAAACCCTTGGGGAGCCCTGCTTTGCAGTGGATGGAATCCTCAGTTCACATATCAGAGCTGTTCAGCATTTCATTATAGTTTCGTGTTCTTTAAAGGAGAGGTCTCTGCAAGGCACACCAAAAAAAGGCAGACATTTCTTTGAAGAGCTCACCTTTGAAACCAGGATCTCCTGACTTGTCCACACACGTAGTACCTAGGTGCACTTAGACCTTGTTGCATTTCTCGCACAAAAGCAGCATCTTCCTCAGTTGTGCCCTATGCTTCCATGGGGAGAAAGTACAGTTAACCTTAAAGTGAATTAATAAAAACAGATTCCTAATTCTCACCACTCCTAGATGGCAGTGGGCAATCCAAAATGAGGTTAAGTTTGCTTCCAGTTTTCTCTAATGGCTGATTTCTCACAGCAGGGCAACAGCTCAGGCAAACAACTGTGCACAGCAGTGCCCTCCAGGATGAGTCACGCCGGCTCTGTCTCTGAAGGAGGTGTAACTCTCTGCTGGGAGTAAAAGAAGAAGCTGTAAAATTCAGAGAGAGAGAGTGAAGTATTTAAATAAAGGTCAAATCAGATAAAATCCACCTTCCTTTCAATTAGGTCATGAAAGACTCAAGCACCCTGCCAAGTCTCCCTCTGCTTGTTCCCCTTATTCTTCTCTAGAAATGAGAGCTCTTCCAAGGTGCCCTACAGCCCATGGAGCAATACATTACTTCTGAGACTGGTTGACAGGGAAAAGTCAAGGTGGAATAACAAGTGTCAAAAATTGTTTGGTTTAAGCTAAGAATCAAAGAATAATTTAAGTTGAAAGGGATCCTGAAGGCTATCCGGTCCCAGTTCTGGCTCAGAGTAGGGCCAGCGTCTCTGTTAGATTAGGTTGCTTAAGGGCTTGTGCTCTTCATTTCTGACTGTCTCCAAGGATGGAGACAGCCCAGCCTTTTTGGACAGCCTCTTCTTGTGTCAAAACTCTCTCGTGTGAAGCTAACTGGAGTTTCCCATCATATATCTTGTACCTGTTGACCCTCGCTGCTGTGGACATTCAGAAAAGACATGTCTCCATCTTCTGCACAAGCCTAGGGGCGCACTAGGTGTGCTTATTGCAAGGCCCCCAAAATCCTCTCCTGCAAGTATTTTCCTCTCAAATGGCCTCAGCCCACCCTACTGTGTGGGCTTCATCCATCCTGCCTGTTTGATTTTCTAATTGGCTTCAGGGAGCCTCATGATGGTCCTGGCAGCCCCTGTCTGCCACTTGTGCCAGTGACTTGTAGAAGCATCCCTGCCATCCAGCTTCCCTCCCTCCTGCAGCTGCATATCTGCACTTGCACTGCAGTGCCCATTATGAGCGTTGCACTGAAACTTACCTGAGGGTGAAATCTTCAAGTCTTTCCCTTCTAGAGCTTCAGGCTGAAACACTCGCAAAGACATAAAATTAATGCTGTGCCTCCAGAGAGCTTTTAAAGGTATTGCCAAGACCGAAGACAAAACCCAGAAACACCAGTCTTATGTCAAATACTTGACAGATAGGCGGTACTTAGCTGGATCTATATGAAAAAAACCCCAAAATCACAACAACCCAACTTATTGATGGAGTAGGAGATGGATACTAAACTTTTCCAGCTCCATAGCCCTTACATTTAATGTTCTTTTTCAGTTTCCTTTACCGTACATTTCAGTATATCTCTTTTGAAAACTGAGACCAGTAATTGCGTACAAGGGGATTCAAAGGCTAACCTGGAGGAGATAGCAAGAGCAGTGAATTGTAATATTGTGGAGAGATTATAGATTTATGAGGTCTTTTTGAAATATTAATCAATCAGGACAATCTCTCTTCCTTACTCAGGTAGACGTTATAATTTTCGTTTAAAAAAAAAAAAGATGAAGCCTTGCCTTCCTGAAACACAGAACTTCTCAAAAATTCTTCACCAAGACCAGGGAATATCTTAGCCTGGAGGAGAGGAGGCTGAGGGGAGACCTTTAAACTGTCTACAACTACCTGAAAGGAGGTTGTAGTGAGGTGGATGCTGGTCTCTTCTTACAATGAACAAATGATAGGACAAGAGGAAATGGCCTCAAGTTGTGACAGGGGAGGTTTAGATTGGATATTAGAAAAAAAATTCTTTACCAAAAGAGCGGTCAAACATCGGAAAAGGCTGCCCAGGGAAGTAGTGGAGTCTCCTATACCGGAGATGTTTTAAAAACTTATAGACATGGCAGTTTGGGATGTGGCTTAGTAGGCATGGTGGTGTTGGACTGGATGATCTTATAGGTCTTCTACAACCTTAAATGATTCTGTGCTTCTATGATTCTATTATCTGGCAAAGCTGGGAAGGGATTTTTGTCCTCTGCCCCTAGGCATTGCCAGTTGGGTTTGCCCACCTCCTTTCAGTGCAGAAAAGGGCAGCGTAAGTGACTGTGGACATGAAAGAAAGATCTGAGAAACTCCTCCTGTGGAGGATGGCAAAGATTTTTCTCCTGTATAATTTGCTATATGCACTCATTCTTAAAAGGATCATCTTCAGCAATATTGTACAACAGCAGAGTTAGAAAAACATAAGATGAAGTTGGAGAAGAAATGGCTGGTATTTACAGAAATTTCAAACTGCCGTGGAGAACATTAAACAACCTAAAGTAGAAACTCTCATGTTAAAAAAAGTAAAAGATTACCATGAATGGCTATGGGAGGAGTACCAAATGAATAATTATTTTTAATGTCTGGTTATTATAACAAAGGAGAGAGAAAGGGAAATGTCTGAGGTCAAATTGTATTTGCTTTTCCAGTCACATATGAAAAATGAAAAATTTCATTTGGAGTTGTTGCAAAATGCTTCACTGCATCCAAATAGGACATTTTGTTTGTTGAATGATGTCACCATTTTAACCCTTTAAATGATGAGCTACATATTTTTGAGCAAAAATAAACACACAGAAAGTTCTACAAACTACAATTTCCAGCATATTTATTACATTCTCTCAAAAATGTGATTCTCAGCTCTATATTAATATTATATTAATACATTTCCGAGGAGGGGGGTGAAGGCACAATTTTATGGATATTTGACACAACCAGTTTTTAATACCAAAACTGGTGTTTGGCCAAAACCCAAGCTGCTGAAGGAAGAGAGAATACAGTAGGTCATGCTTCAGAACCATAAAGTCATGGGGCTCTCTTCCAAGCATGAATTGTGCTCTAGCAGGTCCCTGGAGCTTACGCAGAGAAACTTTAAGTGAACTTAATAATAATGAAGTGATTTAGTCATAGACAGGGTAACGAGAGGAAATGCCTCTGTCACTGTCCACTTTCAGAACAGAGGAGCATGCCAGAGACTCCTTCTAGTCCAAGTTTTATCTTGACAGATGACTAAGATATGCAAGAGCTAAAGTTAGCCTTCCCCATGAGGTATGGTAATTTATGGGAGTTCAGGTTTATTGGATTAGTATGCAGCAACAAATAATGCAGTGAAATAGCAAATACCTTGGGGCTGGCGGCCTCAGGGGCAGACGTAGTTAAAATATGTAAGGCATGAGAAAATAAACTACTTTTATTCTTGGTTTTGTTGCAAAGGGGGAAAAAATAGCAGGTAGAAACTGTAGATATCATCGAAGCATTGACCAGATTAGCAAAGGGGAACCAGCCATGTCACATGCTCTTGGGCAAGCTGTCCCTGAGGAAAGGTAGGTGGAAGTAAACGGGGAGAGCAGGACTTGTGTATTCTTGTCTTCAAGGCCAGTCTCCTGTACCAGTGCCTCTAGAGGTGCTGGTACAAGGACAGTTACCTGTTTGCAACTATGTGGGTAGTCTGGAAGGGATGTCTTTAATTTAGTTACAAGCCTTACCCTCCTTCCCCAGAGGACACAGGCTCCATGTACTACTCTGTGCATTTCTTTCTCAGAGTCTTATTACAGTTGGATAACCTACTGCAGTCCCTAAAAACAATCAGTAACAAATAGGAGTTACAACCCAAAACATGGAAGAAACTATAGTTGAATGTTGTCAAAAAAAAATCATCTAACAGAAAGTGCAAAGGCATTCCCAGACTGCCACAGTGCAGGAAAAACCTCCTGGCACCAAATCCACCTCCAGCATACTCACCATCCCCATGTACCTCTCTCTGTACTCTGTGGCCCCCATGATCTTCCTCTAGCAAGAAATTGAACCTAAAGCTTCGACAACTCCACAGGGATGATGTGATAACCTATCAGGAGTTGAGGAGGAGCGTGTGAGGTGCGTGAGAGGATTATGTTAGCAGTCTCTGGAGAGCAAAGCCACTGGGAATTCTATTACTGCTGTTCTGAGTCAGGAAGCATCCAGTATTCACATTTCCGTCTTGGCCATGGCTACTGTCCAACAAAATGTAGTGGTCTCCTGCGGTTTAGTTTACAGATCATAATGAACTTCAGACTAATGAAATGAAGAAAAATGAAAACGTGCTAGCAAAAATGCATGCAGAATCAAAATCCTGAAAAACTGATTTATCAGGATAAATTGAATCCAGGAGTCCCTCAATGTCTTCAATAGCAGCCAGCACCATAATGGGGAAGAAGTGGTTTAGCAGTGCCTGCTGGTATGTTTGTTTCAAACACTTCTGTTTGTGAGATGGGCATGTTAACCGGAACGCAACTGCAACACCAACACTTAAGGAGTGGAAAAGTGATCGGACACCTGGAGCCAGGCACAGATATTCTAATTTCACTAGAGCTCCCAGCTTTTTCTCAGATCTTTGGCCTGATGAACTTGAATTAGATCTTCTATCATCTCTCATGCTTTCCTGGTGTGCTTCAACATGAACATCAGACTCAGATGGCACCTGACACAGGATTCTACCTTGAAAATTCAGATTTCAGGGGATCCTACTGCTGCTGTAACAAAGTGTCCCAGGTCACCAGCGTCTTATATTAATTAAATGGTAATATTAATTAAATGTGTACCAACCAAAACAACCTCTTGGAGTTGAGGGAAAGCAGTCATCTGTAGGAGAAGATGATATCTAAATAGCAACTATGAGAACAGCAAGGAGTTCAAAGTGGTGTGTTTACAAGGAGGTGCAGAGATTCTTCCCCAAGAAGCCAGGCTGTCTCATCAGTCGCAAGAGAATGAACTGTGAAGGAGAATAAGTAAGTGTTTAGGTCAGAAACTACAATTTTATCCCAAAACATGCTCTGGGATGCTGTGAGCTGTCATTTCCAAGTGCATCCTGCCCATTCCAAGGGGGACTATTCGTCACAGAGTGGTCTTGATTTCCCTCTGCGTATGCCCCTCTGTGAAGCCCCAGGCGAGGACTGAGATTCACCTGGGACTTCCCTCCTCCCACCCTGTCAAGCATTCAGGGAGAGCCTGAATCACCCCATTCAAGGTCCTTGCTTCCTTCTGACCATGTTGTTTTGTAAACACTAACTCCAGCAGCTGCTTTTCCACTTTTGTTGTTCAAACCAGTACAGCCTTGGCAGGAAAATAAACAGTTGTGGTCAACCTATCCAGAAATATCCTAGCACTCCACACTTGCTGGTGTGATTAAAACAACGGCTCCTGTTCCCTTAGAATTATACTTGCATAAAAGTGCTTCCAGCAAACACTACTCTTTTCTGCTTGGCAAAAAATAACCATCTAGGAACTTTATTTATGCCTGTGGTATTTAGCTTCTCACTGGGACAGTGACCCCCGCAGAAGCCCACTTGAACTTGAGAGTAGCCCTGGGCAGCTCCTAACACCAGCACCAGATAAAAGCAGAGACTGTCTCTCCAAAATCATTTTATCTCATAGGTTTTGAAGGCTAATGACAATTCTGGTGAACTGCATAGTGAGCTTGTTAAGGAAAGTCTGCTGGTGATTCACAGACCTTTACTCAGCCCTGGCACCCCTGAAGTTACTTGTTCTGCAATGACGGTGCCACTGTGAGCTACCCTCTCACAGAGCTGGGGGAAGAGAGCACTTTGGGCAGCCGCTGAGCATCACTATGGATGAGAAAAGTGATGAAGCCTTTGGTAAAAACTTGTGTTGTGGGTAGATGCAGGCAAGTGGTGGGTTTAAGAAGGGTGAGGAGCAGCCCTAGTGAGAAGCAGGAAGGTGTTCCCACTGCAGAGGAGACGTGTTTGTCAGGGCAGTGAGGAACCAGCTTGTGCAAACCTGTGCCACCATTTCCCCCAGCTCCAGCACTGAAATTACTGGGGAAGATCCCATCATGCAAGGATGGTTCATCTCTGCTGATTGTCACTACCGACAGAGAAAATACTATCTTCTCATATGGGAAAATGCCTAAAAGTGCTGGTGCTTACAGAATTTCCACCTCTTGGCTGAAGGAGGCTGCTCTCTTGCCCACCTGGCTTGGGACAACCACCTCACCTCCCCGTCAGCCTAAGGATGGCACAAAGGATAATGCATTCCCAGCCTGGCAGACTTTTCCCTACAGAGTTAACCAGAATTCATTAAGTTCCCAAGAGACAAATTGCTTTAGGAAGCCCGGTGCGGTAATTGGTTGTCAGTGACTAATCGCAACCTGATTACAGAGTAGTGGTTGCACAGGTATGAATCAGAACCCGCAATTGTCAGCCCACCGGCTGAAACCTCCCCCAAAACAGAGTCTTTTTCTTTTCCGGTTTGATAAAGTTGAGCCATTGTGTACCAGTGACAGTTTGCTCCTTACACTCATTGAAAGAAAATATAATTATGGTGCATTCAGGAGAAGGAGAAAAAGATCAATATATAGAAAAAGAAATAATTACATACAAATGCACAACCCCTGTGAAGAGAGCCATTCAGGAGATTTCAGGGAGGAGGGGAAGAACAAGCCATTTCAGTTTTATAAATCTGCCTGATATTTGCATCTACAAATGTGTTTCTATCACAAAGCAAAACCGTCTCCAGATAAAGCCCCTTAGAAGAAGATATACCTTTCTTTCTCATCCAGGGCTCCACAAAGCAGCACAAAGCCACTGCAGGCTTCAGAGCATCATCTTCTCCTCCCTCGAGGGGCAGTTTTGTTGTCCTGTTCTTATCCTCACACTGTGTTGCGAGGGCTGAGGGTGCCAACTCAACATCTCCCTGAAAACACTTATCGAGTTTCCAAAGCTGAGCTTACAAACCATGGTCTCTCAATTCCTGCCAGGAGACCTGGGTAGGGAAACCAGCTGTGGTGGGTGCCAGTGGGCAAAGCTCAGTTCCTACCCACTTGGGGAGGGGGCCCAGTAGGAAGGAGGATGCAGTCCTGGGGAAGCAAGAGCCACTTTTCAACCTGCCAGCTCCTGCCTCTGCTTTGGAATCTGGTGAAGCTGGGATGCAGGCAGGTGGTGGAAGTTGACAGCTTGGCCTTCTGGGGGATGTTTTCCCCAAAAAGCAGGAAAGGAGTAATCATGGTCATCTGATTTCCCATGTAGATACAGAGAAAGCAGTGCTTCATAGAGGTCAAAAATGCCCCCGTGACTAGGAAGACCTGGATATTTGAGTGCTAAACTAGACTTCTTCTATGACTTTTGCAAATGTACAGAGAAGAGATAGCCAGTAGAGACACTTGCTGTAAAATGCATTTTAGGAACACTTCCCCGTTTAGACATTAACAACAAATGTGAAAATGAGCACATTAGCTCCTTGCTTTATTTTTTTAAATCACACACTTGGAAGACATAAAGCCCTTTTCATATCCTTGTTTGCAGATTTGTCCTTACCATCTTCGAATTGCCATCTTTGAATTACCGTCTAGGATCCCTGCAATAGATAATGGAATTTTAATCCCCCAGTACTCAGCTTAAACGTACATAATGAATGTTTGCACACACATGCAACTCTTGTCACCTGAAAGCAGCAATAACCACCTTCTATACGCATGGGTATGTGTTAGTCAGTGCTATGACTTATTGCTTTGGGTCATTATAGGATGTCCATACTCCAGATCTGAGTCGTGTGACTTGTTAATTGACAGGCTAGGGGATCAGACAAATGAGGGCTCCATCACGCAGCACCATGTGCTGTCGGTAACTGGTGCTTTGTACTGCAGTGTTAATATTCCCATCAAAATCCATCTGTGGATCCTCTTACTCTCAGAGGGACTGCAATTTCAATACTTACCCTGCAGACAAGCAAGAGGAAAATTTTATAGCTGAGTTTAACCCAGGAATTTCTTTCTTCATGAAAGTTCTTGTTTTGTACAGATTTGTTCCTTTTTCCTATATACAGAGCCTTGATAATTTTTTTCATGTGTGGATACCTAAGCCTGGGCTTTAAAATTTCATTTGGTATCTTAAAACAAGCAATCTGTTTTTCATAGTACCTCAGTCCTGTGGAAATTCTGTTGAAGCTGACAGATATATCTCCAAAAGCCAGATAATTTATTAGGCAATGGAGCTAATGAAGGCTGGCTTCCTATGAATTTTGTTATACTGTCTCACACCCCCTGCCAAAATAATCACAGTTCATCCTTAGTCTAAACCTCTCTCCTTAACACAGCATACCTAAAAAAAGGCAGGTTTATTCTTTCTGAGCAATGTTCACACAGACTGATCAGTGAGATCCATCTGGGTGCCAAATAGCATGTACACCAGCATTACTACCCTTACCTCACACTGCCAGTGACCCCACTTTGAGGACTTTTGTCCGCACAGGTATAGATCTTCCTAAAGCGTGTAGGAGCTTCATTGCTATGACATACCCTGCACTTCTTTCAAGTTTGTTTGAATTTGGTCTATGAGTTAAAGAGGGGAAAGAGATAGCCTGATCAATATAACCCTTCTTTAATTTGGAATCTGTTTTTTTAAAAAAAAATAACCCAAACTGGCACTTTTTGATGTAAGATGGGCTCAACTGCAGCCATGCAAAAAGCACAGAGAAACATCAGAGCCAGCTGTCACCCATCAGCTGGAATATGACAGGAGATGTCACCAAGTCCCCTTCATAGTCCAAGAAGGTTACAGGCTTGTTTTCAAAAGTAAACACCCAAGCAGGTAAATGTGAACACACTGTGAACGATGGCAGAAGTTATTTTAGCAAATTCCTTGGTAAAACAAGGTAAGCAATACAGCCAGGAAAACTCCATAAACCTCAGCTTCTCCACAGACACAGAGATTATTTGCTCCTGAATGTCTCATGTCATTTAGTCCAGTTTGTGTTTCTCCTTGTCTGTCCTTTCTCCATTGTAGGGCAACTAGTGATGTGAGAGAAATCAGAGATCAAGGAATTTCACCTCATGGTTTTCACGACTGAAACTAAATCTGAGGTAAAGCTTCATGGAACAGTTGCCTGTCCTTATCAGTGTATGTGAGCTTCAAAATATATGACAGTGCACACAGTCACACAGGCATCATGAGCAGAGAATGCAAAGTCTTGCTTGTTCAGAAGGTGTAGAACTGCAGCCAGAAACAGGTGTGCAACTTTTAAAATGTCCTTAAAACAATAACTTCCAAATCAGGCAACGATAATAGGTTTTCCCACTCCGGGGCCTCTGAGGAATTATTAAATACAATTTTCCAGACTCACTCATATGTCAACTCATTACAGTCTGTGCAAATAGAAAGGCAGATCGTGGGATTTGGGGGTTTTGTTATAATTATTTTTATATTGAATCTATAAAATGTATAAAGGAGCATTAAGCCCTGTTATTCTCTTTTTTGGTTTTTTTTTTCTTTCTCCATAGCTGCCCAACCTCTTTTTGAAAAGGATCATTCAAAAGCGGCCAAATAATAAAAGCTGGATGAGGACATTCTAATCCCTCCTTATCCACTTAAAAATACAATATTTCAAAGGTAATTCTTTAGTGCTTCTTTTGGCAGCTACAAGTGGAGCCACAGCAGAAACCTTTCACTGGGTCAGCCTGATGGATGGCCTCTTACATCAATGCACCAGCTGTCCCCATTACGAGTGGGAATCGTTCGAGCAATCCAAGGAGTCTTTAAAGGAACATTTATCATATAAAGGAAAAAAAAGTATCTTGCACTTGCATGGCTTTTTACAGCAGTAAACCTCAAAAGGTCTACAGAGATGAAGTCTGTTTTATTATTAGGCACGGAGAAGGGAAGACCCTTCCAGGGCTTGCTGAAAGTACCCCTGTGGTCTGAGCGGCAGAGCTGGGTCTAAGGCACTCAAATTCTGGTTTGGTGTTAGCCTTGTTTCATCACAACCATCCTCCTCCTCGAGCTTCCTCATCCTCCCCCTACCCATTCCCTGTGGAGTCACAGTATCTAAACTAAAGATATGAACACACTTGCATTTATTTCTATCTCTTCCACAACCACTTTTTATTCAAGCATTTTTGAGCGGTGATTCTGCAGGCTGACAGAAAATGTCTTCTTGATGAATTTGTTGGACTGCCAGGGCTGGGAAAACATCTCCAGCATCCTCATCTCTCTCTGTCTGTCCTTTCTTTTCACACACCAGTCCTCACTAAGGTGTCCAAGTGCGCCCCACCTCCACCACAGGAACTACTGTGAGCTTTGTTTTCCCAGATACTCCAGGGCTCCCTCCATGTCTACATACATCACACATCAGATCTCTGAATGGGCTCACACAGTCTCATCACCTTTATCAAAATTCCAGTTAGCATCCAGTCAAAGCCTAGTATCTGTCTGTTTGGGGGGCAAAAGGCTGTTTTGTTTTATTGGTAAGGTTTTGGCAGTCTTCATCTCCTTGAAAACAGATGATCAGATTCCGTATGGAATGGTAAAAATCAGTTTGCTGCTAAGAGAGAGAGAGAAACCAGTCTTATTTCAGCTGAAAAGTAACCTACTGATGAAGTCCTAAGTAGCCAAAAATGGCCTTGACTGGGAACAAATATCTAAGTTCTTGTAAGCCCAAAGGACTCAGAGAAGTCCCCAGGGCTTTGAATTCCTCAATTTCTCAGAAGTCCTGTTTTTTAAAAAAATACAGTAGCAGATAAACAGGATTAGGGACTTTAAGACCAAATTTATAAACCTTTCCAGGACTACCCAGGCAGTACCCACCAGACAGTTCCTAGAAAATTAGTCTCCCCTAAGATTTCTTGGCTGGATATAGACTTAAAATTTAATTTTCCTTAATAACAGTCCCACAGAGTAATTGTTTGTGCATGCACGGACATGCTGAGATGGATGTGGTTATTTGGCTCATTTAATTGTCTTTGCGCCAGGGATCTGGCAAAGGGACCTGCTGTGTCAAGTGGTGTCTAATCTCCTATAAAAACTAATGCTGCTGGCACAAACACTCAACCTTACAAGTTTTAAGCACCCTTCCTTGCCAGTTATACAAGCAACGTGTGATCTTCCACGTGCTTGCAAAAAAAAAAATGTTGTAAGTTGTCTGACCAGCTCCTTCCTACCAACACCTACCCTGCCAACCCACGTGGACCTTCAACAATGCTGCCAACTTGTCAATGCAAGCAGAGAGTTCCTCATATTTGGTTGCTTTCCCATGTTCCAGTTGTTGTGTTTTTAAAAATCAAACAAAAAAAGCTGGGAGAGAAAGACTTTCTGATGGCAGAAAAAAACCCCCCCAACTTGAAAATACTGATACTGTAAGAAATAAACCAACTCAGGAATATGTGCTCTTAAAATACCTCTAAGAGTGCTGAAAACTGTGTCCAACTAATGCATCACTTGACCATGCTGCTGTCTCTTAGGGCTGTGGCTGATCAAGCAGATATGGACTAGCGCCTATCTTTGTGCTATCACCTCTTCTGTTCTTGGTCTTAACAAGAGCTCTGTGAGAAGGAGGAGTTTCACCATCTCTAAAGTATGCAGGAAAAAAGCTAAAGGATGTACTTTCAAAATCAGTTTGAGCTGATGTCAGTCTGAAATGCTGCAGAAAAATGCAACTTTGCCTTCAGGCACCTGATCTCATTGAAAACCGATGTTTTCTGGGCAAATGAGAACTGGTTTTCCAAAACAGGTTACTGGGCTGGTTTTCTGTCTAGGCTTGCCAAAGGCTGGCATGAGGGAGAGGAAAGGAGCACATGACTGGGATGGCAGATGGATCTGCTTTTTTTTCCAGCAGTGGGGACTGTGATGCTCCAAGGATTGCCAAATGGCCTCAATGACTGGTTGCAATCACAAGCAGAAAAGCTGTCTTTGGTCCCCAAACCCAAAGAATAGCCACCAAACCGTAGACCTTCTCTAGGTCACGGGGAAAGCAGCCTTCATGCCTTCTCTCCTGATTTCTTCAGGTTCCCAGTTAAGCCAGTAGAAATAAATATGTGAATGAATACCTGGAGGCTCTTCTGTTCTGGCTACATAATAAAAAAATGCTATATTCTTCCCTACTATGAGCATTTTAATGTTCTGTCCACTAGCTGCAGCCAGCTAATGGGGATCACAAGGCTGAACTATGCTTCCAGGAAGAAAGATCCAGCACTGCTTTTTCCAAATTTCCATAGGCACCTGATCTATGTGCAAATGCCTCCTGGATTATATTTTAATGCTCTATTTTGTTAGGTTTTGCACTTCCACATAATAATCCTACAGGCTGGATGACCACAGGTTGGCCATCAAAAACAGGAGGGTGGTCAGTGGGAAATCCGGATGCTCTTCCACTGCCCCACACCAAATTGGGTTGGGAGGGAGCTGAAGAGCCTGCATGATCTATCTTCATGGGTTATTTCTTTTCTGGTTTTCATTTGTGAGCCAGAATGAATTAGTATATTTCTCTCTGGTGTTAATTATTTTATTAGTTGCGAGAACAAATGACATTTGTGTTTATTAATGTCAGCAGAAATCTCATTGTGTTCGCAGACATGCTTGGGAGGTTTTATGCTATTTTTTAAGGCAAGAAACTAGTGACTACAGCAAGATTACAACAATTATTTTAATCTTTCACACAGCTGGAGAGTTCAGTGTCCATGGCTGTGGTCTCATTCTCCTCTAGCCCTGCAGAAAGTTCTTCCAGTTCAATACATTTCAGTGGGAGTCAGGACAAAGAGTTCTTGCCCCTCAAAAGGTTAAGATCTCCAGTGTTGCTTTTATGTATGTGGCATTGTCACTCTGATTTCACAATCAGTCAGACACAAAAAGGTTAGGTAGCTTACTAGGGGAAGAAAGGGAATAGAAAGGAGGATAAGAAACACAGATAATGTAAAAAAACCCACAAACAATAAACCAAGAAATATGGGAAACAAAGGAAAATAGGTCTCTAAGTGTGTACAAAAGAGCAGGGCATAGCCAGTTATTAAATGTTACCTGTAGTTCTCAGATATGAGTCATATCTAAGCTCTGTTCTCATCTGTAAATGGAGGCAGAGGATGAGATCTTAAATTCATACAAATCCTTTTTACATAGTCAGGACCTGACTCATCCTGGTGAAGTGTAGCCAGTGGACAGAGATGCCAGCTTACAAGTCTAAAGGGCGAAGGTTTCTGGTACAGCTGAAACCACGAAGAGTGGGACAGCCTCCTGTCTGTGCCCTGTTCCACTGCCTTTGCCCATCTGATCCCAACTCATGACAATGGCTTAAAATTAACCCAGTGGAGAAAAGAAGACCCATTTGCTGCTGGTATTGCGAGCTGAACTCAGGGGTACAATGAGCTGTTCTTCAAGGGATCAAGCCAGTGCCAGAACTGATGCAAAAAGCGGAGTCAGGAGGGAGTAGCTGTGGGCCATGGACGGTGCTTGTTACCGTGCTGCCCCTCTGCAACTGCAGCTGCATCACACTGGTGCATCGGCTGGGCTGCATCACCTACCCATAATTTACTGTTAAAGAGGACACAGACACCCCCAGAAGGCATTTTGTCCCACCTCAGCTTCCCACTGTGAGCTCCACTGATGTTAGGGCAGATGGAGTCACCTCCAGCACTAGGTCTAGCACATCAGTGTAGGGCTTGGAAAGAGGTTGGCTGAGGTCAGATCTCAGCTTGTTCACAGCCAGACTGCCCTGTTGCAGTATAACTTTAACTGATACCAGACACGCTTCAGTAATCTTAAAATCAACCACTTCTTCCACAATGAGAGATGTGCGGTGCAGTTATACAAAACAATCAGAAGCAGATGTGGGCAATTCAGCGCAACTCTTGAATCAATTACGTGGTGTCTGTATCAAAGACCTTGACGTAGTGGTTCTCAAGAGGAAAAACATTGCAGTGACTTGACGAATTTGTGTGCTGAACTGATATACAGCCTGTGAGCCTAGACCAAACCAAAGGATCTACCATTACGTGTGCTTGTGCTGAAAGAAAGAATGTGTTGCACATAAGGTTTGTGTTTGCTACAATGACATGTCTAATATGGCAATATAACCACTCTGTATAGGAGCTGGACCCCCTTAATGCTAAATTTTTGTTCACGATCTCCATGAAGTTGTTTCAGGTCCCTCTAAGTGAAGCCTGACGCAGGCATTAAGTGATGTGCGCGCATTACAGATGCCTGTACAAACTTGTTTGGATAACAGAAATAACTAATGCCAAGAGCCACCCAGTTTCAGATTCCCAGGCTTCCCTACTCATAACTCCAGAGAAAAACAGAGGAAGGAGGAAGAAGAGGTACAGAAAGAGAAGGAGGACTCTTCATTTGCAGCATGAAGACTTACTATCACAATGATTTTATCATAGGGCAGAAACCACAGCATAGTCATCAGGTGGCTGTAAGTTAAGACATTAGACTCAACCTACAGCTAATTACGTTTTTCTTAAAACCACAACTGCAGGAAGGCAGACACTTGTTAAATAAATAACATTTTTCTTTGCTCATGTATTTTTTATACCTGCCATGCCCATTTCTACCAGACACACTCATACCTTTTCTTTTCCATTTCTGAGGATCTGTCCCAATACACAACATAGTTCTCAACAGCAAAAAACCCACACCCAGCAGGGTACAATCATCATCAAGTCCTTTTGGAATAATTTAAGATTTTCATTCAGGAATGTTATTCTGTAATTTATATGCTGAAGATGTTTTTCAGAGATATGAATCTCCACTGCTGTACTGTGCAGGTATATGGCACCTCACACTCAAACACCCAGTCATTGCAGAGGAAAGCTGAGCTTAAGTGCAGGGCAGCCCCCAGGGACTGAGCAGCAGAGTTTTTCCTGACCAGCAGACCAGTGTATCTCCAGTCCCCATAAGCTGCCTCCTAGGACATCCCAGGCACGTTGGAGCTTGCCGTGCTGGTGCCTCAGGCATCTCGTGAAGTGAAGATGCTACAAGGCATGCTGGTGTCCAGCCAGCTTGACACTAAAGTCCAAGTAGTTTCTTCCTTTTTGGTAAAGCATGCTGAATCTCTTGGCTCATAGACTGAAGCCCAGCCCAGCTTAAGACCCCAAGCTCAGAGCACCTTCCAAGTGGCTGTGCTCATTGTGGAGTGCCCACACTGGGCAGGTTAAAGGAAGTACAGGTGGGGGCCCATGTAGCACCACCAAAATACATTTGTAGCTCTGTACCACCTCAAGCGGGCAGTTCCTGAAAAAAAGAACTAAAACCAGCCACCACACAAGAATTTAGATGAGCTGGTTCTTGCTGCGTGAGCTAGGGGTATGGTCTGGTGCCTGGGTGGAAAGCCACCTGGGCTTGACACCACAACACTTGCAGGGTGTCTTTTGAGGTCTTTGTTTGACATATACAGTTTGAGGAGTTCTGCATTTCAGCAGCAGCAGTCCAGATCTCAAGAGGTCATTACCTCACAAGAGCTACTAACTTACTGCAAAACATTTCAACACAGTCCTCCACAGCATCCTTCTCTCTAAATTGGAGAGATATGGATTTGATGGGTGGATGGTATGGTGGTTAAGAAACTGGGTGGATGATCTTATTCAAAGTGGTCAATGGCTCAAAGTCCAGATGGAGATCTGTGACTAGTGGGTCCCTCAGGTGTCTGCACAGGGACCAGTGCTGTTTAATATTGTCATCAATGATACTGACAGCAAGATTGAACGCACCTTCAAGTGCAAGTTTACAGATGATATCAAGCTGAGTGGTGCAGTTGCCACACCAGAAGGACTGGATGTCATCCAGAGGGACCCAGACAGGCTGGAGAAGTGGGCCTGTGAGAACCTCAGGAGGTTCAACAAGACCAAGTGCAAGGTCATACACCTGGGTTGGGGCAAACTTCATTTTCAATACATGATGGGGGGATGATGTGATTGAAAGTTGCCCTGCAGAGAAGGACTTGGGGGTGCTGGTTGATGAGAAGCTGAACGTGAGCCAGCAGTGTGCACTTGCAGCCCAGAAGGCCAACTGTATCCTGGGCTGCGTCAAGAGAAGTGTGGCCAGCAGGTCTAGGGAAGGGATTCTGCCCTTCTATTCCTCTCTTGTGAGACCTCATCTGGAGTACTGTGTCCCGTTCTGGAATCCGTGACATAAGAAGGATATGAAGCTGTTGGAACAGGTCCAGAGGAGGGCTACAAAGATGATGTGAGGACTGAAGCAACTTCCCCATGAGGACAGGCTGAGAGGGATGGGCTTGTTCAGCCTGGAGAAGAGAAGGCTCCAAAGAGATCTTATAGCGACCTTCCAGTACCTGAAAGGAGCCTACAAGAAAGCTGGAGAGGGACTGTTTATAAAGGTTTGTGGTGACAGGATGAGGGGAATGGGTATAAACTGGAGAAGGGCAGATTTAGACTAGACATTAGGAAGGCAGCTGCACCCTGCAGAGATCTGTTTGGTACACATAATTTTCTACTTTGTAATGCATATTTACTACAATATGCTCTGTTTATAAAACACCTGCTCAAGGCTACACCCAAGCACACCTGCATGTGACAGCGCCTAACGTCTGCTAGGAGGTGACCTATTTTGGAAGTGACAAGATGTCCCTCCATTACCACTGCTGGTTCACAGGCACCAAAGCATAATAGCAGATGCTTCTGCACTGGTGAGGAGCTGCAGTAGAGTGCCATTGCATAATGACAGCAGAAGGCACACATTTAGAAAGGATAACTGGTGATAACGAGCAGGGTCAACACAACCAAAGCCTCCACGGCTCTTCAGAAATGAAGTAGGGGCAGAAGTTGTTCGTATCTGGCTTCACAGTGTCTTAGTCTTCACCAGCTACTGCTTCTGTCCAACACAAGATATTCATCTGTATGCAAAACTGAGGTTGGGTTTAGGAGAAACAAAGGAGGCAGCCACAGAGCACAGCAGGTTAAACTTCAGGTGGTGATTGGAGAGAGGTCTCCTGTATGCACTGAGCACCAGCAAGCAGTGCTGGCAGGGAGGGAGAGATAGATGGATTTAGGTGGATTTTACCTGTCCTTCCAAGAAATTGTAAGTTCCCTGCATAAGGTAACACCTACATGGGGCAGTGGCAGGACAGTGAAGGTAAACGTGGGGGGTTTTTAACCTGGGTTTGAATTCTGAGTTCACCTGCACCCTTTTCCTGCACAGCTGACCGAGGTAAAGAAAGGGTTATATCATCACGAGGCTTCTGACATGGAAAACATCTATCTCTCTGTAAGTGGAGTGAGAAGGGGTTTTCCAGGCTGAGAGCACCTGCAAGGGTCCCTTAGGAGCAGGACTCTGGGTTCAACAGAGACTTGGAGCACAAGCCACAGGGGGCCTGGGACCGGTGCCCAGAGGTGATGCTGTTGCTGTCATGCAGACCAAGTTTGGGGATGTTTAGATGTAGGATTTGGGTTCAGTCCCATCTGTGGTTCATCTGTATGCGCCCCATTGCACAGATGTGATGGTGACCCAAATGTCTGGAGCACACGCTGTTCCTGGAGCATGTGGCTTTAATTTCCTGACACAGAGGCTGCTCATGGGGGGCTTTTGTACAGGAATCCTGTGTGTAGCACTAAGAAAAATGATGTTGGGTACTTTACGGATGCCAACAGACAAAGCAGATGGAATTTTAAGAGTTTCTGAGGTAAAAGTAGGGTAATCATCAACCTCTAGAAAATACCCTTCTGACACTTCACTGCCTCGCTGCTCAGCTCTTTGCAATGTAGGTGCAGTCCTTAGGCATGCTCCATGACTGTGGATACTCTCCAACCTGGCAGAGGCGGCAATGGCTCAAAATGTTTGGTAAAACTCTGCCACACACTCCGCTTTTTCAGCTCCGTATGGTACTCTCTTTACTATATAAGACCCAGATGTTTTTCACGCTCTGTGCGGCAGATAAAAATGATTAGGACAGATAAGCAAGATTATTTGCATGCCATTTAGGTGGACTAGATAAGGCAAATAAAGGGTCACTAGGCTTGGCTGGACTAGGCTATGTTTGAACAAGTTCAAACTTGATGTGAAACACACCGCAGACTCATGGAATCTTCACAGAGTATTGTATGAGCTTGATACGCACGATTCGTATCTTTATGAGTTTGTTAGCAATTGTATTCTTGCCTAGATGGGCAAGATAAAGGAGCGCTTCATGCCGAAACTCAATTAAAGTACGTCTTCGGTGCTGAAACACTACTGGCAGCAGTCACTGGGAAACTGCGGGATCCTGTCCCCCAAGAAATGGGTAGAGTCTCATCTCACTCACTTAAAGTTATAATCAGACAAGAGACCTGAAGCTGCACAGCACCAGGGCTGAGCAAGACCTGTCACCCTGAGAGTGACGGGCACCAGTCTGTGACTGGAAGACAGGCTTCAGACAGGCTGCACAAGAACCCTGAGCTACCTGGTTCTTGGGCATGTGACAGCCTGTCGATGGGCTCTGTGAGGATGATAACCTTTTAAACACAAGCAGAAAAGGTACAGCACAGTGCACATGGGAGGGCATGATGCCAGGCTCCCCAGACGCCTGGTACTTCTCAAGAATAGAGACCCAAAGGGAAGCAGCACATGCAGAATATTCGGGGAAACTTTTCTACTACATTGAGGGGTACAATATAACAAGTATTTTTTTTAAATCGTCACCTGAAAATATGATTTCATTTTAAGTAATTTTAAAATTGTTTTTCTTCTACAGTGAGTGAGCAGGTAAGACATTCTAGGACAAGAGAGTCCAAACTTCTGTCATTAATATCTTACAGAAAGTGTTTAAGTTTAAAAACAAAGGACAGAAATCAAATACATCTATTCATTACTAGCAATTCCTCTAAAATATCATGCATTTTTCTTTTTCTTAAAGGAGAATGACTTGTTAAATCAACTCAAGTCTACTTCTCCTTCGAAAGCTTTCTCTTTCCATCAGTAAAGCATCTTGTTTGGTGACTTATTAGTATTATTTTCTGAGTGAAAACAATTTCCTAGGATATCTTAGTATTCTTTACAGAGGGAGTATAC
Organism: Coccyzus lansbergi; assembly: GCA_033558105.1. Lineage (NCBI taxonomy): Eukaryota > Metazoa > Chordata > Aves > Cuculiformes > Coccyzidae > Coccyzus > Coccyzus lansbergi. Next base: position 1,249,931 of record JAUMJK010000054.1, on the reverse strand, counting down.
GTAAGGTAGAAAAGATTTTGTGATGTAAAAGAGTAGAAAAGCATGCTCTTAAAAGAACATTCTTTACATTATTTTTGTACCCAGGGGTATTATTTTTAGAGGGTGGAAGGCTGTACATAGGCCTTGGATTCTACCCAAATATGTAGTCATAAGTCTTACACAGAAAACACCAATCACTACCTCGCTTGACTTTTTTTCTCAGTTGAAATACTCTGTTTTAAAATATTAGACAATAGAAGATTCTGGAGGAAATAATGAATGCGTTTAGCATGATAAACAGTATACAGTCACAGCTGTAAGCAAGAAACAGCTATTTACAGATCTTTGCATATCCATAATCCGTTCCACTACATTTTATGCATACAAAAGCCAAGTTATACAGCAAAAAAACCCCAAAACATCCCAAACAACAACAACAACAACAACAAAAAAACCACAAAATCATTCATTCATCCAGAGTAGGATTGCAAATTATTTAGCTAGACCAGGGAAAGACTAATAGTTTATCCAGTTGAGCTCTTCAAGCCAGATTTGCAACTGCCTTTTCCAAAGTTCAGGGATCAGAAAAGAGGTCTAGACAGAGGAGAGAAAACCAGGTTAATGTGACCGGGGTTTTCTCAGATTTGACTCCATCTCTCCAACTAAGCTCTCCCTTAGCTCCTAAGACAAGACTGCTTGGCATCTCCCAGCTGTCTGGGAGAGAGGAGCAGTGACATCATCTGCTTCCCAACCCCATTTCTTCCCACTGGACCGTGCTGCTCCACCAGCAAGGTGGGACACGTAATCTTCACTTCAGCAGGACACTGAGCGGCAGAATGGACTCATGTGTCTGGCTATGTAGAAGCCACACTAACTTAGCTCTTGGAGGCTGACCTAGGGATGCAGAGCCAGCAACCAGGACAGTACCTGTTCTGATAGACATGGCAGCATCAGGAGTAGGAGCTGCAGGAAGATGCAAGCCACCCTTGCCACACCGGAGATAATGAACAAGCTAAATGTGGCCTTCACAGGCAGATGCAATGCTCCCAGGGATGAAAAAAGAAGATATGGGGCGAGACAGGAGCAGAAGGAGACATGGACTGCCACCAAGGGGGAGGCTGGAAAATGGAGACCTCTGGCAGTGGACGGCTCCTGCTTTGTGGAAGAAAAAAATAACTGTAGTACCAAAGTTGACACCGGAGACTCCAGTGTGACGAACTGCTGGCCAAAACACAATTCCAGTTGCAGATCTGAAAGCACCAGAGCATTCTTGCAAAACACAGCAGAGACTTCGTACATCAGGAGACGTTGTTTGGTTGCAGTCTGGGGGAACTTCACTGCGCTAAATAAGTTACATCCCAGCACTGCCTCCTCTTCCTATCTGTGCTCCCTTCAAAATTGAGTAAAATGCCTCAAGCAGAGAATATAAATACACCCAGGACTCTGGACTGCTCTTTCTGCCTGTGTCAGCCCTCATAGGCACTGTTGTTTTTTTTAAGCAGCTCATATCCTGACTTGAAGTGGTAAACTTTTAAAATCTTTATCCTCCTACTGCTTCCCTTTGGGAGGTGTACAGAGCACAACTCATTAAGCTAGCATTGATTTCCGTGGACAAGCCATCTGCTGGGGATTCATTATGCCTGAGTCCCACTCCTTCTGCTCAGGGGGAGACAGACTTCCCTCTGCCTTCATTTTTTCACTCAGCTTCAGGCACCAGGGGGGTGCCTGCATTAGACTAGGGTTGATGAGAACAGCCCTGATGGCTGGACCATGCCAGACCAGATGGAAGACACATTCTAACTCAGTTTCCATTTCCAAGTTGCTTTTGACCATTCTCAGAAATGCAGCAGAGAAGAACAAGGCCCACTGATGATCTGTGTGGTGGTCTCCTTTCCCCTCTCTGTCAGCTAGGTTGAAAAGACATTTATACCTGATGCACTTCAGACACCACCAAAAAGTTCTTAGGATTGAGATATTCACCTGAATGTCCTTGTTCCTTCCGTTTCCTGAGGAGGAAATCACGTCCTCTTCCTGAATTAGGCACTGGGGGTGACTGGAATTTATCTCTGACCTGTGAAGACCTAGAGTTCACACACCCTCAACTATGCTAGTCATTCTTTGCAAGAAAATGGAGTGAAATGTACATTTTTAAAGCTCCATTCACCTAATCTACTTCAATTTGTCTGGAGGGTGATGAGCTGCATCAACATTTCATCTTGGTTCAACCACTGCCCCTTCAAATGTTCAGAATTCTTGATGATGCCATCCGTGGTTTTACTTGAATGCCTGCTCCTCCAGAAAATATTTGACCAAAGGCTATGGCCTTGCCTGAGAAATGCAAAGTATGCAGGGGCATCTGAGCTGGACAAGGCTGTTGTGGATATCTTGGGAAGATTTGCTCCCAGCCCAAGCAGTGTTGACCTTGGCAGTGAGCAGCTGCACGAGGCTCTGCCCTTCTGGGACCCCTCAAGTGGCACGGGGGAGTGCCGGGGAGGTTGCAAACACTGCTTACCAGTGGAGGAAAGTCCTACAGCATTTTTTCTAACAGAGAAATCCATGCGTGTTGTTCATAGAATCATAGAATTATGGCACAGAATCATAGTTCCTAGCAGCTCTAATGCAAACACAGCAGCCTTCAGCAAGGCTGGGTAATACCTGGGTTACCAGGGAGTCTAGGTCTGATCATGGCTCCCATCTGCCTTGGGGAAGGCAGTTGAGGATAAACATGCCCTCCTTTCCCCTACAGTCACACACATTTTCCTTGTGGCAGAGAGAAGTTTGGGTAAATAATCCTGATTTCCCACACTGCAGTCATCCATCTCTTGAGGAAAACAGAGGACAGCCTCTCTGTTAACATGAGGGAAGTCTATCTTTCTTTTCCTTTCCTTTCCTTTCCTTTCCTTTCCTTTCCTTTCCTTTCCTTTCCTTTCCTTTCCTTTCCTTTCCGGTCCATACCACCCTGTACACCACATGAGAGAAAAGCATCACTGTTTACAGACCCTCCATCAGGTAAGGTACCTGGTCTAAGGGAATCTTTCACTAATTCCATCAGCTTAACGCAGTGAGCACTGGGGAGCAGCACTCTACTCCCTCAGCACAAATGTCCCGGGGCTGTCCAAGGATTCCAAGATGCTTGCAGGGTGAGGGAAGTCCAGCACCTAGCCATGAGCGTTTCTGATGTCTCCACTTTGTCCCAGAATTCAGACCTATTCAAAACGCAAGCTACCAAATGAGGTTTCCACAAGTTTACTAGGGAAATACTGTTTTCAATCTTCCCCTCCTCCAGGAATGAACACAGCAGTTGACTTTAATAAAAAAAAGTGTAGGTGTCACAAAGGATATCTAATAGAAAGGGCTGGAGTGAATGTGAAAGCTTTCAATAACAAAAGGTTGAGAATTATAATAGTTTGGATAACTTTACTGTCTATTTCCAAACTTGAATATTGAGCTGGACTGTTTTTCCACCTCATTCTTTTGTGGTATGTTTCCTGTCATTCCTCCATAGAAAGACAGAACCTCAGCGCCAAGTTAAACTTGCAGCAGTTCATTTTCTCCCTGTGCTTGTAACCTGAACTTAATCACAAACCTTATACTGAAAGGAACATAAAGCCTTAAACAAAACTTTTCTTTAAAAAAACACCCAAACACCAAACCCAGAACTTCATTGCTTTGGATAGGGTGATTATCTTGAATTAAAGGCACAGGGTTTCAGAATTTTCACTTTGTTAGGGAAGTTCTTGTGTGACCAGGCACAACACAGCCCCAGACACTGTGACATGGGACACGATTTACCATTGGTTGTGTAAACATGGGGTAGTCATTTTTGTCTAGCAGGGTGGGTTGTACAGTAGGTCAGACCAGTACTTTGAATAAGATCGGAGCCCTGCTGCTGATGGATGCCCACCAGAAGGATGGGATGTCATCCAGAGTTACCTGGAGATGACACCAAGCTGAGTGATACAGTTGTCACACCAGAAAGATGGGTTGTTTTCCAGAGGAACCTGGACAAGCTGGAGAAGTGAGTCTGTGTGAACAACATGAGGTTCAACAAGGCCAAGTGCAAGGTCCTACACCTGGGTTGAGCATTGCATGACGTCAATACAGATTGGGGGATGATATGACTGAGATCAACCCTGCAGAGAAGGACCTGGGAGTCCTGATTGATGAGGAGCTCAATGTGATCTGGCAAGGTGTGCTCACAGCCCAGAAGACCAACTGTATCTGCATCAAAACCATAAGATGCATCAAAAGAAGCACGACCAGCAGGTCAAGGGAGGTGATTCTCCCCCTTTACTCTGCTCTCATGAGACTCCCACCTGGAGTACTATGTCCAGTTCTGGAATTCCCAAGATAAGAATGATATGGAACTGTTGGAATGGACAGCCACAAAGATGATGTGAGGGCTGGAGCACCTCTGCTATGAGGACAGGCTGAGACAGTTGGGGTTGTTCAGTCTGGAGAAGAGAAGTCTCTGTGGAGACCTTAGAGCAACCTTCCAGTACCTGAAGAGGCTACAGGAAAGCTGGGGAGAGACTTTTTACAAGGGTATGTTGTGATAGGATGTGGGAGAATGGCTTTAAATTTGAAGGGGTAAGATTTAGACTAGACATTAGGAAGAAATTCTTCACTATGCGTGGTAAGGCACTGGCACAGGTCACCAAGAGAAGCAGTGGTTGCCCCATCCCTGGAGGTTTTCAAGGCCAGATTACATGGAGCCTTGGGCGGCCTGGGCTGGTGGGAGGTGTCCCTGCCTATGGTAGGGGAGTTGGAGCTGGATGATCTTTAAGGCCCCTTCCAACCCAAACCAGTGTGTGATTCTATGATTCTGTGGCAAGTACAACATTTCTTACTTACGGTTATCATTTTGCATGGTCAGATCTTCACAAAAGGGCTGTGTTGTAACTGTAAAATACAGAGGTTTCATCTTGGTGACCTATAACAATGGAGATGCATCTATGGTTCCTGAAGGCCAAATCCGTCTGAAGGAGATGGTCAAGCTTATGTGGCATGCAGTGAAGCTAGTGACCCCTGGCACAGCTATCTACATTAAAAGAAAAGAGGTGTGTCTTTAGACTTGTGCCTCATTGTAGCACAGACATAAGCCAACGGTCTTTTACCCAGTTAGAAATCTTAGTATAAGATGTAATGCACAAGGCGTGGGGAATCAGCTCAGTGTGAGGAGGGAGAGAAATGAATACAAACCTCTCAATGTATATGTGTACGTAAGTAATAAAGTGACAATATAACAAGAAAGGGTCACCATAATATTCTCTCATGCTCTTTAGGAAACAAATGACCTTTCAGCAGGCAGCTCTATATTAGCTGATTTCTTAGGTATGCAAGTTATCTAAAAACATTTGCTCCCTAATCTGTTCTCATCAGCTTCAGGTTATGGGAGTTCATAAATCCATGTACGTTTGACGCTAATGGAAAAATTGCATCGTGACTCCCTAGGGTGACCCAAGTGTGTGACAGTAACAAGTGAGCTATGCATTGCTTGGTTTGCCCACAAAAATACAAATTAAGAGGAGAAAAAGAGAGACAAAGGAAGAGGTCAGTAAAATGGCAGTATTAATATTTGTTCTGCCTGAAGAAACCTTCTCTTCCCAGAAGCAGACTCGCCTTTCAAAGTCCCTGCAGACATCGGCCAGAGTTACCAGGGGACTCTGCCCATTTGTCACAGTGTTCTGGCTGGGCAAGAAAGTGTGATTTCAGACAGCTGGAACTGCAAAGACCTGAGGGGATGTGAAGTATCTGCCTTAATACCTCTAATTTATCATCTTCTCCCTGCCTGCACTGCACAGAAGGGAGAAAGATACTGAACGGATCAGACCAGAAGTGTAATGAAACATGGCAGATGAAGTGGGACGCAATGCAGTGCACTGTTCCCACAGGTTGGTACATATGTGGAAACAAGCTGTTTCCAAGAACTTGGATTTGGAAACCGTCTTCAGTCTTTCCCAAAACTCTGGCTTCAAATCATACAAGAGAAATGGACGGAGCAGTAGGAAAAGGAAAGTGCCTTGGGGGTTCTTTGAATCTGCAACTTCTACAACAGCTTTATGTCAGGAAGCACAAGCATCCTGTGACACCCCAGTTAGCTGAAAATGTAACCAGTAGCAAGTTTTGTTAAGCAAGTGAGGTCTCCTGAAGTAGAACCTACATCCTGCTTGGCTGTGCTGATGCAGAAAGCTGTCCATTATTTCTAAGAAGGAGGAGAAAGCCAGCAGAAAGTCCAAAAGGTCGTTGTGCCAGGTTATTAGGTAAATGATGAGACAGAACAGCTGGAATAAGAAGCCAGTAAACAAGCAGGCCAAGGGGAGAAAAAAAACCCCACCACAAACAAAAATCCTTTTACAAAGTTTTCATCCTTTGCACGACTATAGACACATTCAGCAAAGCGGCTGTAAGAGCTTTGCAAACACTAGTATCTTTCTGAATAATACCTCCCAGGCTACTGGATTAAAAAAAAATTAGGGGAGAGTGTGAGTAACCACTGAGGGATCTGTGTTGGCTGTAACGGCAGTATTAGTATTCTTTCTAGAAGTGAAATAAGTGGCTAAGCCCCGTCTTTCAGCCCAGCTCAGATGCTGCAGTGTGGAAGGGGAATCTGGAAAGTGTCAGAACCCAGGCAGACTACTTGAGAAGTGTGAGCCTTTCCCAGAGCAGTGTGCTACTACTTTTGGGGACCTTTGCAGCACAGCAAGCAGTCACGGTGGACCAGTCCCGTCTGCAGTCCTGGCTACCTATGCCAGTTTTGTACAAAGTGATACTAGTGCTGCTTTTAGTGACTGTTTCTTTGCTTAGGACTTTCAGGCCCAGAAAGATGATGTGTCTACAGTCTGGCTCAAGTCTCCAGTCATTCAGTCCCGTGTAGCGATGCTCAGGAATGGGGATTTTTTAAATGTAAAATGGACACAGATGTTTCCTATCTGCCAACCATGACATAAGGAGCAAGGCATCCCAGCTGGAGCTATCTGAAATGCTTCTTGGACACTCCAGAGCCATGACCAGCTGCAGAGCAACAACCAACAGCTCATACCAAGCAAGAGGGGGTGATAGAAACTGTTGACAGGTACCAAGAGTCCCTGACATGAGAAAGCAGGCTGTGAGGCATCAGAAACACAGAAGTGTTGATGCAGCAGTACAAAAAAACAGCACCTGAATCACTCGGATTTAATTAACAAAGTTTATTATTTTTTCTTTCTTTTTTTTTTTTCACATGGGTACGAACATTTAAAGCTAAAGACTTGAACAATTCAGAGCTATTTCACATCTATGCAGCCACATCCGGTGCAGAAATCACTCCTCTTAACACCCCAGTATGTGTTTAGACTAGTGTTTTATTAGAAAAGTGGAAAGGGAGAGAGAGAGAGGGAAGCTAATGGCACCCTGTATGGAAGAGATCCCATTAAGAACCCCTGCAGTATAAAGTGTTGAAACTGCAATGGGATGAGGGCTTCCTGAGCTGGTTCTTTTAATACAATTGCACTTGAGAGAAACATAAATGGGTTTTTGGTTGGACGGTCTCAGAGCAGAGGATTTCAAGCCTGTGTTAACACTAGGGACTGTGTATGCTATTGCACTTACTTATTATTCAGTCATCTACAGTATAAATGGCTGCATAACCTCCTCACCCTAGGGCTGGGGTTAAAATGTTACTTCTCTTCCTACTGTGGACTGGGGTGGTTGAGTTCTGCTTGCCACTTCCACACTTCTGCCAATGTTTTTAACATTTCTTTTTAGTTACCTGCTTCTGCCTTTTAGTCTGCTCATAACTCCTGTTTTCTTTACTCCATTATTGCCTCCTCGTGCCTCCTTCCTCTCCAGTACTTTTCACCTTAATGTTGCCAGTGAATATCCTATTGAAGCTAGTATTCACAAAAAAAAAAAAAAAAAAAAAAAAAAAAAAAAGAAAAAGAAAATAAATTTGGGGTAGTTTACTGGCCCCCAGCAAAATGCTTACAGTACCAGAAATTCTCTGGGAGACAAGAAACCAGAAGAAAGATGGGGCATTTTCTTTGCAACATTCAGGATTTTGCAATGGTTCTCATAAATGCCAATTTTCTCCTACTGGTTCACAGCCCAAGCATTGTAATGAAAACAATGGCTGTCACCGGTGCCAGCGTGTGTTCCTGGTCTATAACCTGAATGTCAAAGCAGCAGAGCTATGGGATAAAAGGCAAAATGGCACAACTGACTGAAATTTCCTGGAGGGCAAGAGACAAAAGTACCAGAATAAAAGAAAACTTTCTTCCACAGCTCAGAGAAACTCTCACCAGAACTATCAGTCTAGAGGCTCATACAGAGGGACAATAAATATTTTCAGTAAGTATTTTCTTTTTCTTGCTCCTCCCTACACCTTTTTTTTTCCTTTTCCTTCTCCTTGCTTCCTTCCTTCCCCTTCTTCCTTCCTGACTTCTTCTGGTAGGCAGCATCAACACATGCGAAAAAGAAAAGTGCACATTCACGGATGATACTCTCATTTTTTCCTTCTGTGTCTCATATAATTTGAGTCACCTTCCCTGGAGGTGTTTAAGGCACGGGTGGATGAGGTCTTGAGGGATTTGGTTTAGTGTTTGATAGGAATGGTTGGACTAGAAGATCCGATGGGTCCCTTCCAACCTGGTTGTTCTGTGATTCTGTAAGTATTCACTACAAGAGACTAAAAGGGACTTCCGGCCTCCTCTGCCTGATCACTCTCATCTTCTGAGCTGGATTTTTCCATTTGAACTCCAGAAGCAAAACCTATCCCAGGAAAAGCCTTCTCAGCAGTGAAGCTGAAATGGGTAAGCTATGGGGAGGAAACTACAGGGCACAACACATTTGAGAGTGCATCATTTTTCGTTGCCAGGATGTTCATTCCTATTTCACTGATAAATTCCAATGCACAACCAAAATTGTCTTCACTTCTTGACCTCAGCACAAACTGGCCAACTCAGCATCCCAAGAACATGAGATGAAGAAACTGAACAGACCCTGTGTTTAAGAAGGTCTCTTTTGTTCTTTAACACCCAACCACAAAAAGCAGTGTATACAAAACTCAGAGAGATGTAAAACAAAAGGAAGACAGCCTCTTCTGAGCCTGTGGCCTGTTAGCCCACAATGCCTGGGCATGAATCTCCTCCCTGAAAGGACATTATGGGGTCAGGACCAATTGCTGTGTCAGACTTAATCACACATCTACTTGCCAGCTTCTCTCTTTGCTATTTCTTCCAACGTGACAACTGATTCTAAGCAAGTTGCCTTTCTTCTCCTTCCCCCCATGCCTCACAGATACCCATCATCTTCGTAGCCTCATACCAGGATAGAGGGAGACATTTCCTGTGTCTCTGCTGTTCAGGGAAAACCCTTCCCTGAACCCTTCCCTGAACTTTAGGCTGAGTTCAGACACTATATTACAAGCCCAGTCTATGGTCAGCTGCCTCCCAGTCCTTTCCTCCTCACAGCTCACAGGCTCATCTCAGAGAACAAGCAATGTCAGGCATCTGTATCTCTGCAAAACACAGAAGGGTTCAGTGGCAAATGGGGGGATAAATGGTAGAGGAGAAGTACACTGATGTTTTTTGAATGATGCCTGAAAATTAATGCAGCCATCAGTTTTGTTTTACCACAAAGGAGTGCTCCCCAGAAGATGGAATTGGGGCAGAAGAAGGGCAGAGGGCTAATGTGAGGCATCAGACAGCAGAGAGAGAGTGTTTATTGTCTAAGAGTCTCCCAAAGATATTAAAGATAATTCCTTATCCTGTAAAGTCTTTCCACAGATGTTGTAAACCAGAGCCTTGTCGTTTCGGTAAGGAAGTCAAGACAAGGCTGACAACTCAATTCATTAAAATGGGTATTTTGTAAATCACAAATGTTTTGCTTTTTCTACAATCACTATTAATCGAAAGCACTTCCCAGGTCTGCTGTGTACTACAAGCTAATAGAAATTGTACTATGGGTATGCTTTAGGATCTGTGGTTCATTTGAGTGCTTTCACAGATTTCTTTAATCTGTCTGAAATTGCAGGTTTCAAGAAACCTTTAGTATTTGAGCCAGACGCCTCTAATTAACTCTGTTCCTTTAGCTGAACGTACCAGGGAGGCCCAAGGCATAAAACCGAGTTGTATGAAAAAACCTACCCAGCATAAATATAATTACAACCTAAGTCTATTGTTCACAATGGCTTGACCTCCAGATGGTAACTCACACAATTTTAAAAAAAACCCAAGAAAGTGGCTTATTGCTTTCAGCTGCCAGGCTGCTCGCTGCTCAGCACCTACCTCTGAAGCCTTCGCTGCTGGATTGAGACTCAGGGGTCTGGAAAGGGGTTTTGTGGGTACACAGAGAGGGGTAATACTGGAGGATGGCAGGGAGGGGACTAGGAATTGCAGGGATTTAACACGAATGTGTTTTAAAGCTAGGCTGGGTTCATCTGGCTGTCATACATGTGTTCATACAGAGCCTACTGACAACTAGTCCAGCCAGACCTCCAGCTCAAAGGTAAAATTTAAAAGAGAACATTTAAAAAAAAACCCAAAACCAACCAGGTGAGAGTTGTTGCAAGAATGAAATGCTTGAGTAAAACTGTCCATTTCATTGCTTTGTCTCAACACTCTTGTGTTCAGTTAAATAGGGAACTGTTTATCAGAGCAATACCCAGTACTGGAATCCCTGCCTGGGATTCCAGTACAGCACCCTCCTTAGGTTTGTAAGTCAGCTGGTGGAAACAGTAGGAACAAAAAATTAGTATATATACAATTTCCATTTTCTTCTTTCAGCTTCTGGACACATTGGCTCAGTTGGAAGACACTTACAGAACGTGCCCCTTCTTCTTCACACTCTGTAGAGAAAACATTCCATAGACACACACTTCAGCCTTCTGTCACTACCTGAACCAGCAGCAGCGGCTTGTTACTCTGTCTTTAATTAGAAATATGGCTTCTAATGGAAGGTGCTGAAATTACAGTCCCGTGGATGCAGTTCTTTGTACATCTACAGAACAGTTACACCATGTGGAAAAGTGCACCAAATAGAGACATACTTGCTCTTGGTCTAGACTGACCTGATTCTCAGGCTCTGCCCCAGCAAGGAAAGCCATTTCTCCACATTCATTTATTTGCTGTGACAACTTTCAAGGGTACTATACACATAATAATCGTTACTTTCTCCCATTGTATGCAGATGTCCTGTGAGATTCTTGCCAGATTATTGCACAGAGCCAGCAGAAGGAGGGCAAGCCTGGAGAAGACATCTTGATGGCTGGATGTGAGCCACACCTACCCTTCACCCCATGGAAGAGGATTGCATACTTGCTCACCAGCGAAAGGCTAGAGATCAGCAGAAGGTACGTGAAGCTGAGACAGGTCCAGGGAGGAAAAAATGCCTCCAATTCTATGCTCTGCAAGCCCCACATAATTAGCTTTAGTTATGTGCTACCCAGAGTTACTAGTAGAAGGAGCCATGTCCCAACTTCTCATCATGTCTAGGGGTGGTCCCACCACATACTGTTGCAAAGGAGAGAGGGAGCAGGACATAATCCTGGCTGTTGGATGGATCAGTATCTTCTCTCCTGCCCCACATGTGGGCAGGACTGGTGACTTTACCTCCAAGACTGTGGCAGGGAAATGCCAGCTCTGGGGAGGTGGGCTGAAGTTCAAGGTTCTCTGCTTTCTCCTTCACCACCTCTCTCCGTATTTCCAAGCCAATGAAATTGAAGCATGATGCAGTCATGATCATAGCATCTATACCTGCTCCCTGCCGCTTGCAGCCCTCTCTCCCTCCATGCCCAATTGCCTTCTCTAGCCCCTCAGCTCCTCAGGTCTTCTCTTCCCAGCATGGTTGGATTTTTCCATAGGGAACATTAGAAAAGTTTTGACTAAAACCCCAAAGGGATATCCAGGGGGGCAATTTCATTTCAAACTGTTCATTTCTGGTGAAGTGGAGTTGCAGCTGAAACAAGGTCTGTGATGGAAAGAGCCAGGAAAGCAGCCAGTGGCCCAACTTTGCCTCTTATGGGGAGAAGAGCTGAACTCTTCCAGCTGGGACTGACGGGGACAGACCACAAACAGCATGCACCAGCTCCAGCATGAACCAGCTCCAGCACAGCAGACTAGAATAAAAACAGCAAACCCCAGAGTGGGAGAGATGGGAGGGAAGTGATTTCACCTTCTGAGATGTTCTGAGCTACTCATGTTCCTTACAACTGACAGGCATGAGCCACTGTCAGAGAACAAAGGAGAGATCCTAATGCCCACGGAATCTCTTCCAGAAAAGAAGAAACAGATTCAGTGCGTGTGGTGGGATTGCTTCTCCACTTCAGTCTTTCTTCTTCCTTGCTGCTTTTTTTCTCTTCAAGATCTGTGACTGCCAGTTTGGGATGTTCAGGGAACAGTTTTGCTGCTGGTGACTGGACAGAGCAAATCCTGAATGACCAGCACTTTTCAGGCCAGGGAGAAGGGAATGAGAGAACAACAAAACAGAGAGAAGGGCATTGCATGCCCAGCTCAGGAGATCGCTCTGGCAGAGGAATGTCAGCCCACTTTCACAGCCCTGTTAGCAGACACATTCCCTGTGGAGGTGCTGACAGAGGAAGTGGCAAGTTCATAGCTACAGCTATGCTGATGGGGATAGTGCTATAAATCCTCCTGGCAAGGTATTCTGCTCCCTAGCTTTCCAGTATAGCCATCTGCAGGAGTTTTGTGCACAGTCCTGGACATAAGCTGCAGAAACAACCAACTTATAAGTTCCTTGTTAAACAACTCAAGGCCTGCTCGTGCCGATATCAGTAAATGTATTTCTCCTCTGACACAGGTTCAAGGCTCAAGCTCTGACACTTTCCATCTTAACGGTGCTAAGCAGTGTCCTTCACACTAGAAGACAAAAGATACCAATAGCCTAGTAATGCATAGAATCATAGAATCACCAGGTTGGAAAAGACCCACTGGATCATCGAGTCCAACCGTTCCTATCAAACACTAAACCATGCCCCTCAGCATCTCGTCCACCCATCCCTTAAACACCTCCAGGGACGGTGACTAAACCACCTCCCTGGGTAGCCTCTGCCAGTACCCAATGACCCTTTCTGTGATTTTTTTTTTCCTAATGTCCAGCCTAAACCTCCCCTGGTAGAGCTTGAGGCCGTTCCCTCTTGTCCTGTCCCCTGACACTTGGGAGAAGAGGCCAGCTCTCTCCTTTCAGGTAGTTGTAGAGAGCAATGAGGTCTCCCCTCAGCCTCCTCTTCTCCCTTTATGTATGAAACAACCCAAAATGACAAGTAAAAATGAAAAGCATTGGTTTGCATGCAACAGAATTAAGAAACTACTTTTTTTTTTCTGTTGTCTTGTGCCCTTAAGAGAGACATAGATATCTCAGAGGTAACTGTTGCAAAACTGCAGCATGGATTTTCATCAGTCTCAACATTTTTGAAATGTCAGAGGGAAAAAGGAGGCAGACAAAATCCAAAACCACTTAGGAAAAGTTAAAATGTTTGGTAGGAAGCTGTGGTTGTTGGCTCCGTGATCCTGCAATGCCACTTTATCTTCCCTGAGCTCATTCTTATTCAGGCGAAGAGCCTTACGCAGGAATCTGTGCACAGGAGCTGACTCTGGGAGTGGACCAGCATTTTACTACCAAGCAGTAACTTTCCCCTTTCCAAGTCCAGAGATGTCAGTTTGCTTGTGGCAAAAAAGTAATACCCCAGCTAATCAAAGAACCCAAGCAACCACAGGAGATGAGAACAGCTGAGCTTTCGGCTCCGCCTTGCATCAAGGGAGGCAGCAACTTTGTCCTTGCAAGCATCTGTTGCTGCATGGAGTTGGGTGGAAAGCCAGCAGAAGTGACAAAAAGGGAGAGCTTTCTGAGGGAATGAGCTCAGAAACAGCTGACTAAACTCAGGCAGCCAAGGCTTACTGTTCAGTGGAGAATTTGGCAAGCCTGCCTTTGTTTTTTAACATTTTCTAGCAATTATGAAAATAATCCTGTCACACTCTCCAAAAGCAATTTCTGGAAGACTAGCAGATGAAGAACTTACTTCTTGATTCAAAATTTGGTGAGGAGATGTGCTGAGCCATACTTTTTGGCTGAGGGAGCACAGATTTGTGAAGGTGGGAAAATTTCAAAAAAGGTGGGGAAATACTGCAGCTAAAGCAATGAGGGTTGAGCTGGAGCTGGTGTGGCAGACTGACCCGTGTGATTTTGGTCAGGGAAGGTCCTCTCACTAGGTTCTGGGGGCAGCCTCAGCATGCTTGGAGCAGCACCATCATCCCATCTCAGAGCGGGTTGAAATCCTGGCCTCTTCCTCCCACTGACTGTGCAGAAGACCCAGTATGACAAAGCCCTTGATCTGGCTCAGAGCCTGTGAGCATTACCATATTGCAAGCACACAACCAACCTCACACCTTCTGAAATGCCGAGCATTTTCTGCACTCCCTGGCCCTTCATGACCTGGTGTTTTGACAGTGGCTGGCATGTTTGCACCAACGAGATCTATATACATACCTATATGTGTATATACATATGCATATATGCAGGGATGGATTAATTTTATCCAAACTCCTCAAAATGCATGCCCAGATGTAACATGGTTTCCCCCAGACATGACAAAATACCTGGACCACTATGCTGGTTATTTATGAGGGGCTTTTCTATGTCACACCATGGTGGAGTGCCATCTGCTGGGCATGTGTTGGGTTCTTCTGGCACGGGAGATGAAGAAAGTGAAGAGAAGCCCCAAAGAAAAAGTCTATGTCTACACTGGACATTAAACTTCCCTGAGAACCTTCCCCAACCAGTTGGCAGGGAGCAACCTATATCCAGGCTGGTTCACCCTGCAGCTCAGTGTGGTCCCTGCAAAGTGCCCAATGGAAACAAACACTGGCTCCCGCCAGCTCCTAAACTTATCCAGGAGAATTTCTGGGGAGAGTCCGAGTGGATCCAGGCCAAAAATATGCCAAGGACCCTCCTAATGGTCTGGATGTACCAGGAGCAGGATATACAAGCAGCAGCCAGCACCTGGGGATATAACCTTGGTACTAATCAATTTGTCAGCATAGACCTCTTTGGGTGACGTGCATGTGATTGATCAGACCAGTGGTCAAAAGAAGGATGAGCAGGTTTCATATCTTAACTATCGTGTACAGTAGCTTTGAGTAACATCTGCAGGTATCTTGGAGAAGAGGAGGCTGAGAGGAGACCTCATTACTCTCTACAAGTATCTGAAAGGAGGTTGTGGAGAGGAGGGAGCTGGCCTCTTTTCCCAAGTGCCAGGGGACAGGACAAGAGGGAATGGCCTCAAGCTCCACCAGGGTAGATTTAGGCTGGAGATTAGGAGGAGGTTTTTCACGCAGAGGGTCATTGGGCATTGGAATAGGCTGCCCAGGGAGGTGGTTGATTCACCTTCCCTGGAGGTGTTTAAGGCACAGGTGGATGAGGTCTTGAGGGACTTGGTTTAGTGTTAGATAGGAACGGTTGGACTAGAAGATCTGATGGGTCCCTTCCAACCTGGTTGTTCTGTGATTCTGTTCTGTGATCTATACGCAGTGAGCTTCCCCCCTCCTCAATGTACAGGAACCCCAGCTGACTGCTTGAAGTAGGTTATGTGAATCCTTCATGCTTAAATCCTTAATGGGAAAATCACCTCCTTTTGAGCCATTTCTCTCCCTTGTATCTTCTCTGATTCATCACAGATGGTGCAGTCATTGACATCTAAATCACTGCTGGCTTGTGTTAACCCACCTCTGATTACAGTGTGAATGAGAAATACAGAAGGAGGAGGGAAAGAAGAAGAGAAGAGGAGGCAAACTACAAATTAAAGGCAAATCAGAAGGTTGGTTTGGGCTATTTTATAAATGGGAATGGTTCGAATTTCTACCATGCCAGGAAACTGCAGGACACACCATGGTTCCCAAGACCAAGGACCTTCAAGATAACAGCTATTAAGTTTCCCACTTGTTGTCCTATCAGAGATGCAACAGCCTCACACATTTCTGTACAGCTGCAGTGTGTTTCCTTCCCACCACTAAGGATGTTGGGAACCAATGGAAAAATAGACAGGGACAAACTTTGTCAAGGGTTCTCAGAAAACAGTTATAAAAGGACTGGATCTAAATCCATAAATTCTTTGCCAGCATGCAGTAACCACTAATTCTGGTTTCCTCCATGAAATACGTCAAAACTAAGCTTCCTCTCCATCAATCAACCACCTCCCAAAAGTAGGAAAGAGACCTTGATGGAAAGGAATGGTTAAACTGAACAAGCAAAAAGTAACACATCCTTCAAAGCGAGCACATACTTCCCATCTGTAGGGTTTTCATGTCCTTCCAGTCCACTCCAAACACAAACTTATCACCCTCAGGTTATTGTGCCAAATCAATAACAGCTTGCGCAAGGATTGTGGAATGTTACATCTGAAAGCCTCTCACACACTTTACTGAAGTGAAGAATTGAAAATAATTAATAGCTGCCAATGACATTCAGCATTGTTGAGTGGTTGTTAGCGTTGTTATCCCCTGGGCGCAGCTTAGACTGAGATTTTCCAATTTTCCTGGACAGTATCTGGAGACTAGGAGATTTCTCTCCATTTTTGTGCATACTCCCTTGCAGAAGGTGAATAAAACATCCCATGAAGCACTTGGAGAGAAATCCTTGTCAATGGACAGTCTACACCTCTTGTAAATCCTCTTCCCACACAGCAGGGCTGTTCAGTTGTACTAGAAAGGCATAGCTTTCCCACTCATAAGAACATCCAGGCTTTGGGTAGGTGAAGTAGCTCTGGACAGGGGAATATCAAAGCACTGTGTGCAGTACAGGGAAGGATTTGTTCCAGATGTTTTCTGTCTCTTGGTCTCATTATTCAAATGTTCTGATAGGGTTAGAAACCTTAGGAATTATGCCTGGATTGTAAGTTGCCTTTATTTCACAGTCATTCTGGAGCTGGTCCTAAAAGTGATACTTTGGGGAACAGCAAGTCTAACAACATCATTCAACACAGTAGCTGAAGGGAATCAAGAGAACTGAAGGGAAATGTTCAGCTCCTGGCTCTGCAGCTGACTTTTGTCAGTTCCTCTCTGACCAGGGGAGGCAAGTTTCTGATATCTCCACAGTTCTTTCTTTTTCTCTTGGGTCAGTTGGAGCCAGGAGTGTTGCAGAGCTAGCAGGCACAGAGTAGCTCAAAGGCAGCAATCTTGCAGAAGAAGGACAGACAACCTGGCCAGCAGCCAGGAAAATTAACGACCTTGGCTCTGAGTGCCTTGCAGTTAAATCTAGGTGCTTTACCATTTCTCAGTAGACAGGTGTTTTCACCTCATCACTTCACCTTCAGTTGCTGCTTCAATTTTTCATCAGAAATGCTTGTGAGAGCATGGGGGACACCTCAACGGGACACAGTACAGAGCAATGCTTCAGCATCTACCATTTTCTTTGCTTTCATTAAACATAGGAGCTCTTTTGAAGATGCCAGTTGGATGGGCAGCTAGAGCAACGACTTTCAAACAGGCTGTGCCCAGTGATTTTCTCAGATTTGTGTGGTCATCCCTAGGCTGTAGAATGAAGATATAGAATCAGACCAAGTTCTGGCTAAGGTTGATTAATGAGGAAACTGTAATGGGAAATACATGCCCAGCAGCCAGAGCATGCTGGCAGGCTGCAACTACTCTAGTGTCTGAATGAGTTACTGGGAAAGACAGCTACTTATGGCAGGGTCCAAGCTAGTTCTCATTCCCAGCAGTCAGGGAGGCAAAAAATTCGGTCTAAACAAATGCAATTTAGCCCATTAGTACACATCAGAGAAGCTACCTGCCTTGATAAAACCCAGCTATCTTTCTAATTAAGCAGGAATGGCTCAGAGTCTCTGTTCTAGCCACTGTGGCTACAATCCCAGATTCCCACAACAAATTACCTACATGTTTCACTGTTAACAGAATTACCTGTTTATCTAATATTGTTTCTTGGAAAGTATTCTCTCCCAGAAGTTATTGTAGCCATCACCTGAAATTTGTTTGAACAGGGCTTGTGAGTTTTGATCCTTTGACACAAGAGTCAAAGGATTTACAGCCTGAAAGGCAGCAGTTTCTCTCTAAATCTAAACAAAGAGAGGTCAGGAGGGCTAAGGTTGCCCCTTCCTTGTATCTTTCTGTTGGTCATGGTCCAGTACCTAAAGAGACTTTTTATTTATTGCCTCTAGTCAACTGGCAGAAGCGAAGGAAAACCTTACTCTCTCATCTCATTCAGGCCCTCTTGCAAATTACCTAAGGTAGGTATTTTATCCAGGGCCGTAAACAAAAGCTGCTCTACCTTAGCTGGATCAGCCCATTCTAACTGTACTATAACTATAACTGAACCACTAATACACAACACCCAGAGTGGTGTTAAACCGTGAGCCACAGCAGAGCTGCAGCAACAGAAAGCTCATTACCAAGCCCTCTGGAGGTCCGTGTCATGCTCAGGTGATCGCTCCTGCTGGGCTTCCTGCAGCCCAGGTTCCACCATACTGTGCTGCGGTTCTGCCCTGGGTTTTACTCGTAAGTAGTGAGGATGGAAAGAATGGCCAATTTCCCTCCTGGCTGCTTTTCAAAACCCCTCCCCTTCTTCCCATCCAGCTGCTGCGGCCGTGGGTGACGGCTCCGGGAAAGAGGAGCCCAGTCAGTCTGACCTTCATTCTGCCGCAGACAGTGGTGGAGAGCAATCCATCTGTGAGACAGAGTGGAGGAAGAGTAAAATAAGAGTAAATGCTGATCTGCTCAGTCTCAGGTGAATAATACTGTGACACAGTAAAATGACAACCCATGGTCCCATTCTGGACCTGGGCAGCACTTCATCTGCAAGAGGCATGGGGACAGTACTTCTCTGCTTAGTTTTAAAAATAATCGTGGTTGTCTGCTGCAGTAGTGGCTGCCAGTCAGGGTTTGCCTGCTTCCCAGTGTCCAGTTTCAGCCTTGCTGGCAGGCAGAGGGATAATCCCGCCGTCATCTGTGCCACTGGTACCTCACCCCCTGCCTTTACGGAGCTCCCTGCCTGTCCCAATGTGCCCCATGCTGCCACACCACTGGGAGGACAGTCCTTGGGGCCATTGTGCCCCTTCCACCAGCCCCCAGATACCAGCTTTGCTAGGACTCCTGACTGATGCAGGATCTCCGGGCTCCATGCAAGAAGTGACCTGTGAATTTGGAGGCAGCTGTCTCCACCTCTAGCTTTAGGGATGGCTCCATGCAGGCCTGCTCTGCAGCTCCTTGCAGGGAAGGAGTAGCTGGGTGCTACCCACTGGGGCAGAGACGTGCAGGCAACATGTGCTCATGGTTTAGGAATAGACTTGACATTGATTTAGCCTGGAGAAGAGGAGGTTGAGGGGAGACCTCATTGCTCTCTACAACTACCTGAAAGGAGATTGTGGAGAGGAGAGTACTGGCCTCTTCTTCCAAGTGACAGGGGACAGGACAAGGGGAATGGTGTCAAGGTGTGCCAGAGGAGGTTCAGGCTGGACATTAGGAAAAGATTTTTCATGGAAAAGGTCATTGGGCACTGGAACAGGCTGCCCAGGGAGGTGATTGAGCCACCATCCCTGGGGGTGTTTAAGGGATGGGTGGACGAGGCGCTGAGGGGCATGGTTTAGTGTTAGATAGGAATGGTTGGACTCGATGATCCAGTGGGTCTTTTCCAACCTAGTGATTCTGTGATTCTATATGTGTGTGTGAGTTTGACTGAGGCCTGGCATGGATAGCTCCAAGCGAAGGTATCACACTGCTCCAGCAGCACAGCTGGCAGCACAAGTGGTGGCCATTTCCCTCCCAGTCAGTCGTACTAACAGGTGCCAGTCACCACAGTGACAGCTACATCAGAGGGAACAAGGGTGCTGAACTCCCAGCTAGTGCACAAAGCACCAACAGATCTGTATTTCTGCAGCTCTGTTCAACAGCGGAAACACCCTCCATACTCACAGTAGCCTCCATTTGGAAACCCAGAGGCACAAAGGATTGAGAGGTCCTGCAGGAGCCAAAGGAAGGATGAGGGGGAAAGGATGGAGCAGCAGGGACATGGACTGGTCCTTGGGAAACAAGGCAGATCAGGCAGGGGTAACTCCTGCCAGAAGCATGGCCTGGGATGGATAGAGGAGGTTGAAAGCACAGGAAGGAAGCATGGACATGGAGGAAAAGTCCACTGGATGAAGAGACAGAGTGGAAATGGTAAGCAGGGCACAATGAGGGGATTCAGGTGAGGGGAGAGCTGGATATAGGGAAGGACAAATACTGGGTAGAAGGTGAAAGATGTGCAACAGTATCAGGGGAAAACACTGAGTAAAATAAGCCTTACTCTTACAAAGAATGCACTTTTTTGGTTTGTTTTCTGTTTCATTTTCTTTTATTTTAATTGCAGATAGTCTAGTTTTCTCCTAGCTTTCTTTGCCCATTTGTACCCTCCTGGTAACTGACTCTCTATTGGTAATTCCCTTTTGGTGTTTAGTAATATTCTAACCCTTGCTCTCCCAGTACAACTGTAGTTGTATGATTGTCCTATGTCCTTTATGAAAGGATGTACAGACAGTCAACTGTATGTATGATACAAAGGCTGCTCTTACCTCTGCTCTGGCAGACAGCTCAGTCTCCCTGCCTGCAATTATCTTTTTAGTTCTTCTTCTTTTTGTCCTCTTCTGCTTCCCAGATCTTGGTTTTCCCTTGTGTTTCCTGCAGCCTGGGCCCTTGCCAGCTTTCCTCTCCATCTCGAGCTGCATCTATGTTTGTTCCTGCCATTGGCATCACTTTGCAGCACTTCTTTTCTTTGTCCAGACCAGCCTTGCTGGGACAACTGGAAAGGAGCAATGTAACAGGAAGGACGTGAAGAGCATCTGTTGCAGATCTCTGTGGTCATGGCTAAGGTCAAAGAGCCAAAAGTTTATGGTTTGTGTGTGGGTGCTATGTAAACAACAGCAATTATTCATTGTCAAAGCTTCATAACTCAACCTAAACCCAACCATTTTTGCTTTACTGTTTAGCAGATGTTGCTGCTTCTAAAAACTCAGTTGCAGATGGATTTTAGCCTTCCTTTTCCAACTCTAGAACTTTGTTATTACTTTTAAAGAAGTTATTTTTTCACAGTTATAGTGTATTTCCCACCTCACTCTCACTTACCAGTAGAAGTGTGATCCTGCTGGGTACGTCCCCAAAGATCATATTCTCTTATTTTTGTGGACATGTGAATCTGTGATTTTTTTTTCAGCTTGTTACAAAGCAACAAAGGTGGCCTGAAAGTTCATGAGCAGAAAAAGGCATCACTCTGGTGTGTTCGGTGCATTTGACAGACTTCCACTGAAATGAATGGAAGGATCTTCCCATTAACAGATTTTAGAACCTCTTGAACTGACGTGTGTCACCCTTTATGTACTGCTTACATTTTTGATTACAAAATTTCATGTGAATGGAAAGGTGCATTTTGACTGAAAGGAAGAGGTAGCAAACTGTTTAAGTTGTTCGAGTGGACACAGACACTTAGCAAACACAAAGGTGACCTCATTTTCTTCTTTTTGACTAGAGATTTGGAAATGGCATTGACTTCCCAAAAGTCATTGAAACCTGGCAGAAGTTAGATCAACTGGGTAAGCAGCAAATATCTCAAAGGGTAAGATAAACCTCCTAGGGTTTTGAGAGAGCTAGCGGATGTATTGGCCAAACCCCTTTCCATCATCTTCCAGTAGTCCTGGAAGACTGGGGAGGTACCTCTGGACTGGAGACTGGCTGATGTAGTTCCCATTTACAAGAAGGGTCACAGGGAGGATCCGGGGAACTACAGGCCAGTCAGTCTGACCTCGGGGCCAGGGAAAGTCATGGAACAGGTGACCTTGAGTGC
Organism: Coccyzus lansbergi; assembly: GCA_033558105.1. Taxonomy (NCBI): domain Eukaryota; kingdom Metazoa; phylum Chordata; class Aves; order Cuculiformes; family Coccyzidae; genus Coccyzus; species Coccyzus lansbergi. Next base: position 1,228,136 of record JAUMJK010000054.1, on the reverse strand, counting down.
TATCATGAAGCACTTACAAGAGAACCGGGTGATCAGGCCCAGTCAACAGGGGTTTACCAGAGGCAGGTCCTGCCAAACCAACCTGATCACCTTCTATGACAAAGTCACTCGGCTGCTGGATGAGGGAAAGGCTGTGGATGTGGTCTTTCTGGACTTCAGTAAAGCCTTTGACACAGTTTCTCACAGCTTTCTGCTACGGAAACTGTCAGCCTCTGGTATGGACAGACGCACACTCTCCTGGGTAGGAAACTGGCTGGATGGCTGGGCCCAGAGAGTGGTGGTAAATGGTGTTAAGTCCAGCTGGAGGCCAGTGACGAGTGGTGTCCCCCAGGGCTCAGTGCTAGGTCCAGTCCTGTTCAATGTCTTCATCGATGACCTGGATGAGGGCATTGAGGGTACCCTTAGCAAGTTTGCAGATGACACAAAGCTGTGTGCAAGTGTCGATCTGCTGGAGGGTAGGGAGGCTTTGCAGGGGGACCTGGACAGGCTGGACCGCTGGGCAGTGTCCAACGGCATGAGGTTTAACACGGCCAAATGCCGGGTCCTGCACTTGGAGCACAACAACCCTATGCAGAGCTACAGACTGGGAGAAGCCTGGCTGGAAAACTGCCAGGAGGAGAGGGACCTGGGGGTGTTGGTCGACAGCCGACTGACCATGAGGCAGCAGTGTGCCCAGGTGGCCAAGAAGGCCAATGGCATCCTGGCTTGGATCAGAAATGGTGTGACCAGTAGGTCCAGGGAGGTGATTCTCCCTCTGTATTCAGCACTGGTGAGGCCGCTCCTTGAATATTGTGTCCAGTTCTGGGCCCCTTACCACAAGAAGGATGTTGAGGCTCTGGAGCAAGTCCAGAGAAGAGCGACGAGGCTGGAGAAGGGGCTGGAGAACAGGCCCTACGAGGAATGGCTGAGAGAGCTGGGGTTGTTTAGGCTGGAGAAGAGGAGGCTGAGAGGAGACCTCATTACCCTCTACAAGTACCTGAAAGGTGGTTGTGGAGAGGAGGGAGCTGGGCTCTTCTGCCAAGTGACAGGGGACAGGACAAGAGGGAATGGCCTCAAGTTCCACCAGGGGAGATTTAGGCTGGAGATTAGGAGGAGGTTTTTCACACAAAGGGTCATTTGGCATTGGAATAGGTTGCCCAGGGAGGTGGTTGAGTCCCCTTCCCTGGAGGTGTTTAAGACACGGGTGGATGAGGTCTTGAGGGACTTGGTTTAGTGTTAGATAGGAATGGTTGGACTAGAAGATCCGATGGGTCCCTTCCAACCTGGTTGTTCTGTGATTCTGTCATTCTGTGATAAAGCTGTCAAGACTTCAATATACATGGGCTTCTGATGACCCTGTGCTTGCCCTTTCAGAGGTCTTAAGTGTAAGGTAAGAGGGAGGAGTTTCTTCTTTATACCTAGATGTCCAAGAAAATCCCTTAGCAATCCCTGTCCTTACACCCCTTGCAAGAATGCTCCTCCATCCTGCTTCAGTGATCACATGCAGAGTAATCCTCCTTTTCCTGCGTCACCCGTTCAGTGATCCTTCTTATTCTGCAAGATCACACATGTTGCATACAGGAACCTCCTTCTCACACTCCCAGGGTGAACACTGAGCTGGAGAGAAAAAACTCTCCTGTTCTCTCACGTGTTGCAAAGAAAGCTTCCCTTTTCTCCCATTCCACTGCAAGACCCGGGAAGTTCACATTCTGTTCTTTCAAGAACAAGACTACTCTTCTCTGAGTGACACTAACTCCAAAGGTGCTGCTTTATTGACTTTTTCAGTTACTTTTGCCTCCTGTTTCTGTTTGCTGTGATAACCTTTCCCACTTACCCTCCTGTTCCTCCAAGGCCATGAGCAAGGCAATACCATGCTGATGTTTTCTCTTCTGTCATAGCAGTGGGACACGCTGAAAGAACAGACCAGGACTAGGTTAGCCTTCCAGCTCCCCATGTCCTTGTGCCCTTGCAGCTCACAGAAAGCATTGGATTACAAACCAGGGTGCTGCTTCCTCACAAGGGACACTTGGGCTAGCTTGTAGCCTCAGGTAAAGAGCTGCATTTTTTTTTCCGTGTGAGAAACAGCAGGTGAAGTGAAGAAAAAATATCCTGTGAAATGTCCTCCCCCAGTATGTTCAATCCCAAATTGTCAGGGCTCACAAACCTCCTTCTTCCAGTGTTACAAATCCAGCACAGCTCCTGAGCACCCAAGGAAATAACTCTATGCAGCAACAATATAGCTAATCAGAGGAGAAAAAGTGGGCTCAAAATCTGCTGGTTTCTAGATTATCATCATTGTATTACTCAATGGAGCAGCAAAATTAGAATGCAGATGATAATACGCAAAAGTGACAGTGATATGCCTACCTTTCCCTTCCTCTTCCCACCCCGTATACGAGAGCTTGGCCATGCCTCTTCCAAGGCAGCCTCTCTCCTATTTGGTGGAGTTGATTTAATCCAGAAAAGGTGATGAGAAGGAGAAAGATTTAAATCAAACCCGATTACTGGGGCTTGATAGGCTTCCCTGTCAAGCTGTTCTGGGTCTGACCCAAAAGTTGTCAGATCACTGCCTGCTCCCTCAACAACACTGTTTGGAGGGCTCTGGAGTTTTATGAAATGCAGATGTCTTCTCAAAGCTCTTCTCAGCTCCAAAAATTAGCCTCTCCCTCCCCCTTGAAAAGGTCAGGAGCATACCAAGGCCCATCAGGAGGCTGAGCAGTGCATGGCTTTCGACTAGCCCTTTGGCTACTGCTGAGCAAACAGATGCAGAAACAGTCCTAGAGGGCTTTGTCTGAGACTCTTGAAGCGGTATGCTCTCACTGTGGCTTTGGGAGTAATCCACCTAAGAGATTACTGTGGCGTGGCTGTGAGATAATCCTGCCAAGCCATTGCATGTGCTCAGCTGCCGTCCCCACCTCCCACCCCCCAAAACCAGGGCTGTATCCAGGCCACGTGCTGGCCACGGGTACCTCAGGATGGGCACTAGGCAGGATCCAACCTGCAGCCACTCCTCATCCCAAAGAGCTGGGAAGCACATGCCGGCCTGAAACTGGGAATGGGGAGAAGGAGCCGTGGCATCAATGGCAGTGACCATCACAGGCACTACCCTCCAAAGTTAACAGGTGCTTCCTCACGCGAAGCAAATCCCCAACTTTGTAGCTCACAAGTTTATGGAAAGGGTGGTAGGAATCATAGAATCATAGAACAATCAGGTTGGAAGAGACCCATCGGATCATCGAGTCCAACCATTCCTATCAAAACTGTGACTATCAAAACTATGACTGTAGGAGACAGTCATCACTGTAGAAGAGATCTGAGCTTAGTGGCTGTAGAGATCCTGTTCAGTCTCATGCGAAGAAGGAAGGGAATGGATTACTACAGGAAAAATATGGGTGGTAGAAGGACAAGCACAGAGGATTTGCAGCGTGCTGCAGTGTGAAATTGTGCTGTCCTGGACCAAGCAACAGCAAGTTCTGCTAACACTGACCAACACCTGAACTCCCAAGGGGAGTGCAGGCCATTAAAAGTGATGAAGAAACTTTTCAAAAATTATTCTGAAATGAGTCTAACACATCCCTTTTTTTCCTCAATTCAGTCAAAAATGCAGCTATTAAAACAGATTGCATTATAAATTAAAAAAAAAAAACCACAAAACCAAAACCCAAAAACTTGGGCCAAAGCAGCATGAATGTTATATTTTTTATTAAAAAATGGACAGTAATAAAGTAAAGCTGTGATAATACTATGAAAATGTTGACTAGTATCTGTGAAAAACTTGGAGAGCCATAGAGGGAATGAGCTATTGTGTTTTGTGGCGGGTGGGGTTCTGGTGAAGTGTTTGTGGTTAGGACAAAGACAATGAATTCTGCAAGCAGAGCTGATGAGTTTTAGTTAGCTTTCTGAAGACTCCCTGCACCAGCGAGGAAATTGCTTATGCTCAGGGAAGGCAGAATAACCAGGCTTTCGTTGAGCTAACCAGACTCTCTTTTGAGGGACTTTTTTCTTCTCTTTCTTCTTCCACTACCCAGAGCCATTGATAAATACATTTCAATCTGGAAGAAAGAAAAGCAGTGGCAGACAAAACTCATTCTTTTTGAGCCATATCAAGCCTATTACTGCAAATCCAACAGCACCTGCCATTTTACCTTGCTGAGCTGGCTTTGTGGATGGGACCTGGTAGGACTTGGCTGAGGAAAGGCCGCGTCTGTGAAAATTTCAGTGAAGTATAATACAAGTTCAAAGGAGGGGAAGGGAGCGGGAGATAAGAGAGCTTCAAATCTTCATTTGAAAAGGAAAGAAAATCTGATTAAGATGTGCTGGCTAACTCAAAACATATGAGCCCAGACATCAAAAGGTTCATAATTCATACACGTGTTGTAGATAATTATCAGTTTAACTCAATACTTCCTGCAGCGACAGAGCTGACGTCAGACCACTTCAGCAACTGATTTTTCAAACCCCTTTCTGTCATTGAGTGAAGGCCCCACTGCTGGTGCCGTTTCTCCCCCTGCCTCTTATAACCTTGTTAAATATATGTGCCAAAAAGTCTTCTTGGCCCCCCTCTCAACTGCCCAATGCCTGAGATAGAGGGCAGACTGAGAGAGGAGCTGAGTGTCTCCCAGGCAGCTCTGGACATCTGCTGCAGCAGACCTCTTGTAGATCCCTTGTCCCACAGCATGTACTGCAGAGGACAATGACAGAACACTTAATTTAAATGGGGCTCCCAAGACTCTGTCAAAACACGACCTACAAAATAAATGACAGACTTTGCTTCCTCCAGTCCACTAAAATATGGAGATGGTCACAAATTGGCTTCTCTACTGCTGCAAAAACTGCTCCTGTGCTGCAAATGAGCAAGGTATGCAAGGCAGCTGGTGGCCTGTTCCTGCCCCAGGTCTCCTTACCCTGCTTGGCCAAGGGCTGCTGGGAGCCACACGCAGAACCTGTCTGCCTCTCAACAAACTATTGTTTCATGTCACAGTTCAACCAGGGGAGCTAATCTTGAAGCTCTCTGCATATTTCTAGACAGAAGGTTAGGGCAGAAGGCAGGTAATGAATTCCAGACCTTCCAAGAGAGCTGTGTATAGTATGAACATAAGAATTATGTGACTTCAGGGAATGGCAAAGAAAAACATTTCCCTTCTGTGTCCAAGAGACCTCTGTTCAGTACCAAGGTCTCCACAAGAACTGAAATGACCTTCTGTCTTCCTGTCCACAGGAGAGAGAGACAGGACGCAGGTCATGTTTTTGTAAGAGGGGAAAAAGTAGTCAAAAGCCTGCTGATGAAATGCTCCTAATCCACATAACTCTCTTTACAGAGCAGCTATCCCTCTCTCTATCCATATGTGGCCCCATGGCTGTTTCCTTTTATGAAGATCTCCTTGCTCTTCTTCTACAACCTCAAGACTACCTTTTCTACATCCTTTTTTAATTTAAGAATTTTATTGCTTTGAGGGAGGAGGGGGGAAATGCTAACAATTGCAACCAAGTCCCCTGCTGAGAACTCTGTCATTACCCTATTCTTCTGGAGTATGTATTTTTGTGTACTTAATCATTCATTTAACGGGTAGCCAACTGTATGTGGAGCTTCAAGGTCTATGGAGAATGAAACCTAACCTGCAAGATGCCCTGGTAAGTCAAATGTTTACAGTAAACACAGCAATCCATCAAACGTTCTTCTGAAGGCTCCTGAAGAACAGTTCAAGGCCAATAAAATACCCTGGAATTATTTAGAAGGTGGAGAAATACACCTACAAATGATCCTTCCTGTCTGTGCCAAGTCCGAAATGCAGACATGCAACACTACAAAGAGTAAGCCAGCTCACTTTATAGCTAAGTGGATACACACTCCGTGGAATATTAGACACACACCGACCGATTGACCTCCCCGGAAATTTAGTTCTGTCCTACTCAGCAATCAATCACACCACTTCAAATAGCATAAAGCATCATGTGCTCATTTTAGTAAAAGGAACTCCAGATACAGAACTTCAGCTTATTCCTACAATGGTGCTTTAATTGCCCCCAAAGGCTGACAATAAATCTAACTAATCTATAATCTAACTAATCAATAAATCTAATCTAATCTAATCTAATCTAATCTAATTTTAACTCAGAGTAATGAATTATGTATGACTGTGTAACACTTTCTGTGTAGCTAGCAGATGAGAATAGAGAAACATATGGTACGGATTGCAGGAATTTATCCTGACAATACAAGGAAAAGGCTATTTAGTTTGCAATTGCAGGTCATTTAGAAAAAAGGTCACTCCAGCTAGGCAGCAGCCTGTGAGAATGGTCCTGCTGCTCTACTGCTGTTGTGCTGCAGGATCCATGTTGTATTATGATGTATGAGAACTGCATCCAACTTGTCCCTATTATGACAACACAACACTGGAATCACAGAATCACAGAATCACAGAACAACCAGGTTGGAAGGGACCCATCGGATCTTCTAGTCCAACCATTCCTATCTAACACTAAACCAAGTCCCTCAAGACCTCATCCACCCGTGCCTTAAACACCTCCAGGGAAGGGGAATCAACCACCTCCCTGGGCAGCCTATTCCAATGCCCAATGACCCTCTGTGTGAAAAAAATCCTCCTAATCTCCAGCCTAAATCTACCCTGGCGGAGCTTGAGGTCATTCCCTCTCGTCCTGTCCCCTGTCACTTGGGAGAAGAGGCCAACACCCTCCTCTCTACAACCTCCTTTCAGGTAGTTGTGGAGAGCAATGAGGTCTCCTCTCAGCCTCCTCTTCTCCAGGCTAAACAACCCCAGCTCTCTCAGCCGCTCCTCATAGGGTCTGTTCTCCAACCCCTTCACCAGCCTCGTTGCTCTTCTCTGGACTTGCTCCAGAGCCTCAACATCCTTCTTGTGGTAAGGGGCCCAGAACTGGACACGATATTCAAGGAGCGGCCTCACCAGTGCTGAATACAGAGGGAGAATCACCTCCCTGGACCTGCTGGTCACACCATTTCTGATACAAGCCAGGATGCCATTGGCCTTCTTGGCCACCTGGGCACACTGCTGGCTCATGTTCAGTTGGCTGTCGACCAACACCCCCAGGTCCCTCTCCTCCTGGCAGTTTTCCAGCCAGGCTTCTCCCAGTCTGTAGCTCTGCATAGGGTTGTTGTGCCCCAAGTGCAGGACCCGGCATTTGGCTGTGTTAAACACGGCCAAGATCACATCACTAGAAGCTTAACCCTTCAGAATGCACTGGGATTGTCTATATGTGAAGAGCGATGGTAAAATATCTCCCAACCTCAGCAGGGACATGGAGATGCCAGCATGACTGTTGGAGTTTCAGGCTCCTGTGAGTTTACCATGTTTTGTCAGCTCACCTTTTCACAAGTGTCACTCACCTCCACATAAAACCACAACATTCATCCACGGGGGAAGAAAAGGGAGGCAGTTGGCTCCTATGGACGCACAGAAGACTATGCAAATATGAGTACATGCAGACACGAATCCCAAAAAACAAAACCACAAGAGAACAGGCTGGACTTCCAATGGAAGCTTGAACTATGATTTAGGGTATTTTTACATCAAGGGTTTTTAACATTAGGACTGGGCAACAGAGTATTGCTATGAAATTGAGATTTTGCTGCCAGTTCTGCCTCTCAGAGCTTTGACCTTCAAAACAGCTTATGTTTCCAAGCAAAAAGATGTAAAAGGCAGGAAGAAAAGTACAACAACTAAGGGGGAAAGAAAAAGAATTATGTCTGATTGGCACCATCCTGTTCTTATGTCAAACCCTAATTTGACTGCGTTCCTCAGCTTTTGTATTTTAACTGTTTGCTTTGGCATCCTAATAGCAATTTCCTCCTTCAGCTGCCTTGCCCTTATTACTCCAGCCCTTCTCTGCAGGTTGCTGGAGACACCAGCCTTTCATGTCCTTGTTGGAGGGGAGGTGACTTCTTGGAGAGCAGGACAGCGGTGCTTGGGCTTCCTGGTAAGGGGCCACTGAGAACTTTACACAGGTGAAATTCTGAGTTTTGCAGCAATCGGTAAGGCTGGTGGACAGCTAGCAGGGACTCAGGTGTGGTCAACAGAACTGAGCTAAAGCCCAAAGTTCTGCAAGGGATGGCATGGAGTGAAGCAGACTGGGACCCTGCTCTCCTGTCTGACCACAATACTCTCAAGAGTCTTCAGTTGAAGAAAGGGGGAAATTGTTAATGCTAGCAGGAGTCTGCAAAGTCTATTTCTGGGCTCAATGTTAATGTCCGGGTTCAGGACTTGCTATAAAATGCACATTGCTCCTGCTGGAGCATTTCCCCTAGCTTGAGCTGGAGGCGGTGTCCCCTGTGTACCAAGGATGCCAAGGAGAGGGCTGTGCTCCTTGTTTGCTTCCTTATCAAGGTGAGAGAAAGCATTGAGCACAGAGCCAGCCAAGTATGACCTTCATAGAGACACTCACTGACTGGGATTTTCCCACAGACCATATGCCAGAATAATGTCTTATCTCAGGCACTGGCTCACACCATGGAGAAAGGGGCAAATACCCCATATTCATAGAATCACAGAATCATCAGGTTGGAAAAGTCCTCTGAGATTATTGAGTCCAGCCATACCTGGTCACATCATAAGTAGCGCACAGAAGATCTTCCTAAGCTGCTCACTTAAAGGTATGCTTTCAACCTGAAATGAAAAGCTTTATAATTCCATCTCTCTTCCCTTTCCTCTAATGTAACAAGGATAATGAGAAAATTGCAATTACAGCGGCATATCAAACAGTACTCCTTGCATTTGCATACAGATAGCAAGTAATGACCTTACCTTTCTCAGTCCTTTTATAAAATAACTACAGCTTTGAAATACGCTGCTCTCCCTCTGCCACATTCCTATCTTCCTAACTGCTTACCCATATAATGCTTATCCTTTCTTCTTTTGTTTCATAACGCTAACGCACCCTGAAAGGCAACTGCAAATACTTGCCTAATATTATTGTTCCATTTAAGTGATCACTCATGTTGCCACAGGGATATTATCCCTTCCCCAAGGAGGAGAAAGCATATCAAAATATTCTATCTATATAGACACAGATCTCATGAGGAAAATGTCCAAAAGTCCCCAAGTTTAAATTCCAATCTACTTGTACCATTCCAGGCAAAAAACAAAAATAACCTACAGCATTTTCCAAAATGCAGCCAGTGACCTCTTTCTCTGCCACCTACCAGTGTGTTTCCTGTTCAGCAGCAGCAGCTTTGGAATGCAGCTTTTCCAGGATTCGAAAGTGATGCTTGATGTGTAAATGGGACAAGGTGTCAGGGCTGCATTTACAGCAACGTGACATAGAAGAGTTTTGTTTTATTTCCAGTGCTGCCAAGACCAAATAAAACAAACATTTACAAGAAAAAAAACTGACTAATCTGAGATTTAATAACAATAAAGCCATTTACAAGCTTCTCATTAGTGCCCAGTAACAACCTTTGTTACCAAACAAGGCTTGTTTAGCCCAGAGAAAAGAAGGCTTGGGGGACACCTTGTAGCAGACTTCCAGTTCTTAAAGGGGAACTGCAGGAAAGATGGGAGGGGGCTCTTTATCAGGGAGTGTGGTGATAGGATGAGGGGTAGTGGTATAAAACTGAAAGAGGGCAGATTTACATCAGATACTAGGAAGAAATGTTTTACTGTGAGGATGGTGAAGCACCATCATAAGTTGTTCAGAGAAGATGTGATTCCCCATCCCTAGAAGTGTTCAAGACCAGGTCGGATGAGGCTTTCAGCAGCCTCATCTAGTGGAAGGTGTTCCTGCCTATGGCAGGGGCTTGGAACTGAATGATCTTTAAGGTCCCTTCTAATCCAATCCACTATATGATTCTATGATTCTATGATTCTATACCATTAACAATGGATTTTGAGTACCTCATTGACAAATACATATGATCACAAGCAAAATCAAGGACAGAAGATACAGTCTCTCCTTTTACCCTGGTTCCCAAAAGTGAAAGATTTAATGGGTCTAGTTTTGGTCTGTCTTTGCATGATTACTGATACTAATGACCTGTGTAGTTTCTGTTATCCAAAGCTAACTAAAAACATAAAAATAAAAAGTTTACTGCAGTACTGAAGGTGGAGAAGTATTTTAAAATAAGACAAATATCAGCAAAAGCAAAACCTGACTGCTGCTGAAGCTTGCACCTCTAATACAGTGAACTCAACAAAAGCAGAGCTCAGCACCAGAGAGCTCATACAGGTTCTTACAGAATCCTGGGCTTCTCCCAACCTGAGGGTACAGAACATAAAGCAGCTGCATCTTTCCAGATAAGGCGTTCTCAGTAAATGGCAGCATGGAAGATGGCCAGCATTTGACTGATGCTGTTATCCTGTGGCATGTTTAAAGTTAGAGTTGCATGTAATGGTAGTCATGCCCCACTGGAAAAAAAAATTTATTTTTTTTTTATATGTTGCAAACGTTCAAGAGATCCTTTGCCAACATATCTGTCCTAAAGCTCTGTGATCAAACTTCTACACACAGAACCTAAATTCAAAAACAAGGACGACTGAATGCACACTCATTTAATAAACTAATATGGAATACTCCAGTGAACTTTGATATTAATTTTTATGCACATCAACCCATGAACAATTTTAATAGTTTTATTTGGGCATAGTTTTTCTAAGCATACAGCAGTTATCTAGTTAAATTAAATGGCTACAAGAGGCCATCCATTAATTTCACATAGGCCATTGAACAGATGAAATATTTGGCTGTGGCTAACCTTATCTGAAGTCAAACTTGTGACCTTGAAGCACAGCAGCATAGTCCCATTATCAGTCCCTGTAAACTAATCAGTTCCTAGGGTGGGAGTCTATGTTTGTTTCTCTGTTCCTCCCTGAGTTTTCCTTTTGTGTGTGTGTGCGTGCTCCTGATGACATTGAAAGGCAAATTTTATTGGTTTAGCCAGCATAAGGTACACCTAATGTCCCTTTTGAACAGCCGCCGTCACCAAGGCTCACTATCAAAAAATGCAAGGGAAGAAACCTGCTGAAGCTTTTCATAATGGAATTGGGAGGTTTCAACTTCTCTTTGCTTCTCCACGGACCTCCAGGTGATTTGCTGCTTTTTGATCTCAGTTAGAGACTGCTGGGCTTTTGCCATGAAGAAAGTAGAAAAACACTAGCTTTCAGTTGCTGATGTATTTGCCTTTGTTCTGCTCTTTAGCTGAGCTCTCCAGCACCAGAGGGGGACGTTTGACTCACACTAGTGTGACTTTGCGTTTCACACAGCATGGTCCATTTGGTTGAGGTAGCTTTGCTTGAAGCAGGTCATGGGGAAGAACTAATCTCCTTCCCTCAGATACCTTCAAAAGCCCTGCAGTTCAAGACAGGTTTAGCCAAAGGGAAAAGAGGCTCTCTGTCCCCTCCTGTGCAACTATAAGTGTGGAGGTAGCCTGGAAGAGTCTCAGTAAAAGGACACTGCTATAGCAACCCATGACTTTAACAAACCTCTTGATCTTGAAACGTCTATTATGATGCCCAGGTGAACTGGGTTTTCAAACATAAAATGTAGCATTGCATCTCTCCTCCACAAACATGCATTCACACACATTTTGTCCTGGCAAAGCACATGGTCTCTGGTTCGGTGCGTGGCCCAAGTTGTATCAAGTGAAGCAAACCGATAAAAGCACAACAAGATGCAGGTTTTGCACAGGACTCACAGCTTGGTTGTATCTGCTGTTAGATGGGTGCAGACCCAAACAACAGGCTTTCCCCCAGGCTGACAAAGCGTGCTACCTAGGGCACAGCACTGTCTGCAGTGTCATGCTGCTTCTGGGCTGGAAGTGCCTTGCACCAGAATGATGCAGTACAAGTGATAAGAGTTTGGGTCTGCTCTTACCTGCCCATGAAGCCTCATCCTAAGAATGATGTAGATGCCCCATCACTGGAAATGTTCAAGGTCACATTGGGTGGCACTTTGAGTAACCTAGTGTAGAGAAAGATCATAGAACGTAGAATCATTTGGTTGGAAAGGACCTTTGAGGACATCAAGTTCAACCATACTTGTCATCACCAATCCATTTCTTTGAGCAGCCCATCTACCTGTCTTATAAACACCTCCAGGGATGGTGACTCAACCACCTCCCTGGCCAGCCTCTAGCAGTGCCTAATAACCCTTTCAGTGAAAAAATTTTTCCTGATGTCTAATCTGAACCTCCCAGGTACAAGTAGAGGCAATTTCCTCTTGTCCTATCTCCTGTCTCTGCCTGTCGGGGGTAGGGGTGGTGGACTACGTGATCTTTAAAGGGCCCTCCCAACACAAACCATTCTATGATTCTGTGCTTCTATGAATGAGTCACATTTCCATGACTGGGGAAAGAGTATAAGAATTAAAAAATCAGATATTAAGAGAGTCTGGAAGAAGACAGAGTTTGTAATGGAACCAAACAAAAATGTAACTGAGATGACATGCAAGGCATTTCAAATATTTGGGCTCTTTAAGAGCAGGTAATCAGTGGAGAGAATGTGGTCAAAGCAATTGAAGAACTAGAGGACCTACATCTAGCTGTGAGGAAGCTCTCAACTGAGCATAACTGGAAGTGCTAAAATGTCTGAGACAGTTATGCTTATTGCTGAGAGAGACTGAAAGAAAATATCTGAGAATTGACTCAGACTCAGAGGTTGGTACAAACGCATTTATTTATTGGCTGAGAAAAATAAATCCTAAATCCGTCATAGAGGTATAAGCACAACCTAATATAAGCTATAATTTTTAAATGAAGCTAAAGGGAGAAATCGGGGATACAAAGGTCATACTCGGTTTTTTGAGTACTGTGTGCTACAGCTAGATGGGAAGAAGTGAGTCCAAGGCATTTGGCTTGTCACACATGCCACAGACATTAGACCAAGTCAAAGCAAGATTCTGACTAAAATAATGGAAGAAAATGAAGCATAGATTTGCTCACATTCTTCTGAGAAAGCTACATCTATTCCAGGATATTGTTTTAAGTTTGCAAAGACAGCCAAGCAGGGGGTTCTAGACCTATTTCTGGCAGTTGTGTTATGCCAAGCAGAGTCGTTCTCAGCCAACTACACAAATGTAGGCAGCCGACAGAGTAGTTTGGCTGCAGATATTTCACTGCTATCTTTATCATAAGCATTTTAACATTTTCATTTAAAATAGCATTTGAGTAAATAATCTTGTTTGGAAAGCGTGATGGGGTCAGATACTGATACTGACCAAACAGCAAAGGCTTAGAAATGGGTTGTTGCTGAATGTGTTAGAGACACTGAGATTTCAGGTTCCCTGGGACCTTCCATGTGGCCACAATGGTTCCTAACCCACCATTGCAATACAGAAGCCCCATGGGGAGGTCTAGGCTCTCCACTACTCCCTGCTTCTTTGTTTGCTTGGGAAGAAGCAACACAGAGACCTGGTGAGGGCAGACAGCCCAGTGCTCAGCCCTGCCTTTTGTCCCACCACTGCCACAAGGCACAGACCAGTGCACCCACATGTGGCGAGCAGAGCTAAGACAGAGAATGGAGCACACTGTGGTCACCATTTACACCACTCCAAGCCCCATAAGCCTAGCACAGCTGGTGTCACACTTCATGTTGACCACATGCTGTTCCCCTCCTCTGCTCATTTTGCTCCCCCAGTGGCTGGCACAGCTGGCTGTCAGCTGGGTGTGATGCTCAAGAGGCAGGTTTACTCCTGCCAGTGGGTGAGGTACAAACACGTTAAGCCTGTGGCTGAAACAGCACCAACTGGCTTCTCCTTGCTGTGAACATGGTAAGTAGAGCATGAAATTGGTCTTGGGCAAATTGTCCCTTCCCAGATCAAGCTGGGGTTCTTCATCAGGTATCTCCTGCTTCATGCTCATGGGGTACTGCTCCCCATCTGCTGAGACCTGCCATCCCTCATCTTCCTCCCTATTCCTCCATCTGCTGCTACATCCCCCACATGCCATCATGTTCCATCACATCCCTCTATGTCCCTCCACATCCCTCCAAGTGCCTTTGTATTCCTCCTTGTCCCTAGGTTGCCACACCCTGGGAAAAAGAGGCATTATTAAATCAACTTTTCTGCTGGGACAGATGCACAATGTTCTGCTTTTATGTTCTCCTTTCTGCAAGGATTGAGGAGAAATACCAGGAATGGTCGGTGCCACACAAATTCAGGTTGTCCCCTTGCTGCTGTGGGCAGGGTACACTCCTCCCACCACGTTTCTGGAGCTCAAATGAGTTGATTCCCCAGCAGGATCATTCCTTGCAGATCCTGGCATCCAGACCTGATCCTGTTCTGGATTTCCAAGCGCTAATGACTGTGCGTACATGTCCATGCACCAGAGTGAAGACGAGCTGGTAGGTGGAGCGTAAAGCCAGGAAAGACAGTGCAAGAGGACATAGGCTTAAACTACACAGGGGACACAGCTTGGTTTGGCAAAATGACATGCAAAATAACTGCTTTGAGGGGAGATATGTAAACAGATGAGTATACAGTGAAGACAGACTGTTTAGGCAGCACAATTTCACTGTGATGTCCAACAGCCTGAGGAGAGAAACCAGACACAAGAGTGGCACTGCACTGAGAATCCAATGTGGAGTGAGTTAAGTAGTCAACCCAGTATTCATCAGCCTCTCAATGACTGTCCTCTTAAAGCAGTGGACAAACTGGAAGTGAACCAAAAAGGAGAGCAAAAAAAAAACTCTGCAGGAAAGAAGTGCAGGAAAGAGTTGAACCTCCAGGTTGCAAACGAAGCACTTAGAAAAATATTGTCCACAAATAATCCTGCTATTCTCTGTTGATAACCAGGAAAGCTAGTTACAGCTAGGACAGTGGGGATCAAGAGTGCAAGGGAAAGGAAAGGTTCTGCGCACCTTAACAGAATTACCCTCCACACAGAAGGAGTTCCCTAGCTAAACCCTGCTGCGAGGCACAGGGTTCCTGCTGCGAGGTCTCTGCTTCCTTCTCCCAGTCACAGCTTCAGTTCCCACCTTGTGCAAATTTACCAGCTTTGGTAGCCCAGCAGTGGTTGGGAAAAGGCACTCTGGGCCTGGGAAACACAGCAGACATCAAGCAATGTGAAGAGTAAGTGGAGAGACTGAAAGCAACCACAACATTTCTAAATTCCAGAGTGATTCCCTCATGGCCTCCTACAGATGGGATTTTTTTTTCCCCCTGCAATCCGAAGGTGCTGTTTGTCAGTGGAAAAATTAGGCAGGATAGGGAGCACTCTCAGCCAATACCCTCCCTTCCAGCTGGTGCACAAGGTGGAAAGGCAATTCTGACTCTTCAGGTACTATTGAAGGCATAGATGGATTCAATATCACCCATCCTGCTCACAAAGGGTATAAGAGTTCTTAACTAGGCTATTACTACACTTTAAGGTACCAAGGAACCAAACATACTGTATCGTACCTCTCTTCCAAACCCCTAATCTGTTCTCCTCCATCTTTGTACAAACAGTTACAAGGAAGAAAGTATGTTGTGTAACTTAGGTTTTCACTCCGAATAACAAGCAAAGCATTTCAAAGAAATGCAAGAAAGGAAGAACAGAGCAGAGAGAGCTCCTGAGATGCTCTGGCATTGGAAAGTCAGAAATACACAGTTTCTGGGAGCACTGCAGTAAGAACAAGACTACCTGGATAAAGATGATGTGAGGGCTGGAGCACCTTCCCTATGAGGACAGACTGAGAGAGTTGGGCTTGTACAGGCTGAGAGAGTTGAGCTTGTTCAGCCTGGAGAAGAGAAGGCTCCGAGGAGATCTTATAGCAACCTTCCAGTACCTGAAAGGATCCTACGAGAAAGCTGGAGAGGAGCTATTCACAAAGGCTTGTGGTGATAGGACAAGGGGGAATGGGTATAAACAGGAAAGGGGAAGATTCCGTTTAGACATTAGGAAGAATTTCTTCACTGTGAGAATGGTGAGACACTAGAACATGTTACCAAGGGAGGTTGCAGATGCCCCATCCCTGGAAGTGGTCAAGGCCAGGTTGGATGGGATGTCCCTGCCTGTGGCAGGGCAGTTGGAACTACATGACCTTTAAGATCTCTTCCAATCCAAACTGTTCTATGATTCTATGATTCTAATCCCCAGGGAAATGCAGAATGGAAGGGGGCAGAAGACAGAGAAGCATGAGGGAAGCCTAAACACCCCTCATGTAAGAACTGTTAGATAAAGCATCCTGATACTGAGAAGGGAAGAAGAGAGAGAGGGGAAGGAGATGAGCATATGAAGTTGCCAGGTGTGCAGGAAAAAAAGAAGCATTAAGTGTGGGATGGGAGAAGCAAGGAGGAAAAGTGGCTTTGGTGAGGGGATTTGGCAGAAGTCCCAAGAGCAGGGAGGAGCAGGAAGGTGGTGCACAAGAAGCTTGTGTGGGGAAGGCATCCCTGGTGTGGGTAGCCAGACAGATCTGCGACAAAATGTGTTACATACAGGAAAATATTAGCCACTTGAGAGGAACCTCAGTGTAGGGATGTTCCTCAAAGTCTTGCAGTTGAGGTCAATGAGGACCAGAGCTGGATCTGGATCTTCCTCGTATCTTTGCATAAATTTTCAACCATCCTTTAGGCTAGAGCCCTGAGTGCAGGGAGACGGGGGCCACTGCTTGATTGCTTTAAACTAGAAGCTGTTCAAACAGCAGAGACTGGTGCAGACAGTAGAAATGCAAGAGCTTACACTGAAGGGAGCAATTTGTTGAGACAGATGGAGACACTCAGAGCCCTACAGAAAGTAGCCAGTGCTTGTTGTTGGGCTGAGACATGGAGAGGGAAAAGGGCTTTGATGTTGTTCTGCATCCTGCAGTGAATACGCACGGGGATAAGGTGAAGAAGGCTTTAGAAATAGTTCCCTCCAGCAAGGTGACAACCCTTAAGTTGGGTCTTTCTGACGAGATCATGCTGCCCGCAAGCTCTCCTTGCTTTTCTATGCCAATGTTGGAAAAAGCGTCGCAAAACCTTTTCCTTGGGCCTTACTGCCCAGACTGTCTAAGTTGCTAGTGTGGCCACTGCAGGGGAGGCAGCTAGACCAGTCCGTGTGCCCAGTACCGCGCAGCATGGCACTTTCTAGTCAGACAAGCCCCGACCCGATAATAAGCTGCTTTCGCTTTGCAAAGTACTCATGGCATTTCCTGTAAACATCATCAACATCACCTACGGGCTGCAAGCAGGGAAACACAGTGACATTATAAAATGTCTTCTGAAAGGGCAGGCTGCCTCATTTTTTCCATTATTTTCCAGTTTCCATACTCTGGAGAGCTAGAAAGTGGGGCAGGGAGTGAAGTGTGGGGAAATCCAATGTTGCTTGAGGGAAGGGCAACCTTAACAAAACCTCAGCATGGTACTTTCCAAAGCTGTCCAAAATCTTGGCGTGGAAAAGTTCTTTCCCTAGAAAACCTTGGGTGAGAAAAGATGCAGAATGTTCCGACTGCTTACCATTTTCCCATCCAAGTTCTGCACTCACTATGCCTGAATCAAAAATGTTTGTAGCCTAATGTCAGGACAGAGAGAAAGCATGAAGGGGACATACAGGCAAACAGGACTGCAACCTAAATAAGATACAATCACTCTCGCATGCCTAAAAGTTCATGACTCAGGTTTCACCAAACTGTGACATTAGATTAAAGAGCAATTTAAGCATTGTTCTGTGAGAAGGACAAGAAAATAGGCAAATAAAGAAACCTCAGCCTATCTGGGATCTATTTGTCTTCTGATATCTTTGTCTTCAGGTTGACTGGGTAGGGACTTAACCACCTCCCCAGTGACCATGAGAACTAGGAACAGCATAAAAACTAACGGCTCAGTTTCTCATATGACTGCAAACATCCAGGCATTTAGAAAGCAACAAATATCACAGGATTCAGGATTCATCACAAGAATGAGGAACCATCACCAAATTTGCCGCTAACACAAAGCAAAGCAGACTGACAGTGTCACCTTACACTGGTCGGTACAAAGGAATTGCTGTAAGAACAGGCTTCAAGGACTTTTTGAAGTCAAGCTTATTTTCCCTTTGTTTGTCTTACGTTTGCATTTGCCTACACCTCAGTCAGGACAAGGAGGGGTCACCTTGCCAGGAGCCTCATAACAGTTTTTTCCCCAGGGGCTCACAATCCAGTGTGCGATGGGGTCTGGTAAAGGGACTGACAGGACTGAAGCATTAAGCCAAGAAGATCCATAAGGACTGAACCTAAATTCATGCTCTGGAATAGATAGAGAAAAAGTGAAAATAATAACCTGTGTGATGCACTGTCATCAAAATGTGAAAGGAAGTTTTAGACACAAGCAGCTAATGCAATCTGGCAGGTTCCATGGCTTTATTGATGCTATGCCAGAAAGACTGGTGTCATCTGGTCCAGAGCCATGCTGGAGGCTTTGGTTAGATGAGGAAAAGTGACTGATGAATGAAAGCATACAGATGCAAGGCAGGTGGAAGGGCCAAGAGGAGGAGAGACAGTGCAAAACAGAATCAGTCAAGTAACAGCATATTTAGAATTATCTTGGAATGAAATCTCGAAGACCTAATTTTGTTGCAAATTTCTGAACCCACTTCCGCCAAGTTCTGTCATCTTCCATGAATGGCCAAAACTCTCTGCCGCCCACAAGGGCTTCACATCACAAGGGAGCATGGTCTCTTCTGAGAGACCAAATAACTCTTTTTAATCAGAGCAATTCGAAACTACCCCAAGGAGAATTTCTCATACCGCCTCTGCTCCTGCAGATTAACATGGAAAAATGTGAAAGACCTGTAGAAAGTAAAACTAGTAAGTCTGTATTTCTCAACCTCCAAAAACCTGAACCTGTTTTGACTCAGCAGGATCAAAATTGCTGTATGTGAGCACACAGGATTTTCAGTGTAAACCTCTCCCTTCCCCTCCAAAACCACTCTGCTCCCACACACAGAATTTTGTGGGGGATGTTCCTTTGCTGTTCTCAGTGTCATCTGAAACCATTACCCCAAGTTACATATTGACCCACGGTGTTATGCCCAGTGAGCAGGAAAACTGGCAAAGAGGCAGGCGTAATGAGTGCGTGGCCTGCCTGACAGACCTTCTCAATGTGGTCAGTAGCTCTCAAACTCTCACAGAGAGCTTTGCAAAGCCTTTTGCCTCCTAGCAGCAAAGCCTCCAGAGGAGACCACAAAGCAGAGAGCTGGATCATACCAAAAGCATAGCAACACCCAGCTAACTAAGCAGAGAGGGTTCCTCTGTCTTCCTTTCCTGGGACCTGGATATCCCTGCTACCCCAACCTACATTGAAAAGTTTTCTCAGACAGTACCAGGACAAGTAGAG
The DNA here is from genome assembly GCA_033558105.1 of Coccyzus lansbergi. Classification (NCBI taxonomy): domain Eukaryota; kingdom Metazoa; phylum Chordata; class Aves; order Cuculiformes; family Coccyzidae; genus Coccyzus; species Coccyzus lansbergi. Next base: position 1,208,921 of record JAUMJK010000054.1, on the reverse strand, counting down.
CTGTACTTGAGGACACAGTTTTAAAGAGCCCATAATAAAACTCAGAGTTTTGTGTCACTTCCCATTTTGATGGAGTATGCCAGGATGCAGAGAGGGCTGGAGCTCCCTGAAGGCTGGGCAGCTGGGTGCTGGGGTGACCCCAACCCTGGCCATCCCTTCAATGACAGGCAGCATCCCAAAAGATCCAAACGTTGTGGACAGATCTGGGGGGTTACAGAGGTCTATGGGCAGCCCCCAACAAAGTGGGGGGATGAGCCAGGACCAGGATCCATGCAGGGCATCTAGTTGTGAGCTGAAGAGGATAAGGCTGAGGACAGGGCTGGAGGCAAGCTGCCCAGACCTCAGGGATATCCAGAATATAGGGCTGGAGACAACCACACCTAAATTGTATGTATGAAGGGGACTGGAAATCCCAGGCTGAGCTGAATTGGGGCTCCTGAGCCCATGGCTAGAGTGTGTGGGGAGGACCCAGATGAAACCAGTCATGGGCATTAAGGACTGTTAGGGCCCTCAGGGCTCTGACAGATGAAAACACAGTGGGAAGAGGGGTCCACCTTCTCTAAAAAAAAAAAAAAATTCCTTTCCCTTTCCTGAGCTTATGTCCTGAAAGGCACCTGATGTAAGGCCTTCCTATGGAAATACTAGCTCCTTAGGTGGTGTCTGCAGTCTCGCCTGCATGAGGCATATCTAGAGTGTGATCCTTCATGCAAAGTCTGCCCTCATATCAAAGAAATCTCACTTGTACAACTGAGAAATGTACCTCAGAATCAGTTCCTTACAGCACACAATACACCCCTTAAAAACGATGTTAATAGAGGTGTGGAGTCCAAAGTTAGGAAATGCTATGATTAAGGCCACCTCTGTCGTCTTACTTCATCATCCTCATGTGTCTGTATTGGGAAATAACCTCTAATTGCCTGCTCCACAACGTCTTACCTCACTCAGCATGCAAGATGGGCAGCACGATGCTGTTTAGTGCCTGGCCTATTCTGTACCCACTGACATAAGGTTAAAAGTTGTGTGTTGCACACTGCTCCAGCCCTGCTCAGAAAATGGTTATTTCACAGCTTTTTCCAAAATCCCCATTGTTAGAGGTCCAGAACTGAGGCAAGAGGAAAATGAATGAATATACCACTTTAAGTACTGAAACTAGGAGTGTGAAATTCTCAGAGCCTGAGTCTTCCCAATACTCAGCGTCACAGAGTGCTCAGTGTCTTTAAGTACAGAAACCACCAAGTTCAGCTAAATAAAAAGACCTCAGAATGTCTACTAGTCAAATCCTAACATTTCCACTTATAGCTAGATTGAAGGATTGGTTGATTACTGCTTGGTTCCATCCACTTTTAATTATCAAAACAAGAACTTCATAGAACAGACTGCAACACAATTCAGTCACTAAAACATAATCTTGGTCAAAAATGGTTTGAGATTCAGACTGGTTCCTTCAAGGGAAAAAATGCACTTCTATGTACTTTAAGATACATTATTGGATACACAGCAAGATACACTTATGGCTTGTTTATGTGTCCCTGGTACCAACTTAAACATAACCAGAAACACAATTAGGCAGCATTTTTCAGGAGGCTGCATTCAAAAATGGTATCTTCTCAAGGCAGTACATATTTTTCTGTATGCTCTCTGAAGGTTTGACATCCTGGACTTGGAAAGAAGAATAAGAGGCCAGCAAGCAACTTTGTTCGTCTCATCTTCTTCCTCTTAGCTCCCTGGCTAGTCTCTCCTTTGACGAGGTAAAGTCCTTGTTGTTACAGTCAGTTTTGTCCCAGCCAGAGCCATCAGCCCTGCAGTTGAGTGCACTCAGTCTCTCTAGTATCTGAGGTCTAACAAGTTCAGAAAGCTGAGGACTAGCCACTCAATTCATGAGGCAAAATACAATTCCACCAAGTGCCCTCAACTGCTCTGCCAGGGACCAGCCTGCTGCTCCATGCCCAAGCCCTGCCTTCATTTAGCTGACACCTGCTTCCTAGTCTTTTATTATGGTCTCGTTTGACCCTTCAGCTTCTGGTTAGACTTGTCTTCCCAGGAGACAAGCCAACCTTTCCGTCACCACTGAGTCCTGCCACCCACGTGCCACTGAAGATCCTGTAACACCACTGTTTTAATCGCTGCTTCCTTGGATAAGTTGTCTCTCAGATCTCTACAGACTTAGTCCTCACCTCTCCTCAGCTTTTTCTCTCAGACTTTTGGGGAGGAAACTCAGCTCTTTCTCAGTAATCTCAGCTCCACCTCCCTGCCTAGACATCTCCTCCTCCATTCTTCCTCTGAATCAGACCGGTCTTCTTGCCTCCCCTCCATGAACTCAGCTTCCTAATCTCTATACTCTTTCCTCACCTCCTCTTGTTCCCCCACCCAATATCCCCTGCTTTTCCCCAGGCCTCACTCTGTTCCCTTTTCAGCTCTCATTTACCATCTACTTGTTCAGCTTCTACTCTTGACACCTCTGGCCTTCCTCTTTATGTGCAGCTCATGAGAAGGTTCATAATTTGAGTGGGCTTTCCACAGGAAGGAGAAAAAACAAATCTCATAACCCAGATATGTTTATTTTTGATGCTACATACTATGCAGGCAGTGATGTAATGTGCTGACGGTGTCTTCGAATTCATTCTCATATGTTTCTTAAAAGCTGGACACACGTACATGTTAAGGCAGCAAAAAGTACCCAAACTGCTTGCAACAAAATTAGTGGTTTTCCCTTTACTCAGATGTGCTTTTAGCTCAGAAAGGAAATAACATGCCTGTATGTGCACAGGAGAGGACATGGGCAGATTTGAGTTTGTTTTTTTTTTTTTTTTTTTTTTTTTTGCTTTCTGTTGTTCAGAAGAGCAGGTAGATTTTTATTTAGAAAAAGGGTAAACTGAGCGGACAGATGAGGTATGATCACATCAAGTGATGTAGAAATATCCCTCTTTTTCCCCTCATTGATTAAAACTGACCCATTTAAATGGACATTTGACTAAAAAATATTAAAAAATTCAGCAGTTCTCCTTTGTCTTGGTGATATGAAGACAAAGAGTACAAGCAGCTCCCATCCTCTCTAAAACAAGGGTGACCAGAGATGAATGACTGAATAGCTGAAGAAGTTTCTTCATTGATCATTATCAATCAGGCCAGCATCATTCAGCACAGCTCATTCCACCCACCACAGGTTTGTTTTGAAAGCAAGATGATGCCATCCCTTGTTGTGGATGCACTGTTTAGGCATGTTACGGTATTGCCTAAGCTCAGCAGGGGAGTGAATAACATCGCTAAGGGCAGGTGATATCATTTCTGACTGAGACCAAGGACACGTCTTTCCCAGCACCTGTGGGGAGTACAAACACAGACAATAAGTAAGCAGTAGGGAAAGAGGAATCGCACGGTAATCTTGCTTCAACAGAGTTCCCAAACACATGCCCAGTCTCAAGTTCATGATAGCCCTTGATTATGGCCTCAAGTTTTTGAGTAGCCCCTTTCAGATGGGGCCAAGTATACAAACACCTCACTCAGTGATGGCCATAATAATGAGTAAATACAAGATGGAAACCCTGTCCTAAAGCTCACCAAGCTCCTAAACCAGGATCCAGCTATTTGCTAGAGAGATAGATTGGGATAGATAGGAAGGAGCAGATCAACTGGCAAACAGTGATATCCACAATTTATTTTCATACAGTGTCTACAATGCCCAGATATGTAACAGAAAAAAATGTGTATTTAATGTGTCAAAGACACAAAATTCTTTAAGGAAAGCAAGATTTTTTTTTCCCAGCTGAGACAGCTACTGCATCAAGACTTGGTCATCTGATTCTTTGAAGAATGTTGTGCATCAAATGGCAAACAGTCACCTAGATTTGTGGTTTTATGCCACACTAGGGAGGGGAGGAAGGCAGAGTTAGTCCTGTAAGTACCACAGTGTAGAATCATAGAATAGTTTTGGTTGGAAGGGCCGTTTAAAGATCATCTAGTTCCAACTGCCCTGACATGGGCAGGGACACCTCCTACCAGCCCAGGTTGCCCAAGGTCCCATCCAACCTGGCCTTGAACACCTCCAGGGATGGGGCATCCACTGCTTTCCTGGGCAACCTGTGCCAATGCCTCACCACCCTGGTGGTGAAGAAATTCTTACTTATGTCAAGCCTAAATCTGCCCCTCTCCAGTTCATACCCACTGCCCCTAGTCCTATCACTACAAGCCTTTGTGAACAGTCCCTCTCCAGCTTTCTTGTGGGTCCCAAGAAGTGTAGACCTAGAAATTTTCCAAAACAACAGTAGATGAGAAATAATAAAAAAAGGAGAGAGGGGAGAGAGATAAGGAGGAAATTCCTATTTTCTTTGATACATCCCTGTTTGGAACAAATAGGAGGCAAACTCCTAAAGTAGACATTTATACCCAAGTTATCTGCTTATGGAAACTGGGGAGAAGCTGGCATTTCTGGGACACAGTTTGTCTAATCCTCACATAGATGACTAAAAGAGATCAGATGATTTACGCCATGGGAATTCCTGTGTCTCCTCGGTGATGATAAAGGGAGCCCAGAGTGATGAGCACAGAGCTGTCTGCAGGTGTTTACAGCTGAATGAGATACATCCCATATGCCATGTCCCCAAACACCTGGGAAAGACATTCTGTAAGAGGCTGAGTCACCTTTGTTTGATTAAGAAGATATCACACAGACAAAGTGAGTTGTTTTCAGGGTCACCTTTTGCTGCATCCAGGCTTTCCCTGGAAAAATCCCTGGTGATGCAGTTTACAGATCTCAGTCTTCTTGCTTTGAGACACTAGGCAGAAACACAGGTTCAGCCTGGAAAAGAAGGAGACTCAATGGTGACAATAACACAAGTCCCCTTCTTCAGAAACTAATGGAAAAAAACCTTCACAGTTCAGAGTTTGGTAACTGAGACTTCTAGCATTCATTTAAGGGAATCACTCTGTGCTGCTGAATAACCTTTGAGGCAGAAAGCAATGGCTGGTTGAGCTTTCTGACATGCACCAGTACCTCACCAGAAGAAAGCGTCATGATTCACAAACATAGTGAAACCCTGGTGCTTCCGGGAACTCCCTTCACTGAATCCTCTGGAGGAGGACAGGATAGGACAGCATGAAGGGGAGCCTCCTGCAGAAAACAGCCTGTAAGAAAAGCAGGGGGAAACTTTAATTTCTTTGTGCTTCTGAACATGACCATTAGGGCTCTCCCTCCTTCTGCCCTCATCCCTAGGGACTTATTTTCCTAGATTAAAATGTGGGTCAGAATCAAGAAGGCAGGAAATGAGGCACAGTAGCTGAAACCTCTGTGCTGCTCAAGAGGAAACATGATAGAAACTGTCATGCCATTTTCCTCATGTTATGATGCTGGCTTCTTAAAAAGACAAATAGTTTGGATGTGGGGCTGGGCTCTAGCTGATTAGCCCTCTCCCAGGGCCTTGGGAAGCACTGCTTTCACAGAATCAGAATCACAGAATCACAGAATCACTAGGTTGGAAAAGACCCACTGGACCATGGAGTTCTGGTGCACTTGAGAGGACACAAAGGAGGAAAGTCTTGTTGAACTGCTCAGACCTGGCTCCACACCCAGGGCAGGTGTTGGTTGATTCCATAGAGTGCCTTTCAGCTGTCTAGGCTCAACATTTCCTATAGACTGTGTTATCCAATACTTTCCTTCTCCCCACCATTATAATCTGCTACATCCTGGCCTATTATTCATACACCTTAGCTGAATATCATTAGTGAATAGGCTTCTGACTGGCCAAGCAAATACTGTATGTTCAGCCTTGGCAATTTCCAGCCTGCATTGCAGCACCATTTCCCTTCTGTGGTTTTTCTCCTGAGCCATAGCAGGTAGCTGTTACATCAAGGCATGCAGCCACTTTCAGAGCACACCAGGATGTTTGTATATAGACAAATTACAGAATATACCAGTCTGAAAGCCTCAGCAGTGGTATGATTTACTTCAACTCATTGCAGAAAGACTGGCAAAAAATATGGGAATACATGTTTACAGAGAGACCAAGCCTCAGTCGTATGAAGATTTCCAGAAACTCCCATCTCATCTCAGCATTAAAAAATAGGAACAGTTTTTCTTAAAACATTTTACCTGCTTGTAGAAGTTATCTCTTTGGCCACAGGCACAATACTCTGAAAATTTGGCCCTTCTCTAGACACTGAAGTATGGCTTGAGATCTACTGAAATTGTCCAGTTCCTGAAGTGTCTTCATTTATGCTTAGGAGAATCTTCAACATTTCCTGGCTTAAAATAGAATCACAAAATCATAGAAGCATAAAATGGCTTGGCTTGGAAGGGACTTTAGAGTTCATCTAGTTCCAACCCCCCTGACATGGGCAGGGATACCTCCCACAAGATCAGGCTTCTCAAAGCCTTATCCAACCTGGTCTAGAACACCTCCAGGGATGGGGCAGCCACAGCTTTCCTGGGCAACCTGTGACAGTGCCTCACCGCTCTCACAGCAAAAATTTCTTCCTAATATGTGATCTAAATCTCTGCTCTTTCAGCTTCAAACCATCACTGCATTCCCTGGTTAAGAGCATTTCCTTATCTTTCCTGTAGACCCCTTTAAGCACTGGAAGTCTGCTATGAGGTCTCCCCAGAGCCTTCTCTTCTCGAGGATATATATCCCCTAATTGTGCCATCAGAGCAGAGGTGTTCCGGTCCTCTGATCATCTTCATGGTCCACCCCTGTACTCACTCTAACAGATTCATGCCCTTTGTGTGCTGAGAACACGTACACTTAAAATAGCATGGAGGTGCACCTGTATAGTCAAGGGGTTATCGCTTTAACCTACTGCTCGGAGATGCACCATCTCCAAGTGAGATCAGTGCTCACTCATGGGCCTGCAAAGGCAGCAGGTACATAGCAAATGGACATCGCTATTCACAGTCACACGTCAGTAAGGTTTCCTGCCTTTTGGGAAGTTACAAACTGTTTATGAGCCTTGATCTATGGCAAGGATGGCTTTTAAAAGAAAGATAACCTTTCTAGTTTATCTAGGGCTTGTGTTTATGTGTTGCTGTTGTTCTTGTTGCCATAACAAAAAAGAGCTCTCAGTCTTCTGATGTGCTCTGTCCTTGATGAGCCTTCTGCCAGAAAAAATCCTGTGAAGCACGTCCCACAAACCTCAAATTATTCCATTTATTTTAATAGCAAGTTTACCACAATTAGTTGACCATCTTTCTGTCTCCTTTGCAATGTTGCTATGCCTCCTATTTCATAGGAGCAACTATTGTAAATTCTTTTATTGAATAAAAGAACCAATATCAAGCATTTTAGAAGCAGCGTGTTGTATCACTTCTCAGTAGTCTCAAACCCTCCCACCTACCAGATTTGCTTTCTTATAGGCCTGTGGAATGTATAGTGCAACCTTGAGCCCAGTACCTCTCTAATGACGCCAGTTTGGATCACAAGCCTAAATTATCAGGTGTTTGGCATCAAGTGTATCCTTGAAAAATAAATTCTAAGTTTGCAGAACTTGACCTGCACAAAGAAATTGTAAGATAAAATGGTGGAGAGAAGGTGTATAAAAAAAAGGTAAAAGTTTTGTTTATTCTTTGATCATTTTCAGTATTTTTGCAGGATTATTTATTCAGTACTTAGCACACGAGATTTCCTATTTACCTTTTAAATATGTAAATAAGCATTTTTTCCATTTGTCTGATGGAAACTTGTTTCCTGTGATGCTTGGACAGCAGGCGTGGTCCCTTATCTAATGGCTCAGTAGTCAGATGATTCATCAGGGTTGCAGGAGATGAGATATTTTCCCTTTTTCCATGCAAAGGAGTCTGACCCCCACCTCATGTCCTCTAGAGAACTGTCCTGAACATATGAGATGACAGTGAGCAGCAAAGGGAACACAAAGGGCAGAGCTCAGTTTCTCCTGCTGACAACCTTTCACTTTGCATGACAACTTAAAACCTTCACTTAGTCAGAGATGAACACTCCAGTCTCATCTGCCACATGGGCACCTCTATCACGAGGCTAGAATTTCATCCCTGCCCTTCTGAACAGGGAAGCAGAAAGGGAACCCCAGTTCAAGTCTGGTCTCTACCCAGCTCAGCCTTCAGACTTTCAGCAGGCAGGATCTCTGAAGTGATGCAGGTTATTTACTCAAACTGCACGAGCTCAACTCAGATCTGACTTTGAGGGCATAAATGCACGGTTTAGTGTGGAGGTTTTGCGTTAATACCACATCGTATTTACACTGCTACACCTCTCTCAAACCTGGGATTCCCCCAGAGATTTCCCACACAGAACCGCAAGATGCTGTGTATGTACACCTTCAGGTGCTGCAAAGTTGGCTCCCTAGAGATGTAAATGAGAGCTCCTAAATATCCACATTTTTTAACAGCTAAGGCAAAAGGGAAAGGCAATTCTCACACCTGTTTCCAACATTAAATCATCCACAGGCAAATCAGTTCAGAGGTATGAAGAACAAGACCAAATCAAGACAATACTAAAGAGCTTCCTTGGGAATATCAGCCAACTAACTTGAAAACCGATTTTGCAACACCTTTGTGGTCCTGGTCCTGGTGCAGGAGAATGTAGCTATCCTGGGCACTTTCATTTAATTATCCTTCTAGCCTAGCCAGTTGAGATCAAGGCATATTTCCCTCATATACTGAGTTCTCTAGCCAGCACACTAGATAAAAATAGTTTAAATAAATTATAGGTGGGTATATAAGTTTGGGATGCTTAGCAGAACAAACCAAGAATCTGAACTTTGAGAGTTCCCGTGCCTATCCAGTGCAACTCAGCACCATGGCCTGTGCTGCTGGATGATGGATCAGTCCTTCTTGGCTTTCAACCCACTTCCCTCAGTGGTTTTGGTTTTATGGTAACTTTGTAAATGTCCATGTGGCTGGTAGCAACGTATACTTCAAAAAAGCAGTAGAACGTTATCTGGGAGACCTGTCCAAA